>CM065734.1:35447632-35450132 GCA_033310375.1 Conus canariensis | reverse complement strand
CCATTAGTGGGAAGATTGGCACACGTCTCCGCCTGAAAAGTGTTAAATGTGTGTGTGTGTGTGGGGTGTGTGTGGTGTGTGTGAACAGGAACATATGTTGGGATTCAGAGCGGGTCAAGCACACCTTGTCTTTGGACGACAAGAACAAGAACAACAACGACAACTTCAACAACCAATGGGGAAAAAGCCAGCATATTTCTTTCTTTTTGTACTCCCAGTTCTTGTAGAACAGGGAGTACTTTAGGATGGGAACGAAGAAATGCTGTCTGTCAGCCTCTCTGTCTGTCTGTCTGTCTGTGGTCAAAGTGTGTTCCACTCGCTCCAGACAAAACTTCTGGGCCGATCTTTCTGATAATTTGTTGGTATGTTCATTATGGGTCACGGATAACGCCAGATGTTTTATTTTACCAGAATAACCGTTACTAACGGCTATAACGGCCCAAAACGGTTTTTCTTCTTTATGGAATATCTCTGAAAGTACTTCGCCGATTTCTTTTCTTTTTTTTTTTTTTCCTGTCCCAATCTCTGCGCTACCTCAGAGGCAGTGCACCCACGCCGCTCATTCCGACACCCCGTCCACAGCCACAGCCCGGTCGGCCCCGCCGCAGCCCCGGCACCGGCAATCCACAGGGAGCAGTCAATGTCAAGTCGTCAAGAGGCAACCCACCGGAGGAGACACTGCACTGCTGCCGAGTCACTTCGGTGGTGTTCAGTGGCGCCTGTTCTGATCTAACATACGCAGGACACCACCTACTAAGCCCCCTACTGACGACAATAATTGCTTAGTCACGGAGCCGGCGTGAGTGAGCTCTCCCTCCGGAGGGCGCCACCACGTCCGTCCAACGACAGCCCCCATAGACTCGCCGATACCGGTGACCCCGACGGAACCACACCAAGGCCATAGACGTGGAGAGGACATCGAAACTGAGGTCACCATGAGAGCAGGGCATGAAGCGCCACAGAGCTTGAGACATTTTTTTTAATGCTGATCGATGAGAATGAGGATGATTAAGATGATGCTACGGATTTCCATTTCGGTCTGACTACATGACAGGGCTGTACTCTACGCTTCCTTTCATAATATATCCCGGCGTCAACCAGGCCCGAGAGATACAGGCACCTGCAGTGTTGTGTGTGTGTGTGTGTGTGTGTGTGTGTGTGTGTGTGTGTGTGTGTGTGTGTGTGTGCACGCGCGTGCGCGCGCGCGTGTGTATGAGAGAGAGAGAGAGAGAGAGAGAGAGAGAGAGAGAGAGAGAGAGAGATCAGAAGGTATCTTCTGTTCTGTTTTCTTTCGTTGATTCGTTCCTCAGTGTAGTCTCTCTCCACCAGCTGTTGAATCTTGGACGTATATTGTATGAATCAGATCGCGGCATTGTATTGTGTAACTTTATTTCCATGACATTCTTCTGTGAGAAATTCGAAGCGGTTAGTTGCCGTAAAACGGCGGCACTGTTTGTCGGCGTTTTTTTTTTCACCTCTCAGTTGTTTGTTTGTTTTCTATGTTTTAAATGTTGATCAATGAGAATGGGAATGATGATAACGCTACGGAGTTCCATTGTGGTCTGAGACTGCATGACAGGGCTGTAACTCGGCACTTACTTTCATAATATATCTCGATGTCAACCAGGCCCAAGAGTTACAGACACCTGTAGTCTTGATCAGGAAAGTTCAGCAACACTCTCAAAGATGTATTCATTAAGTGTTTGAAGTTCGGCTTGTGTTTGCAGTCTTTCCAGCAGAACGGTCATGTGCTAAAAATTCCTCTGATACAAGTGGAATGAATGAATGAAAGAATGCTTTACAGAGTTAGGCTTACAAAGCCCATTCTCAAGGGAAGGATTTGGTGGGATGGGGGCTGTACTTAGGGCCTAACTATCAAAGAATAAACGCACGTAACACATGCTAGAATACAATATCGCGATGAGGAGACCAGATCACTGAAGAAATTAATTTGAATGTGACTGTCAACATATCAACGCGCCTATCCACAATTGCAGTGATTTCCGTCGTTGACAGCTTTGGTGTCGCCAGAAGCCATTTTCATGTCCTCTCTCGTAGTACAGTAAAAGCTCTCCACCTTTCTGGTCATCTCCTGTAGATATGCCATTATGTCACTGATGGTAACGTTGTCAGCATGAACATACTGCGGTCGTCTGACCTCCGGAAGGTCTACGGTATCATCTCTGCACTCTGAATTATGGTCGTCCTCAGTTCCCATGTCTTCCTCTTTTTGGTTTTGTGTGGAAGTAACTGGTGGCCTGTTATATTCACAGAACATGTCACGGAATTCTTCACCACAGTCTCCATTACCACTTGGCTCGATCGACACAATAACCAACATGAAATCTTCATCGTTTGCGCTCGTCACAGTTTGTTCGTCGCATTGTCCCATGTTGATTTCATTCTGGGTGTCACTGCGCGTGTGTCGTGTGCAGGCTGTGGTGGGGAGACGGAGAAGAATTGCTCTCGCAATGAAAAATGTCACCACATGCAGCGTAGC
>CM065734.1:35422632-35440132 GCA_033310375.1 Conus canariensis | reverse complement strand
TTCTACTTTTTAATAGTGGGCCAGATCCACCAGAATTACCCATTTTACAAATAAATGGCGAGACTATAGAGTACAGACAAATGGTGAAATTTCTCGGAGTATACATTACTTCAAAATTGTCGTGGAATTATCATATACAATATTTATTAACAAAGGCTCGAAAAAGCTTTAACTTTTTAAAAGTTATACAGAAACAAAACTGGGGCCAAGATGCTAATGTACTGAAACAGCTGGCATTGGCACTGATACGTTCTAGACTCTCTTACGGGCAGGAAGTCTTTTTCAGTGCTCCGAAAAGTTTACTTAATAAGATGCAAAGTTTGGATTGCAAAGCTTTCAAACTGGCTCTTGGTGTGCCGTATCATGCACCATCTTCGGGAACATATAGCGAAGTAGGAGTATTACCATTAGATGAACATCGACGGCTAGCTGTCGCTAAATATGTCTTACGAATCTCAACACGTGACAGCAACGTTGAGAATGAAGTCAGTTTGAGATCTGACATTAGCTTCCCAAAAAGGGCAAAATCAATTTCTTCACTCACAACTATTGGAACTTTCACTTCAGATCTATTCACTGAGTCAAAAGTTAACTTCAACGATATAAATCGACCTAAACTTCCCGCATCTCCCAGCCCGCCATGGGAACTTCAAAGAGCATCATTTGATATTAGCCATACGTCGATGAAAAAAAAGTGACAATGAAAACCTGATAGGCCAAATAGTAAAAGAGTATATTGAAAATTCGTATCCCTTTCATCTTAAAATTTATACGGATGGGTCTCTTTTGGATACCAAAGAAGCAGGTGCAGCATTTACAATTCCTTCATTGAAAATTGAAAAATCTTATTATCTTGGAAAAAAACAGATCTATTTTTACAGCAGAACTAACTGCCATTCTAATGGCTTTGTATTTTCTACTTGACTTTTCAAATCCAATATTCCAAGTTCTCTTTTGTGTCGATTCAAAATCTGTTTTATTCGCCCTAAGTAAAACAAACCCTATAGTAAGACAAGATCTGATTACAGATATTCATCACCTAATACATTTCTTGATTATTAGGGGTACAAGAATTAGTTTCTGTTGGGTTCCTTCTCATTGTGGGATTCAGTTTAATGAGAGAGTAGACAGAGCAGCAAAACGGGGAGCGAAAAATACTAGCGGGTCGGAGGTTATCAGTATCCCATTGTCTATCCATGAGGGATACAGTCTTCTAGAAAATGCACGCTGGAAACATTTTAGGAAAAAAACAACAAAATTCGGGATGTTCTCTTGATACACGCATAAACCAGCTATTAAACTTTGACACACTTCATTCTTTTTATCAATGTAGTTTGCCGTTTTCTCGGATCATAATTTCACTAATATATAAGATCAAACTAAACGCTTTTAAGACAAAGTTTTGCAAAAATATAACATGCCTTTGTGGTGAAATGATAACAAATTCCCACATACTTTTCCACTGCAAGCAATTAAAACCTCATCTACCACCTCTACATAATTGTTCTCTGGATACAGTTGTAACCGATTTATCACTAATGTGTAAAATTGCTGTTTCATTGCATCAAAGTCCTATTTTTTCTGTTTTGTAAAATGGGAACTGGTGTTTTAGTAACGTCCTTGTTATGACCGGTTATTCTTCAATGTTTTATAGTTAGTTATCCATTTTTTGCTGTTGCTGTTAATGTTATTCTTATAGATTAGGTTCGTCTAATATCACAATGTGTATAGACGTTAAATTGAAGACCTAACACACACACACACACACACACACACACACACACACACACACACACACACACACACACACACACACACACCACAGACATGCACTCGTGCGCGAGTGCACATTCCAAGAACTACATTTAGCATAAACAATTTCTGTTGAGGTAATATTCTACATCCATTACTGCACCTATACATGAAAAGCAATGATCAATGCCAGACTCTACCATCCATCTATAAGATTCTAAATGTATTTATTCATCACGTGTTGATCCATCTTTTCAGTTTAAGCTTTTTTTTTTTCCATCACAGTTAATTGACAGTTTTTTTCCATTCCTAAGCTGACCATAACCGTGTTTCCTTAATAAGTGTCGGCCAGATGAGATACTGTTGTTCCTCATGTTGTTTTTTTCCGCAATAAATTTTGCCAGTGATAATATGATCTGATTATTTTCATATGCCAAAAATTGATTCAAAATTATGTTTTTCCAAAACAGGTAGAGAAAAATTATATTTGCTTCATATTGAATCATACCCAGGGCAATGAAATACGAAATGGCCTTCATCTTCAGCTTCTTCATAACACATTAAACACATCTGATCTCCTTCTTGTTTGTCAATAAACCATCTGTTGTTAGTATTTAATCTGGGTGTTACTCTCAGTCTGCACATTCCATTCCAGCAACTGGTGCTCAGTTACTTATCCTTGGAATCTATTAGTTTATTATAGTTCATTCCCTTGCGGATTCATTCCAAGAACTGGCCCTCAGCAACTTGTTTCTAAGATGTTATCTTTTTAATATTTTCTACTTTTCACAAGAAAATGTAGTTTATTTTGTTGTTTCATAATTCTCACTTCTTAGGTGGGACCTTTGTTCTTTTTTTGTTGAAAATTCAACAAACATACTATGGTATTCCACACCAGCCTTTTTCGGGGATAGCATTCTGCTTAAAATCTAAAAGACAGAGAAATGAAATTAGCATTTTCCGAGGTCATTAAAGAGAAACAATCGGGTTCGTGGAAAGCATTCTGCTTAAAACCTAAAAGGCAGAGAAAAGAAGTTAGCGTTTTCCGAGGTCACTGAGGAGAAACAATCAGATTTCCAAATACCTTTATCTGACCAGGAGTTGTGACATGTAGGTGAGGTTACATCCTTTTGAGATGGTCACCTCTTAAAGTCTATAAGATTGTTGAAGGCTCAATTTGGGAAGCATTTATTATTCCCTATACACCCATTCAAACACACATTCCTTTACACAATAACGCGCTGTACAAACTACGAAACACAGCAGCGTGTTTGACACACCTTAAAAAACAAACATATTACAACTGCCCCCCCCCCCCCCCCCCCCCCCCTCAAGACACTGATCTATCACGCTACCACACTTCGGCAACTGTCGGGATGTCTTCACAGTCTTTTCACTGGCTTACACATTCATCTCATGTCTACTATCACTTTACAAACTTCAGGATTTTGTCTCCACAAACATCACATGCAAAAAATATGTACTGTTTTTTGAGAGGGTAGAATTCTTCAATCCATGGAAGCGTAATTATGAGGTTCTTCCAAGTTCACGGGAGTAGGTGTGTCAGCCTTGTCTGGCACCTCACTTTAACAAGCCTCGTGACCCAATCATAGAAAAAAAGGGTTCTTATCGTGTATCTGCACGAACTCGCCGACACGAGTTCGACAATACAAATAAGCTTGAGACTTTTGTCTAAAAAAAAAAGGTAACTTTTTTCTTTTTCTTTTCTTTAATTAAACGCCGTCGGCTCCCTGCGCTCTCTCTCTCTCTCTCTCTCTCTCTCTCTCTGCGGTCTCTCTGCGCTCTCCCTAAATTTTCTGCCAACGCTCTCTTTTCTTATACAAATCCTCGAGCGACGCTCAGGTAAAATTGATCAACGACAGAATTCTTTTTACTACAGTTCAACCCTAAAAGACTCTAGTATAGTTAAATCATTAAGAATGACGTTTTTCGTTGTCCGTTCAGTGACCATGTGCACCCCTCCCGACTGTCACACGACCTTACTCACATGCATACACAGAGACGTCATGATCATCCGCATGCAGCACAATCTGACTCCATTCACTCAATAATTATAAAGATCAAGCAATGATTTTTGATTTCTCCCCTCTTGTATATAAAACAGCCACACCAGAGTTTTATTCACTCTTGGACTTCTCGATTTTTTTGATTTTTTTTTACAAACTTCATAATGCAAAAATGGTAAACAATTGTATATAATATGCATATGTATGATTTTTTTTCTTATTTTTTTAAAGTTGTCATCGATATCAATCACAAATTCAATCTTGTCTGAAAACAGGCAAGAAACTTATATTAAAGTAAATGAATAAGATTAGACACACCAACGATAGAACACTTACCTACCTGATGTGCAAACGAGGTACAATTTGGAAATCATTTTAAAATTTAAATGTTTTTTTTCCTTTTTATATAGAACTACCAAACTTGTTCGCCCATCACAACTTACCGTGCTGTCTGCACGAACTCGCTAACACGAGTTTGGCAATGCACATGAGCTTGAGACTTTTGTCTGAAAAACTTAATGATATCTTTTCTTTTTCTTTTCCTTTTTTTTTTTTTAATTAAGCGCCGCTGGCTCTCTCTCTCTCTCTCTCTCTCTCTCTCTCTCTCTCTCTCTCTCTCTCTCTCTCTCTCTCTCTCCATATTTTTCCTGCCAACGTTCTCTATTCTTTTACAAATCCTTGAGCGACGCTCAGGTAAAATCGATCAACGACGGAACCCTTCCCTTTCCATCACAGTTCAACCCTAGAAGACTCAAGTATATTTAAATGATTAACAATAACGATTACGTTGCCCGTTCATTTATCAGGCGCACCCCTGACAATTCTGTCTTTTCTTAAGTAGCCAAATTCTACCACCAACAAAATACAGGTACTTATCCCAAAGGGTACAAAGTTCAAATTAAACTTTTGTTTTCAATGTGTGTTCAGTCAGTGTGCCATTTTGATGTCGGAGAATGCTTTCATATCATATTTCTAAAAACGAATGTCCTTATAAATCTTACATGATCATTTGTTTGTTTAATCGGAAATTCTGTGTGTTGCTCAAGAAAACTTAGCTTCCAAAGCACCACCAATAAACAAGTACTTTGTCCACCATGAAATACTGGCACCAGTTTGATTTGAGTTATTTTTTCAGAAAAATGAATATTGCCATAATTTTACTGTTTTTGTCACAACACCTAACCTTTTTATTATTTTCACAGCCTGCCATAACTCCAACCGAATTTTCTTGTTCTAGGTCGCCAAACTGGGAAATGTCCTGTTCCTCCAGTTATCGCTGAATATCTTTTACTTGTCTTTTTTTTTTTAATGTGCGTGACAATATGACATAAATGGTAGCCACAGACACACCATCGGATGGTGGTGGTGGTGGTGGTGGTGGTGAGGTTGTGGTAAAAGTACATCACACACACATGAGAATCACCACGTCAAAACAGAGAGAGAGAGAGAGAGAGAGAGAGAGAGAGAGAGAGAGAGAGAGAGAGAGATCTACTCCCATTTACCGACAAGACATATGTAACACCTGGATCTTTATTTATGAGAAACAGGACATAATGCGTGTCAGTTTTACACTGGTTTGCCTTTGAACTGAAACGCCAGACGTTGTAAAACCCTTTGTTTCTGCACCTGTCGTCGCCGTTCTAACACCCCGTTCAATAAATACAGGTAGGGCGTCAGAGCTGCACTTACAATAATAAAAAAAACCGACACTGAGAAAATGGCGTCTCCAGGATGCCATGAGTGTTGAGACGTCAGAGCGGCCCACAACGTCACAAGGCCCCAACAGCATGCATCCATCACGGCTATAGTGATGACACGACTCGCCGCAGTCAACTCATTGGCTTTGTCGTCACTGACCATGAAGGCTACAGTGTTCTTCTTGACCATGATGTAAACGTACATCTGTCCTGCCACAGTCAGCAACATCAACGTGGAGTTCAGAACGACCAGCACGCTGAAGGCGTAGTGATGTCCCCCTGGTTGATCCCCTGGGAGAGGTAAAGGAACACAGAGACTTGTCTGGCTGAACTCAGTGTCGGGTGTCACAGTGGGAACAATGGAGAGACCGACACCTGCAAGCCACGCCAAGAGACACACCGGTAACGTCACTGTCTTCTTCCACGGACACCCCTCCCTGTTAACCCAGGACAGAGCCACGCACCTCTCCAAGGTCATGCTGACATTCAGAAAGACGGACGCCTCACAGGAAAGCAGGAATACAAACCCTGACATCTTGCAGAAGACACCAGCCTTCCAAGCCATGTCCTCCCACAGGTAAGAACCGCTGTACACCTGGTCCCCCATACACAGCACGAAGAAGTACATTCCCGATAGGAACTTGGAACTACACAGGTGAGAGACCAAAACACTGATGGCATTCCTTTCATCCTTCTCCCTGTAAACCAGCACAATAATGAACCCGTTGCCCAGTAAAGTGAGAGTCGTCAGGAGGTAAATCAGAATCCGCTGTATACCTATTCCAAGAAGATGTTCACAGGTAGAAAATATGGGGGAAGGACCATGACAGTCCTTGGGCTGAAGTGGTCCGGCAAGGTCTGAACACAACACAGCCTGAAGTCATCGGCGTACAATTCTTCCAGCGTGCTCAGTGCTTTGAGCATCAAGTGAGGGAACTCTGTCATCTCACTGCCACGGAGATCCAGCTTGACGAGAACTGGATTGACAAATCGTGTCCCAGACACTTGTTCAATGCCACTGCCAGACAGATTGAGGATGGCAAGTCCAGGGAAAGACTGCACTGTGTGGAGGTTTAGATTGGAAATGTTCATTGAGGCCAGATCCAGTATTCTGATATTAGGAAATGTCAGCGTCTCAGCTGATCCACTTGGAAGAAATGAAATCAAAGGATTGTATGCAAGAACCAAACAGTTGAGATTGGTGACATTCTCAAGGCTTTTCAAGTAAACAGTCTTCAGCTGGTTATGGCTGACATCGAGAATCTTCAGATTGGGAAGTTCTGGAAGGAGCAGTTCAGTCAGCATGCATGCCTTCATTGCCAGATATATCAGCATTGCATTCATAAAGAAGTCTTGTGCTTTCATTCCGCTACCAGACACGTCTGAATAACGAACATCCGGAAACTGTTCCACAGGAAACACATGTCTACAGGTGAACGCCAGACCCTGGCAGGAGCACTGGTCAGGACACTCCAGGGAGCAGTACCATTCATCATCGTGCTGAGGACACTGATTGCTGCCGTCACATACATATCTGGGTGCAAACATACCTGAGACTGACGGCAGCGAAAGTACCCAGGACAGGAGTAAGTCTCACAGTTCGCCTCATCTTCTTTGTATGGGCAGTCATAGACCCCATTACATCGCACAAACACTGGCAAATACTGGGTTACAGATGGACATTGAAAGTATTCCGGAAAGAATTCCGGGTCAGAGAAATCCGCAACTTCGACGCCCGTGATAACTGATTGCGTATAAAAGCTGACCATAAATGAAGAGCTTAAATCCTTCTCCGGCTTTACATACCACAGGCGGATAACTCTATCGCAGTGTCTGGCGTCAAAAGAATTTTTACAGTGGGAATTAACAAGTTGCACCAGTCTGATTCCTGAACACACTGTTATATTACATTTGTTTCAGTGTAAGTGGGGAACCCTTACGTTTTCTTGAACATGATCTATTGCAAGTCTGCTGAGCATTACTAAATTGTATACGTTTGAAACATAAGAAGAAGAAAAAAAACACAAAGAAGCAAACGGATAGTGCAAAGCATGTTGTTACCATTACATGTCCTAGATGTTACCCAGCTCAGCTCTATAGGTGAAAAAGAAATGTTGTAACATTTCGATGTGTGAATTGTGTGTGTGTGTGTGTGTGTGTGTGTGTGTGTGTGTGTTGTGTTGTGTGTGTGTGTGTGTGTGTGTGTGTGTGTGTGGTCCATGTGAAGGCATGTAGGCATGTTCGGACAGACCGACTGATGAACTGTCGGGAGTGTCGGATGTTTTGTTCACTGCCAAATTTGATCTTGACATGAAGAAGCACATGTTATCTTTTCCCTTTCGCGTCTTTGCTTTCTGTGAGAACTCTTCTGACTGGACGGAGGCGTCCAATCCTCGTTGTGGACATCACTCTAGGGGTTGAGATTATCTTGATCTGTTGGTTATTTTGTTCCTTGTGTTCACGTCTAAGATCAACAATTATTTTCGACGTGTTTTATGCACCTTGTGACAAATGAGGCTGGTCACGACGTATACGTTGGTTTGTTTGTTGGTGGGCGGTTCATATGACTGATGTGACTGGCAATGCTTGGGTTGTCAAACAGCACAGCTGACCACTCTGACTCTGTTGATACCTTTTGATCATTTTTTCCTTAAAAGAATCCTCTACCATAGGCTCAAAGGTGTCAGTCTATATTTACTGATCATTACATAACCATGTAAGATTTTATGTAAAGCATTTCCTTGCTGTGCTTTCTATCTATTTTACTTTTCTACACTTGATCCCTTTTGGGGGGGATATACGACAAACAGAAGCCAACTATCCTTATCCCACCTGCTCATGCTCATCTCCCGGGGACAGACAACGCAGCACTTCAGGGGTTACTTTGGCCAGGCAGGGAACTGTCACCCAGCCCCACGCAGAGGTAGCTGATCTATATACATGAGCCAGCGTGTACCTCCTGTCTAGAAGTGGACCGAGCCAAAGAGACGTTGAGAGCACCTGCCCTCTCGATCACCAAGATCTCATTCACCTCCATCGCAGATCACACAGCATGACAAACGCTGTGAATCTCAAAAAGACAAGGGAGAAAAGAAGAATGTGGATAAAAAGGCTTGAAGGATAGAGATCCCTAAGAAAGGCAGAAGTTAAAAAAGGAAACAGGCGGGTTTCACTTTGTCAGTGCGCTTACCCTTAACACGTCTGACCTGGGAAACCCACCGGGGGCATTAACTCCTGCCACGTTGTTCTTAGACAAATCAGCAACTTGGCTATACAGACTAGAAGCGCGTTCAAGAACTAGCCCTCCATTCAAGTGCTTAGTCCCTGACAGCTGAACCTATCAGATGACTGGACCTCACAAGCCTGCAACCACGGCAAGGTCATAACCCCGGAGGGTGCACGTGCCAGTGTGCTGGTTAGGGTGCTGACGTATGCGGATGGAGGAAAGGGCCCCGTGTAAGAATCCTTTCTTTTCTCACCCCCTCCCCCCCCCCTTTTTTTTCCTTCACCTTGCACTGAAGGCTGTATATTTCTTCAAGACATCTTGCATCAATATTTTCACAATTCAAACAAGGAAAACATTTATTGTAATGATGCAATTTGAATGCAGCATCTATTACCTATTAACTGTAATTTTCTGGCATGATGTGGTGCTATAATAGTTTTACATATTACTGTTATGAGGGAAAAACAGGCGAAATAAAGGAAGAAAAAATAAAAAAAGAAAATCTCCTGCCCTTCCCTTTTCTCTGTTCCTGTTTAATATTGCATACAGTCTTCTATGCAGTTAAAGAGCCAAATCATGGGGGAACAAGGAGAGAGGGTAACAGTAGAAATATTTCAATGTAGTTGATTCAGATACTATATCATGGAGAGAACTTTATCCCTCTCCGCTCTCCCTCCCTTTATTCCAAGGGTTCAGACAGTGTGCAGAAATGTGGTGAAACTAACTTGAAAAGAAGCAAAGTGGACCACGAAATCGCTTTGTTGTCTCCTTTGCTTTTTCATTTTGTCCAATATTTCGGTTCTGTTGCACCTTCTTCTGGGACAGGAAAGCTTAACTACGTCTCAGCACATACTTACTTTACCAATTAAACCCCACCACACAACACTAAAACCATCAGGTAGCACAACAGGTAAAACAACAAGATTAACTTTTTTTTTCGTTTTTTTTTTTTTTTCCCCCCTATTTTCCAGTTTTTAAATTGTCTTGCGACAGCAAGAAAACGGACCTATCAGAGTGCCACAAAGGAAACGTTGAGCAAGTTGTCAATTCCTCACACTGATCTGAAACCCAAAACACAGGCTTACGTCAAAGATCTCTGGTAAGAGGAATCGAACTCGCAGACGGATAACAAACTATTCAAATCCGTCCAAACCTGAAAGAGTTTTTATCATGTTCCCGAGGCGGCCGTAAAGACGATACAGTCTTGTGCCGTTTGCATACAGGCCTCTCGTTTTACACTCATTCTTATCGTTTTAAAGGTGAAGACGCTCCGTGGTGCATTCAATGTCATGTATCATTCACAGTGAAACATATTCTTTTAGAGTGTTGGGACTTGCATGATGTGAGACGTGAACACTTTACAGCAGACTCCATGAAAACTGTGTACAGAGATGTCCCACCTGGCGTGATCTTTGAATTTCTGAAAGAGATTAACATTTTTCATCCGATTTTAAGATTTTACCGAAGAAAAAATTCTTTAACGAAGCTTCTGGTGCGTTTTCAGAAGATGTATTTGAAAGAGATGTGTGAATGTTTTTTTTGTTTGTTTTTTTCCTGGATGACTTGTGGGTTGACTTCAACGCGGTGACAGCTCTGATACGGCCCTTTGCGGTCGGCTGGGCTATAAGCAACATTACTATTACCATTACCATGTCAGCAGTGAGAGAGTGGCGCTGTCTGGAGTTTTAAGGTTTACACGTTACACACACACACACACACACACACACGCACCACACACGCACGCCACGCACGCACGCACGCACGCACGCACACACACACACACACACACACACAACACGCACACACACAGATCTTTTGATCTCCCTTGCATCCTTGAATGGATCCTCAAGTATAGGCTCAAAGATTGTCCCCTACATTTTATACTGTTTGCATAATGCTTTTAGTTTTTCAGCAACTTTTTTCCTCTCCACACTTTCGTTTTCTTTCATTTACTACCCTTCGCTGGCTGCTCTGGGGGTGCTGTTGGATTCTTTTTTTGAACCCTTGGTGGTGAGAACACCACAGAATTATGGACTGTGGTGTGTCTCTACTTGACGCCAAGAGCACAGACACAATTAGCCATGTCTCACTGATAAGTCCGATCCAGCGGACGAAAGGCTAGGAACAGGCAATACAAATACGTCTTCTTTCAGGAGGGATTACAATGGTTCACTCATGCAGCTAGAGAAGGTTTTCATATTCAAAATATACTTTCTTAAATTTATGTTCCCATTTTTTTCATCGTCACCCCCTCCCCCCCCTGCTTTTTTTTTCTTTTATTTAAGTTCAAATCTCTGCCATGTTTTTGTCCACTACTGGATTGTTTAGCGTGTTATATATATATATATATATCTGTGTGTCTACGCACCTATATATAATGTGTGTGAGGCAGTGCTCAGACAGGCTCTTTTAAGAAATAAATGTAGCTCATCCGTCACTAGTCTCGAAAACTGGAAATTACTGTTCGTTATACACTACGACCAGTATTAGTCGAGGAGTACTGCGTAAAGAAACCAATAAGTCAGCGTTTTTAGAATATTGACTGTTGATTTGTATGATACAATTTCAGTTTTGTATCTGTATTCTAAATCTTTGATAAAGACATTAAATGTAGAAGAGCGTTCTTATTTCTAAATCTGTAATAAAAGACATTAAATGTAGAAGAGCGTTCTTGATTTGACATCAACAGATTCAATGCCCCTCTTGCGCCGAATTAGATGAAAATAAGTGATTGCTCTTTAATTTTCGTAGTCTAGAGTGTTGTGTATCTGGCCAGAAGAATACCTAAGAGGTCGAAACGCGTCGTGTTTTGTCTTGTGATTCGTTTATGTACGTTTTTTTTTTTAGCGGAGTCTTAAGAATATTTGATTTTTTTTTTTTTTTTAATAGATTTCCGCCCGCATTCTCCTCACTTTGCAACTAGATCTAATGTAAAGACACATTTTCGCAAATAATGCAATGAAGTCAAGCACTGTGTGTGTTGATTCCAGCATCTGTTCAATATAAAATTAGTTTTTTCGTAGACATTAATGTTAAAAAAAACAATTCACATTTCTCTCGTTCCGTGTGTTAACGTTTCCATAGAAACTGATCCATATCATCCCTCTGCTCTCTGAATGAACACACAACGATCATCATTAACTATGTTCATTTGTTTTAACATGGCCATAGTGACAAGAACTCTGTGATCCATTCTAATCTTGAGCCATTTAACTTTGATATCTTTAATGTTTTGTATAGCAAAAATACATCTCTCCGAAGAATCGTGGAATTAAGTGTTTTTTGTTGTTGTTTTTTTTGTTCCACTTAGCACAACAATGTGGTTTAATATCATTGTAGGTTAAAACATCATAATGACATTTTGTGCCCTTTTGAACAGAGTATATTATTTTCAAACCAAGTGGTTATTGTATTGGAATACTATCTTTTGTCTCCACATTCACCTTCTTTACAATTTTTTGATTGATGACATATCCTAAAATGTAATAAATTTCAGTTTCAACCTGTATTTCTGGTTAAATTCTGCAAAAGTTAAAACATCTCCATTCTCTCTACGGAATTGCACTATAAAATACACGTTATACTTGACCAACTTCCTCTCCGTTACAACTTTACCATCAATCAAACATTTTCATTGAACAATATCGGTTCCGCTGGTAGTCCACTCAATATGTTTGGTTCTAATTTCTCACAGAGATGTTCATATGCCTTCAGGGTGTGTATCCCCAAAAAGGTTATTGTTTTTCTTAATATGTACAAAACTAGATCCGTAATATACCAATAACCTAAACACGGGGACAACTGCAGGCAAAAGAATTTCCTTTTGTGCTTTGTTTCTTTGAGTCTCATGATCCAAGTAACATTCAGAATTTCTATAAACACTTTCAAATCAGGAATGCCAAGACTCCCGTTTCATGACAACATGGTCGGGTGAATTTGTTAGCAACATCCAGAGATGAAAGTTTAGGAAAAAATGACTTTATTATCGCGATTCTGCCTAGTGCTGTAATGTTTCTTTCAGCCGTATTATAGATATTTTACCGCCAATTTTTCAGAATAATTGACCACTTTACATTCTTTAAAAGCTTGAGTGGACCAGACACCAAATATATGGAACTGTTTGAGTTCCATCTTGATTTCAGATTTGACATACACCTATCACTGGAATACCGTTTGCTTCTTAGCAAGATCGCTTGTCTTTTTTTTCTGCATTCATTAATAAACTAGACACCACCACTTATTTATAACAACCACCACTTATTTATAACAAAAATAGATTTCTCAAAAGACTTCGTATCTATAATTGTTCACTAATTGTGTATCATCTGCAAATTGAGAAACTTTGTGCTCTACATTGTTACCATTGTTAACTTGAACTTCTTTATCGTCTGTCATCATAATTGCTAGAATTTCACTACTCAGAACAAAGAGATAAGGAGGTAGGGGATCATTCTGTCTGGATCCTTGTTTTACGTCAAACCAATGTGTGCACTGGCCATTGACAAACATGGTACATTTAATGCTTTTGTAGAACGTTGCTATCCATCTACATTTACTGTTGCCAACCCATCTGTTCTCAACACGTTAAACATGAAATTCCAATCAGGAGTGTCAAAGGCTTTTCCAAAGTCTAGACACAACAATTTACCTGGTAATTGTTTCGAATCTAGGTACTGTATCAAATCAGATATACGTCTAATATTATCGCCCATTTATCGATTTGCAATACATCCTGTGAAATCTTCGTTGATTAAAGTTGGTAATATTTTCTGAAGTCTATTTCCAATGCAAGATTATCCTGTCTTATAAACAACATTTCACATAGAAGTCGGTCTCAGATTCTTCATGAATTCTCTGGATTTATTTGCTGTAACAATACAGAAAATTAAGCCCTCTCTCTGTGTGGATGACAATTCACCATCCTTGTCCCTTTTTTCAATGAGGTCAGGAGAACCACCAATAGCTCGTCGCTCGTCATGAACAAATAGGTCATCTGTATAACTAAATTGCCGGACTGGCACATGCTTGTGCACTGTTTTGAGGTGCACTGCTCTGTCCCCTTCCCCGTCTCCACCTCCCCCCCCCCCCCCCCTTTTTTTTTTTCAAGGACTGAATACTTTATGTACCACGTATGAAAAAGATCTAATTTTGTTTCTTGCTTGTGTGCAAGTCTATGTGTGTACGAAGAACCTCATGACATGTGTTTCACAAACAAATAACATGCTAATGATAATGATGATAAAGATGATGATGGTAATGAAGACGATGACGACGACGACGATGACGATAATGATGATAATGATGAAATTAATTATGATGTTGATGATAACGAGGATGATTTATTATCACAACAACAACACAACAACAACAACAACAACAACAACAACAACAACTACTACTACTACTACTACTACTACTACTACTACTACTACTACTACTATCGACTACTCACTACTGACGATCTTCTTCCTCCTCCTATACTAGTACTAGTACTACCACTACAATTACTGCTACCACTACTTCTGTCATACTACTACCTACTACTACTACTAGTACCACCACTACCATCACTACTACTGCTACTGCTACTGCTGCTGCTGTCATTAGTATTACTGCTGCTGCTGTTGCTGATGCTTCTGCTGAGCTTGCTGCTGCCACAGCTGCTACCAGCTCAACAACCACTACTAATGCAACCACTATCACTATTACTGCTACTGCTGTTGCTACTACGACGACTACTACTACTACTACTGCTGCTGCTGCTACTGCTACTGCTACTGCTGCTGCTTTAACTATTCACTCCACCTCCTCCTCCTTCAACCACTGCTGCTGCTGCTGCTGCTGCTGCTACTACTACTACTACTACTACTACTACTACTACTACTACTACTACTACTACGCCGTTGTGACCCTACCTGACCGCTGTCGCCACAAACCATACCACTACCGGAAGGGCACGGCGGATAAATACAGAAATCCTCATCACTGCCATCAAAACAGTCCGTATGATAATCACAGACCAGAGTGAAGGGTAGACGTTCTCCATTGCTGGAACACAGAAAATAGAGAGACTCTGAGATGTTGGGTGCTGCACACCACGATGATGTCACAGCAGTCATAGCGTCACGAGACGGCTGAAAAGTGACGTCAGTGTTGGCCCAGCAACTGCTGTGTAAGTCACAGGCTAGGAATGCTGGTACCCAGTGGCCTTCCGGACATCGAGTGGCGTCGAGAAAAAATGTGTCGGTGGAGACAGAACTTTCTGCCAAATGTATTGATGTTTGGTTGTGGCCTTTCTGACGTTGCTGTGGATCATCAGGGCGATCAGAACCAGAGGCAGAATCAAATTCACACATGTAATAGTAAAATTGCTTTCGGTCGCACGTGTCCGACATGACAACATCTCTATTTGTTTTTAGCATCGCTCCACACAGCGGCGGACTAACAGCCGTTCCGACGCTTTCTTTTCATGTGTTGTGAAGAAGGAAGAGAGAGAGAGAGAGAGAGAGAGAGAGAGAGAGAGAGAGAGAGAGAGAGAGAGAGAGAGAGAACACAGTAATGACGCTTTGCATGCATTTGCTCTAATGACAGCTCAATTGTAGTCACTCCTCCAGAATTTAAAACAGTCCACATTGACCCTCAATGTTTATTGCAGGCATTCACACAACTGATTACACAAATCAGCTACCACAAGTTTGAAGACACTAAATCCATTTTATTTCAGTTTGAGAAGGCAAAATCCCCTTAAGGTGCATGTTGTGGTTTCATTGACATGGTTCGTATCAATTAAATTCGGATATGATCAGATCATTTGAAGGTATACCTTGATGTATGTACATTATGAATGCAGCTGATAGGCCTACTTTTTGAATATTGTTTATTTACATTTTAAATGTTACTAATAGCGCACCGCAAGAAAAACAACAACAACAAAAAAAAAAACGTAGACAAACGAATCACAAGATATTGACACAGAGGCCTACCACCATTCATGACACGAGACGGCAACACTGGAAAGCTTACACACCTACGCTACCCAGAAACGAAGAGTCGTCGTTTTCTCTGTGAAAGAAGTACGGGTGCATACACAGCCACTTCATTTAGAGATGAACAGTCACCATGTGCCCTGTACTACAATGCATGGGTGCATGCACATCCATATGATAAATAACGTTTTTGTGCCCCACAGAGAAAAGATTAGGGGCTGATAATTCGACATCGGTTTTGTGTGTGTGTGTGTGTGTGTGTGTGTGTGTGTGTGTGTGTGTGTGTGTGTGTGTGTGTGTGTGTGTGTGTTGAATAATTTAGTAGTGGGGGAAACTACGTGCAGGCTAACAATTGCTGCATCATTACATTATTGACTTGGCAAAGATTCTAAGGGAACAAAGACAACAGAGGGGGGCGGGAAAGGCTGATAAGGAAAACGAAAAAGAAATGTGTGCGTGTGTGTGCATGGTGCGTGCGTTTTGTGTGTGTGTGTGGTGTGTGTTGGTGTGTGTGTGTGTGTGTGTGTGTGTGTGTGTGTGTTGTGTGTGTGTGTGTGTGTGTGTGTGTGTGTGTGTGTTGTGTGTGTGTGTGTGTGCAGCTGGGTTGTGCATCACCTTTGTTTTTTCCTCTGTTTATGAACGAGGTAGCTGTTGAATTAATCAATAGTGGAAGACTCTATACTATGCTTTCTCTTGATGCTTTTGAATTATTCATTCTCTTATCAGGTGATGACGTAGTCTTCTTGTCTGAGACTGTAACAAGACTACAAGCACAACTACACAATTGAAAACGAGCGCCTGCTTCTTTTCAATTAAAAGTTAATATGAATAAAAGTAATATCATATTGTTTCGAAAAGGTGGTTATTTAAGTGTAAGAGACATATGGTTCTATGATGGTTACATAGTGCCTGTTGTCGGTGCCGATATATATTTGGGAATATTTGTCTCCACTCACTCTGCTACGTTTTGATATCATATGAAAAAAAATTTGCAAGTTGGGCTAAAAATGCGTTGTCTAAATCATAAGAATATGTGCATCCTCAATAACAATTTGTCTGTCATTTTATGAAATAACTTGACTCCCAGATTCAGCGTAGGGTAGCCTATGGGTCAGGGATATAAGGGTGAGATAAGGCAGCAATTCAGTGTGAAACGGTTCAGTCTTACGCATCAAGGAAATCATTAAGACTAAACATTATGACAACAAATGGCCTAATATATGGCAAAAATAAGAGATATCCTAAATGTGTAAATCATGATACCAAATGCATTCTCTACTGGTGAATGTCATTTTAAATGGAAGAGCGAATAATGCCTCGCAAAGCATGCAGTGTGTTAAAAGATGTAAATGTTAAAGGTAAAGTAAACTGGGTGTCACGACTGTGTAACTGCTTGTCTGAAGAGCTTTGGTTTGTCTGGTAATATCGGGGGAGGTGGGGTGGTTGTGGGAGTATTAACATTAACATTCGCACGTTTTGTCAACGATTAATTCACTGTAGTAGGCACAAACTGTACTGAAAATATTCACAGCGATACTAGATTTGAAACCTACAGAACTTTTCGTGACACAGCTTCTCTGAAGCCTTAGCTATATCTGGATATGAACCCATGTCACAAAAAGATTCAGACTTAGAATATCGAACTTGACAGCGCATAGCTTTATACACAGAGCTGTTTACAAAAGTATTTTGATTTGTATTCTCTGCAAAGAACCAAAAGAAAATAAAGTATTGTCTGTTTTGTGCTGTCTAGCACTAAGACGTATCTGTGAAAGTTTTATGAAAGCTTTAATATTACAGACAACCTTCGTT
>CM065734.1:35342632-35412632 GCA_033310375.1 Conus canariensis | reverse complement strand
GATGAGTCATTTTCGTTCTTTGTTTGTACTGTCTTAAATGTTAAATGTGATTTTTTTTTCGCCTGAAGAAGACCCAAGAGGTTGAAATGCATCGTGTCTTGTCATGTGCTTTGTTTGTCAATGTCATTGGCGGTAACTAACACCCTCTCTTTCTAAATTAAGAATAAAAAACCGCGGAATTCCAGTGTGTCTCTGAAGATCTACGAGACGAACAGGGGCATTCTGATGAGTGTGATGAATGAACATCAGCGCACTAAATGAACATCAGCGCACTAAACCAATACAAAAGACGTCCGTAAGCCAAGGCAAAACTCAAACAGCAGTGCCAGGTACATCCTCACTGTGTATTCCAACGATTACTTTGTACATCTTTTTGATGGAAAACAGCAGAAATTTCACTTTTCAACTGCCACTGTGAAAGACAGTGGGTGAAATTACAAGAGAAAAAAAGGTCCATAAACCGGATGTTCTGGTAGGAACATTCCTCAGCGCAAACTAGCCACCGTGATACAATGAAAGACAGGTGGGAGAAATCACAAGATAAAAAAAAGTCCTTAGACCGGATGTTCTTGCAGGAAAATTCCTTAGCACAAACCAGCCATCATGATACAATGATGTTCTACGCAAGCATCATTCAAAGCAGTATCAGTTCTCGCCACGTATAATCTCCTATGTAAGATGACACCATGATACACTTCAGGAACATGACTACAAACTGTGTCAGTTGTCGTCCCCTTCAGCCGGTCGTATGAGAGGATATTACTACCGTTTCAGAACATATGAGTAAAACCGTCGTGGCTTATGTACGTCGATTGTTCGAGATAAAGTATAATGATTCTTCCATTTGACATAAAAGTTTCAGTCCATCAGCGGGTGGTAGAGAACTTTTACTGACATTCCTGCTATTTTTGAGTGTAGCTTTTTACAACTGATCGTTACACTTACAATCAATTAAGCATTCATATTGTGTTTGATTTCTTACCAACTGACAAAAACGTGATGGTCATATGGATGTGTCCCTTTAGATTTATGGCACTAAAACAAGGTGTCAATCCAGTGATGAATGTTTACTCTTGATCTCGGAACCCACCTGTGTGATGGGACCGATGCACAACTTCCAGGGAACGGACGAGTGTTTGTTTATTGATCGTTGTTTCTACTTGGTTGCCCTTAGAAAATGCTTCACTATCCGGATTTGACGTTGTGGAGTTGACCGTACCAGTTGTGCATGGAGACGCATGTCCATGCGACGGGTTTCCAGGGCTGTGACGAGGATCTGTAACACATGGTCAGTCTGTTGCACGTAACATGTTCTTCTTGTCATGGGTATTACGCTCTCTCTCTCTCTCTCTCTCACACAGACAGACAGACAGACACACACACACATGCATGCACGCACTCACCCACCCACGGACACACACACACACGCACACACATGCACGTATGCACGCACTCACTCACAAACACACACACACTCGCACGCACTCACCCACCCACCCATACACACACACACACACGCACGCACGCACTCACTCACCCATCCACACACACACACACAACGCATGCACGCACGCACTCACCCATCCACCCACCCACCCACCCATCCATACACACACACACACACACACACACACACACTGCACGCACGCACGCACTCACTCACCCACACACTGTTCTGGCTTGTCTGAACGTTTGTCTAAACAGTAAACAAGTTGGGTATTTTTTGCTCCCATAAGAAAACCTAACACAGAGTAACTTTTATTCAAGACTGGCACAGCCTTTTAAACTTGAATAAAGTCAGACAAATACATAGACGAACAATCTAATAGTGGGGGAAAAAAACAAGCGCAGGCCAACAACTGAACTATCTTCATAGTAATGACTTGGCAAAGATTTGGACTTAAGGAGGGGGGGGGGGGGGGGGGTAATTTGAAGATGGAGAAACTGGGAACATGAAATTAAGAAAATATGTTACAGATATGAAAACTCTTCACTAGCTGCATAAGGGAACCATCGCAACCTCTTTTGAAGGCAGATATATTTGTATTGCCTGCTCCGAGGCCTTTCGTCCGCTGGGTCGGACTCATCAGGGAGACACGGCTGGTTGTGTCTGCGCTCCTGGCGTCAAATAGAGACACACCACAGTCCACAATACTGTGGTGTTCTCACCACCAAGAGTGCAAAAAAGAATCCAATAGCACTCCCAAAGCAGCCAGCGAAGAGTAGTAAATGAAACCAAACGAAAGTGTGGGGAGGAAAAAAGTTACTGAAAAACTAAAGACATTATGCAAACAGTATAAAATAAAGGGGACAATCTTTGAGCCTACGCTTGAGGATCCACCCAAAGATGCAAGGGAGATCAAAAGACAAACACACAGACGGACAGAAACAAATACAAATAACCTCAATTTAATCAAAACAAAAATCGGAAATGAAATGAGGCAGGGAACAGTAAACGATAAACAGTAAACAAGTTGGGTATTTTTTGCTCCCATAAGAAAACCTAACACAGAGTAACTTTTATTCAAGACTGGCACAGTTTGTCTAAAGTTGTGGGCAAGGTGCAATAGAACTGTGTTATGGAAACGCACCTTTAGAAATCCTCCTAAAGAACAGCCACAGATCACGACACCTAGGGAGTGGTTAACAGACAAGGCGGGGCTTACGTGGACGTTGAGCAATGCACGGACCACCTCATCCCAATCGTGAAGAACGACCTAGCACCAAGGTGGAAGAAGGAGGAGTCGATCTCATCATGGCATTCACGAAAAGCAGGAAACCTGCGACTTTTTTAAAATATTTTTTTATTTTTTACAATTTTGTTAGAGTTCGGATCGGAATGGGGCGGGGCGGGGATGAAGGGTGGTAAGACGTGAGGGTAGGGGTGGTGGGTGGGGATGGGCTGGCTTATATCAGCACTTTCAACAGAAACATCCTACGGTGTTTGAAGACCTTCCCTCCCCATTATTTTTCTTTTTCAAGTTCTCTCTCTCTCTCTCTCTCTCTCTCTCTCTCTCTCTCTCTCTCTCTCTCTCAGTGTGTGTGTGTGTGTGTGTGTGTGTGTGTGTGTGTGTGTGTGTGTGTGTGCGTGTGTGTGTGTGCGTGCGCGCGTGTGTGTGTGTGTGTGTGTGTGTGTGTGTGTGTGTGTGTGTGTGTTCTCTCCTGGTCCGTTAGACCCAATGATACTGCAAATGCAAGAAAGGATGATTCTCCGGGAGGTTAAAGGATGATTCTCCTTGAGATTTTTCAGCTGGCTAAGGTTGAGCGAAAGTTTGATCTCCCCTTGAATAATGTACGCTTGAGTAGTACTCCTACTAGAAAGACTTTTTTCCTTTCATTTTATTTTTGCTTCATTGCGCTGGTTCATTCTTACTGATTCTTGAGTAAATTGAAATTTGAAAACAGGATTTGTTAGCAGTGTCAGTGCTGTTAAACACAGGCACATTCATCAGATCCCGTAGTAATTTGTATGTAGGCCTAATTGTTCATTAAGCTTAGTAAGTAAATATTACGGAAACCACAGCAGCTATCTTACCATCTCCAGAGACAAAAATAGAAAAAAAGGATCATTGAAACTAAGGAGAAGAAATGTAGCTGTCTGTAAAGACCTGTGAGTCAGTCCAAAACTATACTTTCTTTTTTTTGTACACGAAGCACTCTTCTCTCTCTCTCTCTCTCTCTCTCTCTCTCTCTCTCTCTCTCTCTCTCTCTCTCTCTCTCACGGTCTCTCTGTTTGTGTGTGTGTGTGTGTGTGTGTTGTGTGTGTGTGTGTGTGTGTGTGTTGTGTGTGGCGCACACGTGTGTGCGTGCGTGCGTACACGTGCGTGCGTGTGTGCATGCTTACTTGTGTGTGTGTGTGTGTGTGTGTGTGTGTGTGTGTGTGTGTGTGTGTGTGTGTGTGTGTGTGTGTGTGTGTGTTCGTGTTTGGCGAGCAATACAGACTTAGAAGATCAGAGTACCTTGGACTCTAAAAGAATACCATAAAAAGAAGAGATAATAATGATACTAATACTACTAATAACAATAATGATAATAATAATAATAACAACAACGACAACAACAACAATGATACTACTACTACTACTACTAACAATAACAACAAAAAATGATAATAATAATCATTATCATTATTGCTATTATTATTATTATCATTACTATCATCATTATTATTATTATTATTATCATTATATTATTATTATTATGTCATTGAAAGAGAAAAGAAAATTCAGCCAGGTACAAATCAACTGTGCATCATCGTTTGTAGATCCGAATGTGGAAATATGCGGGCCATGCCAGTCCCTCCACTGACAATCCTGCCAGAAGGGGAAGAGACAAGGCGTATCATGGGCGGGGAGTATGCAGATCAGAAATCCTGGAATTGACGATCCCGTGGAGTATATATAAAAAAGTCATATGCACGGCTGAATCAATCCTGCATAGACGATTCTGCTGAATGAGGATAGAGCAAAATATGACATGGGTAGGAGGCATCCATGCCACGCCAATCCTGCCATTGACGATTCTGCTGAAAAAGGTTGGGTTAAGATATGACATAAGTAGGAGGTGTCCACGCCACTCCAATCCTATTATTGACGATTCTACTGAACAAGGTTGGAACAAGATGTTCCATGGTAGGAGATACTCAGACCAGACCAATCATGCTATGGACAACCCGCTGAATGAGGAAAGAACAAGGTGTTTCAGGGACAGGAGGTACCCAGACCACGCCATTTGTCCCACTGTCAATCATGCTGCGAGACGGGCAGTGATGTCACAGGGGCAGCTGGAAATAAGCCGGTGTTCTGGAACACTCTGGTCATACATCCTGCTGACGTTCTTCTAGGCATCTCACCGACAGAGGAAGACTGTGACGATGTTGAATTCATCAGCCCAGTAAATGAGGGTCAGAAAAACGTTTGATAAGCACACCACTTAGAGAATGTGTCTCCATGTTTGAACTCAGTTTCCATTGGAATAGTGCTCCGGTAAAGAAACCAATGTGCGGTGACATATAATGTAATGTAAATATTTTTCTCACATGAAAGCCACGCTTGGAAAAAGAAAAAGTTCATGACAGAGCCAGCGATTAGCATAACGGGCCTTTCTCGAGATAACACATTTGGGGTGCTGTTGGATCCTCTTTTTAAACCCTGGGTGGTGAGAACACTGCAGAGTTATAGACTGTGGTATATCTCCATTTGATGCCAAGGGAGCATAGAACATCAACCGTGCCTCCCTGATGAGTGCGATCCAGCGGACGAAAGTCCTCGGAGCAGGCAGCATGACTGGATCTGTTTTCGGGATGGATTACAATGGTTCCCATATGCTGGTAGTGACGGGTTTACAGTTTATAATATATTTCCTTAACTAATTTTTAGTTCTCATTTTCTTTCACCAACCCCTCTCTCTCTGTTATTTTTATTTGTTTGTTCGCTTGTTGTTGCCTTTTTTGTTGTTGTTGTTAAAACTTTGCCAGTTTATTAATGTAATGATGGAAGAATTGTTAGCCTGCACCTGTTTTCCTCACAATTGAATTGTGTAAATGCAACACACACACACACACACCACACACACACACCGAGCGATATATATATATTATATATCTCAATATATATATATCTCAACTCACTCACTCCACTCTCTCTCTCTCTCTGTTCTCTCTCTCTCTCTCTCTTATACACACATATATATATATATGTTATATATAAAATTAGAGTTAAAAAGCCACTCAGAATTCTAAAAGTGCTCAACCAGGTAGGGAGCGACATAACAGTTTAAAATGAAATTTTAAAACGGAAAAAGTAAAAACACCTACAAAATTGTTTCGAGCCAAAAGTGCTCTCCTCAGGGTATGTATAATATGGGCACGCCACCGGTGTTATATAGTGTGGTGTGTGTGCGTGTGAGCTCTGCACGTGTGGCACGTGGCCTGTAGATTTTTTTCTTTTTTGGGGCGCGTTCAAGGGGGACGTGCCAAGGAATGGTGCATTGACAAAGATTTCCATTTGTGCCTGCAATTATTAATCATTTCTACTTTGGAGTTCAGGGATGCTAGATGGGGTTTACATAATATCAGCCACTTTTCTGTAGTACATAAGTTGCATGTTTTAGAAATGTTGTTGTATGGTGTTGCTCTTTTTATAATTTTCCATGATATGTTGTAATCTATTTTCTTATCTTTAAGCTTCCAAATATATTTACTTAGTTCTGTTTGGTTTTTATATTTTTCGTTTTTGAAGGACTGTTTATGATTTGCATATCTGGTTTTAAAATGGTTTGCCGTGATCCCTATGTATGTTTCTTTATCACTGTCTGTTGTTACCGTAGCTTGGTACACAATGTTGCTGTAGAGACATTTGTTATTCAGAGGGCACTGGTCTTTTTTTGTGCAATTACAAGATATCCTTTCGTCACCCTCTTTGGTTGCGTTGTTTTTGGTTCTATTGGAAGAATCAATTATATTTTTAAGGTTGGACATACACGAGTATGATAGCTTGATGGTGTTTTTATTGAATATTTTAGATAGTACATGTTCTTTTGGGAATGATGTTTTAAGGGTTCTGAGGAATTCTTTTCCTACGTTAGTTTTTGTTCTTCCATCATATGGAGGGTTATACCATATAATTTTTCTTTCCTGTTTTTCTTATTGCTGTTCATGTTATTATCTGGGTTATACTGTAATGTGTAGTTGTAGCCACATTTTTTCAGCGCCTCTTGGTATTCGGCTGCTGCACTGTTAAATTCTTTCTCATTGCATGACAGTTTAGATAATCTTTTGTTTATGCCATTAGGTATGGATTTTAAAATGGAGGGTGGATGGTTACTTTTGATGTCTACGTAGACAGGTGTGTCATTAGGTTTTTTGTATGGTTTGTATATGTGGTCCTTAAAATTATAAAAAAGCTGATAAGACTACATATGACAACATCTGCAAAAAAGAAAAAGAACTTGTGCACCAGATGGATTTAGGTGATAGGATAGAAGCAACAGCAATAAAAGAAGCTTTTATAACTCTCAAAGACCACAAACCTAACTTCCACAACAACCCTACTTGTAGACTAATAAACCCATCAAAATCTGAATTAGGCAAAATTAGTAAAAAAAATCCTGGAAAAAGCAATAGAGGACATAAAAACAAACACTGAATACAATCTCTGGAAAAATAGTTATGAAGTTATCCAATGGTTTAAAGAACTGAACAAACAGAAAAATACAGTGTTCATTACTTTTGACATAGTGGATTTCTATCCCTCTATCGATGAGGAATTACTTACTAAAGCACTACGATTCGCCAACAAATATACAAATATAACAGATTCTGAGATGGAAATCATTTTCCACACTAAGAAAACTCTTCTCCATAGCAACAATGAAACTTGGATGAAAAAAAACCAGCAGAAATTCCACGTTCGATGTCACGATGGGATCTTATGATGGAGCTGAAACTTGTGAATTAGTTGGACTTTTCATGTTGTCTCATATACAGAAAATACTTGGTTAACAGGTTGGCTTATACAGAGATGACGGCCTTGCCACGTTAAACAATAAACCAAAAATCATTGAAAACAAGAAAAAAGAACTTTGTAAAATTTTTCAAAGCCACAACCTAAAAATCACAGTAGAAGCCAACAAAAAAAATAGTAAATTATTTAGACATAACATTAGACCTTAAGGACCACATATACAAACCATACAAAAAACCTAATGACACACCTGTCTACGTAGACATCAAAAGTAACCATCCACCCTCCATTTTAAAATCCATACCTAATGGCATAAACAAAAGATTATCTAAACTGTCATGCAATGAGAAAGAATTTAACAGTGCAGCAGCCGAATACCAAGAGGCGCTGAAAAAATGTGGCTACAACTACACATTACAGTATAACCCAGATAATAACATGAACAGCAATAAGAAAAACAGGAAATGAAAAATTATATGGTATAACCCTCCATATGATGGAAGAACAAAAACTAACGTAGGAAAAGAATTCCTCAGAACCCTTAAAACATCATTCCCAAAAGAACATGTACTATCTAAAATATTCAATAAAAACACCATCAAGCTATCATACCCGTGTATGTTATATATATATATATATATATATATATATATATATATATATATTATATATTATATTTTATAAAAGCAAGTTAAAATCAAGCTTCTAAAAACATCTACAAATTTGTTTCACGCTGTGCGGTCGTCAGGATGTGATGAGCTTGTGTTGCCAGTGCCACGTATATATATAGCTAGCTGGTTTGCTGTTGTTTTTTTCCCGTGCTACATGTGTTTCTCAGGTGTTGGTTTTTTTCGCTGATAGGAACTTCCATCTGTGTCTGCAATTGTTAACCATTTCTGTTCTAACATTTAGAGTTGCCAACTGTGGTTTACATAGTATAATGTATTTCTCTGTTAGGCATAGATTGCATTTTTTTGAAATGTTGTTGTATGATGCTGCTCTTTTTAAAATTTTCCAAGATATGTTGTAGTCTATGTTTTTTTCTTTAAGTTTCCAAATGTATTTACTCAATTCTGTTTGGTTTTTGTATCTTTCTTTGTTGAATGATTGTTTATGGTTTGCATATCTAGTTTTGAATTGGTTTTCCGTGATACCTACATATGTTTCTTTTGCGTTCTCTGATGTTACAGTGGCTTGGTACACAATGTTGTTATAAAGGCATTTGTTGCTTAGGGGGCACTGTTCTTTTTTGGTACAGTTACAAGATTTCCTTTCGTTACCCTCCTTTTTTTCTGTGCTGCTTTTCATTTTGTTTGCTGAATCGATGGCATTTTTAAGGTTCGGCATACATGAATATGATAATTTGATGTTGTTTTTGTTGAATATCTTAAATAATTTATGGTCTTTTGGGAAAGATGATGTCAAGATTTTAAAGAATTCTTTCCCTACATTTGTTTTAACTCTTGCATCATATGGGGGATTGTACCATATGATATTCCTTTTCCTGTTCTTTCTGCATCTTTTTGTATCATTGTCTGGATCGTATCTTAGTTTGTAATTGTAGCCACTTGTATGTAACGCCTCTTGGTATTCAGCTGTAGCGTTGTTGAATACTGTTTCGTTACATGACAAATTGGATAGTCTTTTATTTATGCTTTTGGGTATTGTTTTCAGTATGGAGGGTGGGTGATTGCTTTTGATGTTTACATAAACAGGCGTGTCATTTGGTTTCTTGTATGGTTTATATGTGTGTTGGTTGAGGTCTAACGTTATGTCTAAATAGTTCACTATCTTTTTGTTTGCTTCTATTGTGATTTTTAAGTTTTGGTTGTGGAAAATTTTACACAATTCTTTTTTCTTATTTTCAATATTTCTAGGGTTGTCATTCAGAGCGGCAAGGCCGTCATCCCTGTACAGTCCAGTTTGTTTTCCAAGTTTTTTTTGAATATTGGATAACATGAATAGTCCGACAAGCTCGCAAGTCTCGGCACCATCGTATGATCCCATTGTGACATCGAAAGTTGAATTCCTGCTTGTGTTCTTAATCCAGGTTTCATTTTTATTGTGCAGTAAAGTTTTCTTTGTGTGGAAAATGATTTCCATTTCTGACCCTGATATTTCTGTGTACTTGTTGGCAAATTTTATAGCTTTAGTTAGTAGCTTTTCATCTATAGATGGGTAGAAATCTACTATGTCAAATGTTATAAAAACTGTATTTTCTTGTTTATTGAGGTTTTTGAACCATTGTATTACTTCATATGTGTTTTTCCAGAGATTGAGTTCAGTGTTTTCTTTTATGTTTTTTATGGTTTTCTCTAAGATTTTTTTACTAATTTTCCCTAGTTCAGATTTGGAAGGGTTTATCAGTCTACATGTTGGGTTGTTCAAGAAATTGGGTTTGTGGTCTTTAAGTGTAATAAAGGCTTCTCTAGCTGCTGTGGTCTCTACTCTGTCACTTAGGTCCATTTGGTGCACAAGTTCCTTTTCTTTCTTTCTGATGTGATCATATGTAGCCTTGTCAGCCTTTCTGTAATTTTTCTGGATATTTTTATCAAGGAGTTTTGAGTACTCTTCAGGTTCTATTTTGTAAAAGTTATTGGTTTTATCCGCCTTCACAAATATTTTGGTGTCATTTTGAATTTGTTTAATTTCCTTTTCTAACGCTGATTGAAATTTGTTATTAGATTTTTTGAAATCTATGTTGGCTAACATTCTTCTCATTTTTTCTTCAAATGTTTTCATTTCTTCAATGGCTGGTGGTACTCGCCATGACTTGAAGTCGTATGTATTTTTATCCTTTTTTTAGCGTTGGGGTTTAAAAAGAAAAATGCTTTCCATCTCATATTTTTGATGAATTTTTCCGTTTGTCCTATCATTTTCTTCATGTAGCACTGGGGTTTAGCTAACGGAATGTTTTTGATGGATTGCTTAAAGTTGATTTTTTCCATTTTAAAATTTGCTGATTCAAAGTGCTCAACGTATGGAGCAGTTAAGAGAATGGTACTGAGGATCAGCGCAATCTTAAAAACAGTGCTCAACCACAGTGGGAGCGACAAAAGCATAAATAAAAGACTATCCAATTTGTCATGTAACGAAACAGTATTCAACAACGCTACAGCTGAATACCAAGAGGCGTTACATACAAGTGGCTACAATTACAAACTAAGATACGATCCAGACAATGATACAAAAAGATGCAGAAAGAACAGGAAAAGGAATATCATATGGTACAATCCCCCATATGATGCAAGAGTTAAAACAAATGTAGGGAAAGAATTCTTTAAAATCTTGACATCATCTTTCCCAAAAGACCATAAATTATTTAAGATATTCAACAAAAACAACATCAAATTATCATATTCATGTATGCCGAACCTTAAAAATGCCATCGATTCAGCAAACAAAATGAAAAGCAGCACAGAAAAAAAGGAGGGTAACGAAAGGAAATCTTGTAACTGTACCAAAAAAGAACAGTGCCCCCTAAGCAACAAATGCCTTTATAACAACATTGTGTACCAAGCCACTGTAACATCAGAGAACGCAAAAGAAACATATGTAGGTATCACGGAAAACCAATTCAAAACTAGATATGCAAACCATAAACAATCATTCAACAAAGAAAGATACAAAAACCAAACAGAATTGAGTAAATACATTTGGAAACTTAAAGAAAAAAACATAGACTACAACATATCTTGGAAAATTTTAAAAAGAGCAGCATCATACAACAACATTTCAAAAAAATGCAATCTATGCCTAACAGAGAAATACATTATACTATGTAAACCACAGTTGGCAACTCTAAATGTTAGAACAGAAATGGTTAACAATTGCAGACACAGATGGAAGTTCCTATCAGCGAAAAAAACCAACACCTGAGAAACACATGTAGCACGGGAAAAAAACAACAGCAAACCAGCTAGCTATATATATACGTGGCACTGGCAACACAAGCTCATCACATCCTGACGACCGCACAGCGTGAAACAAATTTGTAGATGTTTTTAGAAGCTTGATTTTAACTTGCTTTTAATATAACAAATGTCGCTCCCACTGTGGTTGAGCACTGTTTTTAAGATTGCGCTGATCCTCAGTACCATTCTCTTAACTGCTCCATACGTTGAGCACTTTGAATCAGCAAATTTTAAAATGGAAAAAATCAACTTTAAGCAATCCATCAAAAACATTCCGTTAGCTAAACCCCAGTGCTACATGAAGAAAATGATAGGACAAACGGAAAAATTCATCAAAAATATGAGATGGAAAGCATTTTTCTTTTTAAACCCCAACGCTAAAAAAGAGGATAAAAATACATACGACTTCAAGTCATGGCGAGTACCACCAGCCATTGAAGAAATGAAAACATTTGAAGAAAAAATGAGAAGAATGTTAGCCAACATAGATTTCAAAAAATCTAATAACAAATTTCAATCAGCGTTAGAAAAGGAAATTAAACAAATTCAAAATGACACCAAAATATTTGTGAAGGCGGATAAAACCAATAACTTTTACAAAATAGAACCTGAAGAGTACTCAAAACTCCTTGATAAAAATATCCAGAAAAATTACAGAAAGGCTGACAAGGCTACATATGATCACATCAGAAAGAAAGAAAAGGAACTTGTGCACCAAATGGACCTAAGTGACAGAGTAGAGACCACAGCAGCTAGAGAAGCCTTTATTACACTTAAAGACCACAAACCCAATTTCTTGAACAACCCAACATGTAGACTGATAAACCCTTCCAAATCTGAACTAGGGAAAATTAGTAAAAAAATCTTAGAGAAAACCATAAAAAACATAAAAGAAAACACTGAACTCAATCTCTGGAAAAACACATATGAAGTAATACAATGGTTCAAAAACCTCAATAAACAAGAAAATACAGTTTTTATAACATTTGACATAGTAGATTTCTACCCATCTATAGATGAAAAGCTACTAACTAAAGCTATAAAATTTGCCAACAAGTACACAGAAATATCAGGGTCAGAAATGGAAATCATTTTCCACACAAAGAAAACTTTACTGCACAATAAAAATGAAACCTGGATTAAGAACACAAGCAGGAATTCAACTTTCGATGTCACAATGGGATCATACGATGGTGTCGAGACTTGCGAGCTTGTCGGACTATTCATGTTATCCAATATTCAAAAAAAACTTGGAAAACAAACTGGACTGTACAGGGATGACGGCCTTGCCGCTCTGAATGACAACCCTAGAAATATTGAAAATAAGAAAAAAGAATTGTGTAAAATTTTCCACAACCAAAACTTAAAAATCACAATAGAAGCAAACAAAAAGATAGTGAACTATTTAGACATAACGTTAGACCTCAACCAACACACATATAAACCATACAAGAAACCAAATGACACGCCTGTTTATGTAAACATCAAAAGCAATCACCCACCCTCCATACTGAAAACAATACCCAAAAGCATAAATAAAAGACTATCCAATTTGTCATGTAACGAAACAGTATTCAACAACGCTACAGCTGAATACCAAGAGGCGTTACATACAAGTGGCTACAATTACAAACTAAGATACGATCCAGACAATGATACAAAAAGATGCAGAAAGAACAGGAAAAGGAATATCATATGGTACAATCCCCCATATGATGCAAGAGTTAAAACAAATGTAGGGAAAGAATTCTTTAAAATCTTGACATCATCTTTCCCAAAAGACCATAAATTATTTAAGATATTCAACAAAAACAACATCAAATTATCATATTCATGTATGCCGAACCTTAAAAATGCCATCGATTCAGCAAACAAAATGAAAAGCAGCACAGAAAAAAAGGAGGGTAACGAAAGGAAATCTTGTAACTGTACCAAAAAAGAACAGTGCCCCCTAAGCAACAAATGCCTTATAAACAACATTGTGTACCAAGCCACTGTAACATCAGAGAACGCAAAAGAAACATATGTAGGTATCACGGAAAACCAATTCAAAACTAGATATGCAAACCATAAACAATCATTCAACAAAGAAAGATACAAAAACCAAACAGAATTGAGTAAATACATTTGGAAACTTAAAGAAAAAAACATAGACTACAACATATCTTGGAAAATTTTAAAAAGAGCAGCATCATACAACAACATTTCAAAAAAATGCAATCTATGCCTAACAGAGAAATACATTATACTATGTAAACCACAGTTGGCAACTCTAAATGTTAGAACAGAAATGGTTAACAATTGCAGACACAGATGGAAGTTCCTATCAGCGAAAAAAACCAACACCTGAGAAACACATGTAGCACGGGAAAAAAACAACAGCAAACCAGCTAGCTATATATATACGTGGCACTGGCAACACAAGCTCATCACATCCTGACGACCGCACAGCGTGAAACAAATTTGTAGATGTTTTTAGAAGCTTGATTTTAACTTGCTTTTAATATAACAAATGTCGCTCCCACTGTGGTTGAGCACTGTTTTTAAGATTGCGCTGATCCTCAGTACCATTCTCTATATATATATATATATGTATATATATATATATGTGTGTGTGTGTGTGTGTGTGTGTGTGTGTGTGTGTGTGTGTGTGTGTGTGTGTGTGTTTCTAAGCATAGACAATGCTTACTGGGCCAATATTCAACAGTTGTTTATAATGAATTCCTATTCAATGGTACCTCGAATTTGAACTTAAACCAATCGGTTGTTCTTGACCAAATGCACATTTTATATCAATACTGCTTATAACAAATACCGCTCATTCTATCAATATGAACCGTGAGAAGAAGAAGAAGAAGAAGAAGAAGAAGAAGAAGAAGCAGAAGAAGAAGAAGAAGGAGGAGGAGGAGGAGGAGAAATGACATACGTAATTCTTTTTCACCACCAGCCAATTACTCCGATGTTTTTGAGGTCGGCGTGATGTCTCTTGTTATGTCACGTTTACACCCAAGTGTTCTATACTGCATTGTGCGAGATTTTCGGACGTGTGGTGCTATCTTACACTTAAGGTCTGCGCATCTGTTACTCTGCATTGCCACATATCCCCATCTCTCTGAAGTGGGCATACCCAATACATGTTACACCGACGTGCTGGGATAACTTGTGGGGCAACTTGTTCTGGCGCTGATTCTTTTTGTTCATGTCAGAGAAGACCACAAGTACTTCAAAATAAAACGTTCATCACTGGATCTATTGTCAAATGCTTGTAAAGAATGCTCAGGAAAAAAAAGGATATTTATTCGGCGTCACTGTTAATGTAAGTATTTGTAGTTGTGACATTTACACACTCTGGAAAGTGATTTGTGGAAATAACTAGGGGACAATAAAGTACAAAAGCAAGTGGAGATGTGATGACAATTATAACAGTTTGTGGGGTTCTTATAAACAGGCTGTGTTCTTGTATATTTTTAGGGCTTGGTTCTGTGAACAAAGAATATGGAAGAAGTGGCTCATGTCGCTCATGGCTGACAAGGCCAATGCAGGATAGGCAGGCCTCGCCGCAGCAGCTGCAGATAAAGGTCAGATCAGACTTCGATGTTGTCGCATCGCGGGTCTTCCCCCTGCGCCTTCTTCTTCGAGGGTGAGGCTGTGGGTGTTTTCAAAGGAGGAGACAAGACAGCTTTGTTGATGTTGTGACGGCAGGCGTTGTGATCCACTGTAAGGGAGGGCCACTGGCAATCGTCGATATGACATGCACTGAGGGATTTTTTTTCAAACAGCCTTTGTATTACTTCTTTGGTGCGATGGCCGGTGCATAGTTTGCCGTACAGGACAGGTGACGATCCTCTGACCTGAAGACGTGCTTAGCCTTGAGTAGCTGGGACTGCAGTAGCACGTCTCGATGCTGGTGGTCTCTGTCTGTCCGAGGACTTCAACGTTGGTGACGAAGACATTCAAGTGAATGTTGAGGATGGAGTGAAGGCAGGGCTGATGGAAACGATCAGTGACACTCAGGTGGTGACAGTAGGTGACCCAAGACTGACAGCTGCACAGGCTTGTGGTAAGTACCATGGTTTTCTACACTCTCGTCTTGGTGCCCTTCTTCAGACATTTGTAGTTCCACATTCGTTTGTGTTCTTTGTATTGTTCGTCCGTCTAGTCCACGAGAACCACTTCAGTCATCTTGGGGTTGAGGGGTGAAGGGGTGAGATGATTTTTGGATAAGCAGGTGGCTGATCAAGCCGATGCGTGCACGAAATGTGCGGTGACAGCTTGGAGAGGCAAAGTGGAAGACCTGCTCTTGCTTGCTTGTGCGGGCTTTCCTTGCCTGTCTCTCTTGTTGCGCTGCAGCTGTCCACATTTCTTCACATGAATTGGCACCTTTGTGGATAGAGTGGCGTTATCTAGCTCGATCCGTAGCAGTTTGTTCCCATGTAATAGGGTTGATGTTAAATTCTTTCAAGGATGTTCTGAGAGTGTCTTTGAAGCGGTTCTTCTGACTTCCTTGAAAACGCTTCCCATGTTGTAGCTCACCATAGAAAAGTCTCTTGGGTAGCTGGTAGTCTGGCATGTGAGCTACATGACCTGCCTATCGAACTGAGACAGCATCAGGATGGTGTGGATGCTCGGCAGGTCTGCTTGGTCGGGCACCTCTGTGTCTTGGATTTTATCCTTTCATTTTATGTTTTACAATTTTCCAATGCAGGTTGTGCGGAAGTGATCAGCTTCTTGACATGCTGTTGGTACAGTGTTCATATTTCACATGATTATGTAGAGGAGCACGGGGAGAACAACTGGTCTCTAGACTGATGACTGTTCTATTTCAAACATAAGTGTGCCGTCTGCTAAAGGTTGCACTAGCTTTTGCAACATTGATGCTCACTTCATCGTCAATGTGACGTTCTGGGACAGTGTGGTGTCGAGATATGTGAATTTACACACTGCAGCGAGTCTCATACCATTGACTGAGATCTTACGCTCATCGTAGGGCCTAGAGGGCGTGATGCAGAACTTCCGTCTTCTTTGTGTTTATGGCGAGACCGAAGCTGGCGCAGGCTCCAGAAAACTTGTTGATGCTGGATTGCATGTCAGCTTCTAGTCATCAGCAAACAGAAAGTCTCTGATGATGTCTGCCATAGCCTTAGATATTGCGTGGGGACCTTGAGGTTGAACAGCTTTCCATCTGTTGTGAATGTTCTGAATTTGAATGTCGATGCCTGCATCGCCTTCTCTGAAGGCTTCAGTCAGCATTGTAGAGAACATTATTCTAAACAGACTGGGTGCCAAAAGACAGCTTTGCTTTACGCCATTTGTGACAGGGGGATGGGTAGACGTCTCTCCGTTGTCCTGGATTCGGGCCTGGTTGTCATCGTGGAATGGCCACACCATAGATGAATTTCGGTGGGCTTCCGTATTTGACCATGATCTTCCGCAGTTTTCTCTCTGTTGACAGTATTGAAGGCTTTGGTCAGGTCAATATAGGTGGAGAACAGATCAGCATTTTAATCTTGATATTTTTCTTGGAGCTGTCTAGCAGCAAATACCATATCGATGGTTCCTCTGTCTTTTCTGAAGCCGCATTGGCTCCCTGGCAAAAGCTCTTGCTCAAGGTGTGTTATGAGGCGGCTCAGCAGAATCCTGGCAAGCATCTTTTCTGCTATAGAAAGGATATATATGCCTCGGTGGTTGTCACAAACCTGGATTTCCCTTTGCGCTTTTACAAATGGTTTGTGGATGCATTTTTAACTCCTGAGGGATCGTGTCCTGCTGCAACATCAAAAGAAACAAATGATGAAGCCTTTCAGTCACAGCTGTGCCACCTTCTTTGTTGACTTTAGCTGGTAGTCCGAGCCAGGATTCTTTCCACTGCACAGCAAACATAATAATCGCTTTCTGGGACTCCAACACGGTTGGTGGTCCATCCATTTCTTTGTTGGTGAGCGCGTGATGGAGCTGGTCGATGACTTTGTCATTGATAGGTGATGGTGTCATTAATAGGTGATGGGCGTTTCAGTATACTGTTGAAGAGTTCTGCCCAGCGTTCTAATATCTTGTCCTTGCTAGTACTCCATGTTGTTTCCATCAGTGCTGAACTGAGGGGATGCTCCTGGTAATGTAGGGCATAGATTTCTTTCAAGGCATCATTAAACTTCTTCATGTCAAGTCTGTCAACATATCCTTGGATTGAGTCAGTTTTGTTGCCCAGGCATGTGTCTTGCATCTTTCGTAATTTCTCGTGAACTGTTCTGCGTATGTTGTTGAACGCATTTTTTTTAGGTGGACTTGGTGTTGCTGAGGATGTAAGAGTCATCAAATCCACGTGGGGTGCCGAATGCCTGACCGACCATGGTACCACCGTCTCATAGTCAGTAAGTTTAACATCCGGATTCAGCCCAAGAGACGCCCGCAAGGCAGGAATGGTCCAAGACGACTTAATGTCACCAAGCTGAAAAACACCAGAACCAAGCAATTGTTTATAGACACTCTGGAAGAATGGTTGGAATCCGCCTCTCTGGACAACAAGAACGTGGGAGCCAACTGGTCGACTTTCAGGGAACTGGTTTACAACACTGCTACCGGGATCCTGGGATCAGCAGCCAAGAAACGCAAGGCTGCCATGACATCCTGCAGCTACTGGATGAAGAACATCTGCACAAAGCTTACATCAGTGACACCAGGTTCACCTGCGAAAAAGATGCGTTCAACATTATACGCAGAACTCATTTGTACAAGCTAGCAAAAGCACTGTTCGCCTTTTCCGGTCTCTTGTTGATTTCCTTGTCGATCTTGGCGTGTAATGAAATTATACACTCCAGGTAGATAAACTAGTGGTCTGTTTTCAGTTCAGTTTCTACAATGCTGATGTGGCGAGGTGGTACTCTTCCCGAGGTGCAGACTGGTGGAGGACCTCTGCATTCTCCTGGGTGACCTGTATTCCACAGAGCAGTGCAGCCTCTGCAAAGCAGGATGAGATATGCTGCAAGGCTCTCTGTATACTGACAACCAGGGCAGCGTCATCAGCAAAGAGCAGGTGCCGGATCAGTTGTTCCAGGGTCTTCATGTGGCATGTAGTCGTCTGAGGTTGAATAGGCTGCCATCAAGACAACATCTGATGTAGACTCCATCCTCCTCATCAAGGTCTTCTGTTCTTTTGTTTGAGCATCATGCTGAAGTATGGTAAAGAGAGTCGGTGCCAGGACGCAACCCTGCTTCATTCTGTTGATGATAGGAAAGGGCTCTGAGATATCACTGCTGAATCTGACAGTAATGTAATAACACTAATGCAAATGCCTTGTAAATATAGTTCTTAAAAAGGGAGAGAAGGTGATAGTTATGGGCTCATAGATGATGTTTTACATGATTTCAAAACATTCATTTTATTTTGCACTATTTTCTTTCATTTTATGTCATATTTTGTTGGAATATTTCAAACGCTCGAAACTGGAATGTGGTTCTTTGAAATAAACTGTTTAATACTGCATTTCTCTCTTCTAAACAATTAAGTCATTTGCATTAAGTTTATACAAAACTCTGCTGATCCGCATATTGCACACTGCTATCCTAATAAAGCACGTATGACAGGAAAAAAATGTCTGTTTCCTGCAGTGTATGTTACTGTCATCGCAAATGGCTTCGAAACTGATGTAGCAATGAAAACATTACAGGAATGGATTTTTTTTTCGCTGATTGCTGCCAAAAAGTACACACATCGCATGGATAAACAGCTCTTTTCACTATTTGAATGTTCGTGAAATAGTAACGTGTATTCCAGACAACATACTTTCTTCAGCTACGTATTCAGTGTAATTGAATTGTAAAATACAGAACATGGTTTGTATGATACCCCCTTGCCATTCACTGATGTGACATCTATGCATTAAAAAGTAGGAAAATGGTGGTTTGAACATACATGCCTCAGCTGATTTTTATTGCTCTGTCATGGTGTTTCAAGTCCACTGCCAACAATACGGTACCGTGTGAGGATGACTGGTAATGTTTAAAACTAAAAGAATATGCCTGTCTGAAAACATGTGTTTCACAAAGGCACGCTAAGAACTTAAGTGTTGTCTTCATTCACGTTTAGGAGTATTCACACATCAATAAAAATGTTGATCTATTACAAAGCTAACCAGGCATGCATTACGACTATTTCTATCTTGAAAACGTGCTTCGTTAACACAGGTGTATACGTTTGTTCACAACATGCTGCATTGCATGAATGATAGAATTAAGAGTTGTGAGACGCGATCAACCTGTAAAGCCTTTCTTCTTTCTTTTTCTGTTGTTTTTCCAGCAACAGATTGAGTGTGTAGAGAAAGGGGTTCAGGGCTGAGTTCAATGGCATGACAATGACAGCCATCACCACGTTCATCTCTCCTGAGACACACACACCCTGGGAGACCAGCAGTCCCAGTAAACCAATGGGGAACCAGCAAAGAAAATCTGATGTGACCACAGTAAACAGTCGGCGAGCTATGCTGGCATCCTGAGAGCGTTGACTGCTCATGCCTCCTTTCAGTGTGTTGGATCGTATGGACCAGTAGATGACGGCCTGGCCCGAGGCAATGACTTGAAACAGTATGAAATTTAAGGCAATCATAATACCGAACGAATACCTCTGCCCGGCAAACATCTTGGTGGTGACAGGAAGGGGAATGCAGATCCCTGTCTGACTGTAGAACTCCCAGTGAGTCATGCCAGGCGTCAGTGGCACAGCAGCAAGAACAAAACCGATGATCCATGACAGGCAAGATGCCAGTTGCGCATTCCATCCTTTGAAATACAAGAAACTCAAAGGAAAACGAACGACAAGAAAGCGATCTATTGTCACCAAGCAAATTAAAAAGGAAGACACCTCACAAGACATTAGCGACAGAAAACCAGCCAGTTTGCAAGGTGCACTATGCCTCCATGACGTATCTTTCCAAATGTAATTGGATTGGTAGAATCTGTCGGCCATACCTACCAGAGCCAGATAAATGCCCATTAGAAAATCAGAAACACACAAATGAAGGACAAAGGTGTTGAAGCCTGGTGAGCCGCTGCCTCGCAGAGCGGACAGACGGAACACGAAGCTGAAGCCGTTACCTATCAAGGCCAGACTGCTGAAGACAGCCACACTGACCCTGTAAACATTAGATCTCAGCAGATCCTGGCAGGACGACAGCTCGTCCTGCGGTGCCCGACAGTTGCTGAACTCTTGCAAAAGCATGGCTGCACAACATGCTTTGTAGTTGTCAGCATAAACCGTGTGCAACTGGTCAAGACCTCTCAGGAGATTTTTCCCAATGCTTGACATTGGGCATCCCCTCAGATCCAGAACCTGAAGCTTCTTTATTGGCTGAAAGCCAAAGCCAGGTACATGTGCAATGCCACTGTGTGACAGATTCAGCAAAGTGACCCCAGGAAACAGGCTGAGAATGAAGTGTTCCATGGTGTCAAGACAGGTCAGCGACAGATCCAGAGTTTGGACTTGAGGAAACGTTTTCATTGTGTTGATTATGAGGAAGCCTGCCACAGGGTTATCAGACAGAAATAATGATTTTAAAGTGGGAGTGCCCAGCAATATTTCTGTTGGAATACTGGCAAGTCTGTTACGGCTGAAGTCAAGAGTGATCGCATTGGGCAATGCAATATCGGTCACATTTTCCAGCTGACAGTCAGCCAGACTGAGGTAGACCAACATCTGATTGGCTGACAGCTCCAACATGGCCATGCCACTGCCCCTCGCGTTCAAGAACCGCAACTCAGGATAGTTGTTGGCAGGGAATGATTGCAGACAGGTGAAGGCCAGACCGTGACAAGCACACTGCTGTGGACAGTGTTGATTACATAAAAGTTCATCATCCAATCTAGGACAGTGATTGATGCCATCACACATGTAGGCTGGGTGCACACACACCCTTGAATCAAGGCATTTGTAATGTGCAAGGCAGGTGTAGGTGTCACAGTCTGCTTCATCCTCGTGGTCCGTGCAGTCGTTCACACCATTACACCGGGTGAAGGTGGGCAGGCAGTATCCATCGTGTGCGCACTGGTAGTGAGTGTCAGGACAGACCTGAGAGGATTGCAATGATCCTTCCTGAACAGCAGGGAGAGGGGTGATGGTTATTCTGCCATTGCTGGCAAAGTCAATCACAGATGGAGGACGAGGGCGACCTTGAAAGTTCAGCCCTACATCACTGTCGTCTGGACATGTGTCCTCGTCCGCTTCATTGACGCAGTCCACTGGGCCATCACAGTGCTGAACACTCGTGTAGCACTGCAACAATAGCAGATGAAAATAGGTACTATTCAATGAAAGACACATCTCTGTATACACCTTAAAATCGCAATGCGTGAAAGTTTGTCAGATTATACGTGAAATTCACAAGACATGGCCACGAAATTGTGTATAATCGTAACACGTTTGTTTATTTGTTTGTGTGTGTGCTCACACACACACACACACACACACACACACACACCACACACACACACACACACACACACACACAACACAAAAAGCACACATGTGTGAAAGATTTTAAAATTCATTGTATATTTCCCTGACTTTTAATTCTCATTTTCTTTGACCAGCTGTGTCTGTAAATTGATTGAGAAAATGGTCGATGCTAGACTCATGTGGAACCTCGAAACCGACGGCCTTTTGGCGAAAGAACAGTGTGGTTTCCGCAAACATCGGACTACAGTGGACCATTTGATCCGTCTGGAATCTACGCTTCGGAACGCCTTTATTAACAAACAGCATGCAGTGGCTATATTCTTCGACTTGGAGAAGGCCTACGATGCTACCCGGAAATCTGGGATTCTTCATGATCTCCATGATCTTGGTTTTCGGGGTTATCTTCCACTTTTTATTCAAAATTTTTTGGCAGAACGACAGTTTAGGTCCGGGTTGGCACCACTCTCTCTGATGTTCATGAGCAGGAGTTGGGTGTTCCACAAGGGAGCATACTGTCTCCTGCCCTCTTTAGCATCAAGATCAACAACATTGTCAAGTCAGTTCAACAGGGTTCAGACTGCTCATTGTTTGTGAATGATTTTGCTGTCTACGCAACTGGAAGCCTGTACCCGAGTGTCCAGCGCAGGCTCCAGCTTTGTGTGGATAAAATTCATCAGTGGGCGGATGAAAACGGCTTCACTTTTTCTCCTACGAAGACACAGTGCATTCACGTCCATAATTTTCGTCAGTTTTTTGCAGATCCTGTAATTCAAATAGGGAAATCTCCCATTCCAGCTGTCAAAGAGGCCAAATTCTTAGGAGTTATTTTTTTTACCAAAAACTCAACTTTCTCAGCCACATTAAAAACCTCAAAACTTCTTGTCAGAAAGCTCTGAATATTCTGCGGGTCGTAGCACACACTGACTGGAGTGCTGATAAGAAAACTCTGCTGCACCTCTACAGAGCCTTGGTCCGTTCCAAACTGGACTATGGTTGTACTGTGTACGGCTATGCAAGACCGTCTTATCTAAAACTTTTGGACCCTATCCACCATCAAGGGCTTCATCTCTGTCTTGGCAAGCTTTCTTTCTTTCACTGTGTCATGCTTGCATAGTAACGACTCCTCTTGAAGCTCCTTGCTAAGGTAGTTCCTGGGCCAGAAAAACATTCCACTCACCAAGTTCAATGAGTGTTTACAACATGCCAAGTATGTTTGGATCTGATGTGTACTTTCCCATGCTTCCTCAAAATATTTGAGTTTACCTGTTTGAAACTGTTCTGCTCTGCCTCAGAGCTAATGATCCATTTCTTCTGACAACATGCTGAAGTCACTCACCTTGTTTACTGACTGAAGTTCCTGTCTGATCGCCCCTTTCCTTGACCCTTTGCCAAACTGAGGGCGATTGAACTGGCGTTGTCTGTTCTGCCACGGTTTGTTGTGGTACTTTGCAGACCCTAAAAAAGGGCCTTTCTTTCTGCCGGCAGCATGGGAGTGTTTGGAATACTAAGTTCCACCTCTTTGTTTTTCAGTTGACATGCTGACTCGTGAATCGATACGCTCGAGCTCTTTCACATCTTTGATAGTGTCGGACAGATTATTTCCGTAAAGGTGATCCGTGATTGGGGCACTGTCGGCGTTATCGCAATTTTGGCGCAAGCTGCAATTCAAAATGGCACCAGAGCCATTCGTCTGCGTAGCGAAAGTTCACGCGAGGTTGTCGCTAGCATCGCAATGGCACCTGCGCAACACTTGAACCGTTCATTGTGCGACAGAGGTTTGCGATCAGCCGTGTCGTCTGTTCGTCTTTGCGAGTTGCAGATTGGCTGAGAGATCAAATCATGGTTTAGAATAGCAATGGCTGTAGCAGACTTCACAATCACATGCTGTGTGCTCACCAGACTTAGGTCAGCTTTTTGTGCGGAGTTTGGTAATTGTTTCCAAATCACTTTGTGTACAGATGGAATCCTGACAGTTTCTGGTCTACAATGCATTTTGGAAACAGCCATTGACTAGATTGGCAAGATCCTCTCTTACTTTCATGATTAGTTTTGTTTTTCTTCAGCCCTGTATTCTCTCTCCCATTTGCTCATGAGATCAGAGTCAGTTGTGGGATTATTGGTTGAAGTGCTCTCTGATATAAGCTTTTCTTCTTCTTTGTCCAATATTTCTCCTTCTTCTGCAATATTGAGCACATCAGCCTCAGAGGCAGTGCTCTAAGCCCCAGTTGTGGCTCGTTTGGGGGGAGGAGGTCATATTCTTCATCGGAATCTGAGTCAAGGTCACTATGCTCGCTGGAACACTTCTTTGATCTCTTTGCCAGTACGTCAACTAAGGACTGGAATTTTTCGTTCCGTTTCTGCTCAAGCTTTTCAACGAACTGACTAGTATCAGGTAAATTCGGGGTCTTGCATTCCAAAGTGCTTCGCGCCTGTTCGTCTGAGTCGGTCATTATTTTGGTGGACCAAGCCATCACACTTTCGGCTATTTAGATGTCTACGAGTATTTATGCTAGACAGTTATGTCTAGCACTGTCTTACCAGCAAGGGTTCCAATGCATCAATTGGCGGATTTGCGCGCACATCACATCTCATACGGTTTCCTTGACCAATCAGTACGCGAGGAATAATTGCTTTTAGAGGCAAACTTTAGTTGCACATGCAATTTAAACACAGGTCTGGTCTTGCTGGTGTAGACGTCGACAGGTCAGGTCTCAGCTACTAGTGTTGATTTGACAGGTCTGGTATCAGCTGCTAGCGTAGATTTGACAGATCTGGTCTTAGCTGGTAGTGTAGACTTTGACAGGTCTGGCTCACTGGGTGGTGTAGATTTGACAGGTCTGATCTCAGCTGCTGGTGCAGACTTTAACAGCGTGAACCACAGCAACTAAGACACTGATGTCTAAAGATGAGAAAAGTTGAGCATTCGGATGTGCCGATTTTATCTCATCATTGTTGGTGGGTAGGTAATTCTGGATTCGCTTCCATGACATTTCTTTTTTTTTTTTTTTTAATTTTTTTTTTGCTGTCCCAACCTCTGCAGCGCCTCAGAGGCAGTGTACCCACGCCGCTCATTCTGACACTCGGTCCACAGCCACAGCCCGGTTGGCCCCACCGCAGCCCCGGCACCGGCAATCCACAGAGAGCAGTCAATGTCAAGTCGTCAAGAGGCAACCCACCGGAGGAGACACTGCGCTGCTGCCGAGTCACTTCGGTGGTGTTCAGTGGCTCCTGTTCTGATCTAACATACGCAGGACACCACCTACTAAGCCCCCTACTGACGACAATAATTGCTTAGTCGCGGAGCCGGCGTGAGTGAGCTCTCCCTCCAGAGGGCGCCACCACGTCCGTCCATCGACAGCCCCCATGGACTCGCCGATACCGGTGGCCCCGACGGAACCAAACCAAGGCCACAGACGTGTAGAGGACATCGAAATTGAGGTTACCATGAGAGCAGGGCATGAAGGGCCACAGAATGTGAGACTTTTTTATGCTGATCGATGGGAATGAGGATGATTAAGATGATGCTACGGATTTCCATTTCGGTCTGAGACTACATGACAGGGCTGTACTCTACGCTACTTTCATAATATATCCCGGCGTCAACTAGGCCCGAGAGATACAGGCACCTGCAGTGTTGGTCAGGTAATTTGAGCAACACTCTCAGAAACGCATCCATTAAGTGGATGAAACTCGACTGTGTGGTCCCAGTCTTCCCAACTGAGTCCGCATCAAACTCAACTCTGGGTAGGAGCCGGTCGGGGCAGAAAAAACCCCACATGATTCTGATGGGATTCGAACCCACGACTTCCCAGCCGGGAGTCCGCGACACTAACCACTTCGCCACGGCGGCTGGTGACATATTTCTTTTAATTATTATTTAAACTTAGTAGCTTCCATGAGTTAAATTTTTAAAATTATTATTTAAATTTAATAGTCACCCAACAGTAGATAAAAATACCTTGAAAGTTACTCTGAATTAAAGCGTAAGGAGCAAATGAGCATTAAAAACTTTTTACTGTAACTGCCACCATTATGCTGTTCTGTTTAGGAGTCATTTCCCCTTTACCCAGGGATTTCGCACAGAACTTCAGGAATGAATGACTTGTGGATCAGTCTTGAAATGTATGCTTTCTGACCTTAGGGTCACACCTGGCCGACCGACTCAATGTTTGTTGATATTCCATGCATGTGTGGAAGTCCAGTATTCTGCTCTGTCTCTAATATAACTCTCAAACAGAGCAATTGTTTACATTTTCTCAGAACAAAGAAAATCTCTCCACAGATTCTCAAGCCCTTTTCTCCAGATTACACTACACCAGTGGGATCACCCTCAGCAAGCTATAGGCCTTAGGATAGATCCACATAAAACAACAGTCGGCATGGCAAAGAAGATTGAGACGACGAGAGGCAGGTGATCAGTGCTGAATGAATTTCTAACATACAGATGAGTATTTCTGGTACTTTGAATTGATGTGGTGCTAAGGAGATGACTAAAGTAAATAAAAAAAAAAGCATGAAAACAAGAATGAATAAAATATGACTGCAATTTTGATGTTTTGTGTCGTAAAAACGTAGGAGCATAATGTGATGTATGGCATTACGTTAAAAGTTTTACAGCTGTCCATAATGGTCAAGGACAAGGCCAATATATAATACTGAGAAACAACTTACATACAACAGCCTCGTGGATAGAATTTTAAGGAGAAAACCCGAAACCAAAGGAAACAAACAAGAAAAACATTTAACGGAGAATGAGTTACCATAACCTTCTTGCACAAATGTACGCAACAATGAACTGTAAAACTAGGACACCATGCACATCAGTCGGCATGCATAGTAGCGTCTCACTTCAGTCTCATGCTTATGAAATTCCAATAAAATATCACTTACAAATAGCTATGGTGAAATTTAATATATAATGCACGCGACTTGCGACTCCAAAAGGATCGGCTGTTGCATCTACCTGCTTAGTATTGGCACACTGCTGTAGTCCTCGTTCTTGACACGAACCAAACAGGCAGAATGTCTCATCACTGTTGTCACTACAGTCCTGTCGGTGATCACATACAAATGTGTATGGCACCCGCACACTTCCTGCAGCGCATGCGTAAGACGGAGGAAGCGGCTCCATCCCTGGAGCAGGACATGATGAAGCGAACGGGATGTCCCAGTTATCGCTGTCAGCACCGAACTGCACCATGTCTCCGCCCCAGCAGGTGCTATGAACGTCACAGACTAAAAACAAATGCGTCGTGTGTTTCAAGGGGCATATAAACTGTGAGCTGGAAAAGGGGACATTTTTATTCAGCAAGACGTTCCTCACCCTCTGTGTCTTGTTAACGGGCTTGTCTATCTCACAGAGAAAATGCAGGACATACTTCCTTGCTTCTGACATGCAGTCCCAAAGTATGATCGACTGAGACCACCTGTTTATATGTCCATCAATCGCCTTCCCCAATCCACCACACGTGGCGGTGAAGGAAATAGAGTCCGTATATGGTATGGTTACCGCATCATGAGCAATTGTCTCATCCATCCATAGTAAGCTTTTCCTGTATCTGAAACAAAGCAAAAAATGATTTCTTTAAAAAAAAAAAAACAACGACGTAGCATCAATATTATAATCAGAATAAGCAAAACAGTCCACAGATTTGTCATGGTCTTACATGTTGATGTGTGTTCCGTCATAAGGGAAGTAAGTATGAAGTGCTTTCTGAGAACACACCCTGCTAAAGGTGGAGATTCTAACGAGAGCCACCAGACTGTGAGAATCTGGCTAAAGACAAAAGAGACTGTAGAGAAACTGAATTACACTTTAGTTCTTGAAAACGCATTTTCAAAGATTTATACCAGCCTAAAATTTCAGCTTGAAAGCATACTGTTTTGCATTATCTCGCCGTTGTTATTACCTTGTTTCAAGTTATTATGCTCTAATATTGGGTAAGATGGCATTTTTTAAACTCCAAACAAGTCAGGTGCAAAGTGAGGCGACTGCAGGCGAAATTCTAAACAAACCTGAAAAAGTCTATGTAATAACTCCACCAAAAAAAGTGGATTGTGATTTGTTTGTCCATTTTGTTGGCGGCGTTATCACATACACTTTTAAAGATTTGTTTAAACAATCCATATATATCACGACGGAGAAAGATCCACACATTAATAGAACCTTTTTAACATAACTGTTGTGTGACTTGATGCTTCTAGTCTGCTATAGTGGCAATGCAATGGAAGTTATGTGAGTGGGGTGTGTGTGTGTGTGTGTGTGTGTGTGTGTGTGTGTGTGTGCGTGCGTGCGTGCGTGCGTGCGTGCGTGCGTGGTGGTGTGTGTGTGTGTGTGTGTGTGTGTGTGTGTGTGTGTGTGTGCGCGCGCGCGCGCGCGTGTGTGTGTGTGTGTTATTTCCAAAGCTGTCCAAACATTTTCAATTAGGCTGGTACTGGTAGATTTGGTGGCTTTGGCGGGATTGGTGTTGTCTTTTCCACAGTTATTGATGACGGGACTTGTGAATGGAGGTACGGTCCTCGTGGAGAAGGTATCGCCTCATCGGAAATGATTGCTAAACAGATGGGTGGAGTTAATATTCCAGCGCACAAACTTTTTAAAGTGCATTTTCCTTTCACACAGACAAATATCCTCACACCAATGTGTGAAATCTAGTCCAGCAACATACATTTCAGATCACATGTTGATGGGTCACACACTGCACTCAAGAATTGTGGTCGCACTTTTCAGAGGTAAGAAAGCCGAATTGTTAGCCTGCCAGTGTTCTTCAAAGCACTCACCATTTCATCACTGAACAAGGTTGTCACACTGAGCACAAATGCATGCACGCACTCAGCTCAGCATTCACTCCGTGCATACGCAGTCGCTACAAACAACCAGAAGGTGCACTACAATATCTCTTCTTCTCCCCCTCCTCTCCAGGGAATAACTTACTAAACGATAATCAACTTTACCAGCATACACAACAGGTTTGTTTTCTAAAAATTATTTTCTATTCCTCCTCTCCAGTGGAGGTACAATCATTCCACAGATCCACTAGCTGGGACCAAATTTCATCTCATTATACATAGTAATTCACAAGTACATCTTTCAACGGTTTCTCCTCCTCACTGGAGAAACAATTTATACATTTCAAGAATCAAAGATGACTTAAAATACAGAGACACTATCTGAGTTCCGACCCAGGGGGATAATCAAAAATCATAGTGGGTCAACATGACAAACACTTTCAAAGTTTTCTCACGACTGCCACAGTCGTTGTCCTCTTCAACTAGGTTCTCCAACTCTGGAGACAATTAGATGCTGCCACAGCACTGGAGCCCAAATACTTGTGCGACTGCCACAGTCGCCTATTCCATTACTGGTGCTGCCACAGCACCGGGAAGGGCTGAAACACGAATGAAGTCCGTGTAAGTAATCTATTTCAAAATTTGAATAATGATAAATTTTTTCCCCCTTTTTTGCCCTTTTCTTAACTCTCTCTCTTTTCTCTCCCCATCTGTCTATACCTCACCTGGTAATGGTAGATTACAGGTGAATCTCGTTCTGCAATTCCAAACAACCTGTCTGGTCAGTGTCCCCAAGCCATCTCCTTCCTATACTTTATTTTTCCTTCCTGCGCTCTTCCTGAGTACATATTCAGTGAGTACTCATCTAACTCTACGCATTACCAGCCCTTGGTTACTTGACCAATTGACAACGTCCGTCCATTTTCCTAAGCGATTCAACCAATAATCACCCTACGTCTATAGCCACCAGCGACACCGATCACACTGGTCAGGCCACGTAAATTGTCCTTTCTTTTACCTTTCCTTTTCCCTACCTAGGGAAATGCTTTATATCAAATAAGGACGTACGCGACGGAACGTCACATGTCGCCATGTGAGGCTACGTCACATGACAAAAATGTATTTTCAAAGGTCGTTCACAATACAGTACAGACTTGACCCACAGCAGTTTCTTCTGAGCGTTCTGTTCATGGCCCGTATCACAATCCTCCTTTCCATCGTTCTTCTGGAGAATTCATTCCAATGAGATGTCCTTTGCTCAGTCCTCTGTGAGCAATTAACGCCAGTCGCAGAGTTGACCTCACCAGTGCTGTTTATTTTTTTCTGCGATCCAAGATGACACATGTAGAGAGTGTTCAAGTAGGGCACTCACCAGTTTCAGATATGGCACAAAATCACGGGTTTTGATGCTGGTGCTCCACTGATCCAGGGTGAAAGATCGTCTGAGAACTTAAGTAACGGTACTTTTAGACAGACACATTCCTGAAATTTTCCAGTTCTTCTTGCTATCACAAACTGATGACATCATCAACGTTCTCATAATGAGTAAAATCCTTGTCCCTCGCTGTCTCACTCAATATCATAATCACAACAAGAAAACTGCTAAAAGTTAGTCATGTGTAGTGGCTTCTGTTGTTATTATGTTAGATGGTGGTGGTGGTGCTGGTGGTGGTGTATGTGTATGTGTGTGTGTAAGTGTGTGTGTAAGTGTGTGTGTGTGTGTGTGTGTGTGTGTGTGTGTGTGTGTGTGTGTGTGTGTGTGTGTGTGTGTGTGCGTGTGTGTTGCTGTAAATGGAGATCCTCATGTCCCCTTTCAAATCACTGCAGCGGAAACTGTTACAATTTACTTGTATCACGCGCGTAAACGGTAACCTGGACAAAATGTAACAAAAACTCAGAATTGACATAATTTACTCCGCACAAAAGATAACATTGTTACGCTTTGCGCTGTTTATTCATTTTGCTCTGTATCACACCAATACCGACACCGCCACACAACGTCTTCAGTGTATTGAGCGCTTCACGCCGTGTCGGTGAGTTTTGTCCATGATATGGGACGCTCTTTCAGTGTTGTTTCACTTGCTTGATTCATCATGGTTGTATACTCATACACTCCTCCCTAGGGCGAGTTTACACAAAAAGCATGATCATGCACGCTCTGTCTTATCTCTACATTCAGCGATATGTTTATCAGGAGGTTGAAATTGCATCACATAGTCCTATCTCGATAGGACCTAAGAAATCAATGCTTGTTACTATATTTCTATATAATTATGATCATTTAAAGTCTTTTTTGTTTATTTGTTCGTTTGTTTCCTTGCTTGTTTTGTCTGAGTTTCCTTTCTTCTGATTTTTGTTTTCAATTTTTCAACTACGAGCTCTAAATGTCTGTCTGATTGTCCGTCTGAGTAACTCTGTGTGTGTGTGTGTGTGTGTGTGTGTGTGTGTGTGTGTGTGTGTGTGTGTGTGTGTGTGTGTGTGTGTGGTCTTACGTTAACTATGATCACTTTGTTTGTTTAGTTTCATGTGAAGATCACTCCATAATGTTGAGAGAAAAAAGCGCTTCCAATCAATAGGAAACAATTTGCTGTGTGGTGGGGGTCAGAAAGGATAATTAGTCCGGGACAGAGATGGCAAGATCAGGATAGGAAGCAAACCTGGTTTTCTACTGCAGAATCAAACAAACAGACAAACAAATAAACAAACAAACAAATAAACAAGCAAGAAAAAAGCAAAAGCAGAAGTTGCAAGGATAACATCCAGTTTACAGCGTTTCTGCTTTCGTCTAACAAGATACGATATCACAAAAAGTATAAATAGCAGCTGAGTTATTATCACATGCAGAGTATATCAATTGACAGCACTACAGCACAAGCCAACCAGAATTCTGGTATTTTGCCAGCACTATCCAGAAAAAAAGGACTTCGGGGATTTTCAATAAAAGCTGGCAATAAAATGGCTTAGACATTAGATCAGACAGCGGGCTTCTTTCGAATTGACTGCAAAATGGATAATTGATTTAAAAAAAGCAATCAACAGACCATCACCAAAATTTACAGTAGTGCCCGCAACTCACGGCAAAATTATGAAATCTCAAATATGAGCAACAGTTCTCAGGTTTTTGTGTCAGACACTTTGATGCAGAAAACTTATTTATCTTTATGCACAGGACATCTAGTCTACAGTTATCACTCCAAGGCAAACCTATCTTTGGATTAAAACTAACAATTCAACTGTTCGCCAGTCACTTAACATTCGTACCAGAAGTTCCAAACATGATCCAGTTAAGTGGTGTTGAAGAATTAAAAGAAAAACAGTGCCAAAACTACGACAAATGTTGCACAATAGACGGAAATAACTCACGGTAAAATAGTGACAATGTTGCTGAGTGAGTTAGTTAGTCAGTCAGTTTGTGACCTAGCTAGTCAGTCAGTCAGTCGGTTGGTCAGTCAGTCAGTCAGTTCGTTAGTTAGTTAGTGAGTTAACTACTTAGTTAGCTAGTTCTGGCTCTTTTTCACGCCAACGAGGAGGGGGAGCGGGTGGCAAGTGAATCTCTCTCTCTCTCTCTCTCTCTCTCTCTTTTTCTGTGTGTGTGTGTGTGTGTGTGTGTATGTGCGTGCGTGCGTGCGTGCGTGCGTGCGTGCGTGCGTGTGGTGTGTGTGTGTGTGTGTGTGTGTGTGTGTGTGTGTGTGTTGTGTGTGTGTGTGTGTAAAGAATGCTCAAATGTACAGAATTAGGACCATATGCAATATTCGATCATAATTTGAAACCATGGTAGCACAACATTCGATAGCCGCTTACATCCATGGCAGCAGTAAAGTGGGTGACATCAATCCGATCTTGACGTCATATTGATGATGCATCCACAGAAGACGAAGGAGGTCAGTGACGTTGTCCTGTGATGTCAAACTTGCCAGGTGAGCCCCTTTCCTCTGACACAGACTGTTTGCTTCATAGTGAGATGTATAGCTCTTCATGCCCAAAATGAAGCAATCGCCTCCAACCTCAAATCCTTCCTAGTGGATAAAAAAAGAAACGATGGTAATAACTATGATGATCATTATATGTGAATTGTGATGAAAATGTTGATAGTGATAACATAAACAATTCTGATCAGTACAAGGAACAAATGTCTTTATTCAGTAATGAATATACATATCAGTGTTTCACACACACACACACACACACACACACACACACACACACACACACACACACACACACACACACTCTCTTCCCTCTCTCTCTCTCTTCTCTCTCTCTCTCTCTCTCATTTCTTGTGAATTTAACGAGGTTCACTTTGTTCTTTGTAAACCAGCTTTCAAAATCATTCGTGAAATTTGTGTTTGTTATAAATACTTTAACAACCTTCCTTATTCAAAGTGTGCTTGTTATTGTCTTCATCTCGACTAAAGATGTTCAGAGTGTATCCTTCCTTTTATATAAAGCGTATAAACAAAGACAAACGGGGCATAATTAAAGGAGCAATAATGTGCAACTTGGAGACTTTATTTCCGTTGTTGTTATACTGTTTTCATGCACCCCTTCCTAAATGGCCCAGGCCCATGAATGTTTAAAATATCTGAATCTGAATCTGAATCTGAATCTCTCTCTCTCTCTCTCTCTCTCTCTCTCTCTCTCTCTCTCTCTCTCTCTCTCTCTCTGATATTCCTAAGTTCCTACAATTGAGAAAATCATTCGTTTTCCCCCCGCATTCCGTTTAAGTGTGACAGAAAGTTGATTTAGCAAACAGCAGCAGCAGCAACAACAACAGCAACAACAACGATGACAACAGAAACAACAACGACAACGAAAACGTTTCAAATTTGATACCCAGTTGCTAGTTGTGATATACAATGTTCACACATCCTTTTAATTCAGACACAAACCTGAAAAAAATAACGTGGCGAAATCTGTGTCATAACAGCAACCCCTAAGTCATAAGAGTAGAATTTAAAACGTGATCCACAGTAAAAAAAAAAAAAAAAAAAGAAAAAAGTCAATAAATGGGGATGACCATTGACAGCAATATCATTTTTCATTGATGGGAGAGGCAACATAATGCATTCTAAAACAATGCAATGCTGTTGGCTACACACACAACACACACACACACACACACACACACACACACCACAGCACGCACACACACACACACACACAACACACACACACACACACACAAACCCACACACACAACACACACACACACACACAGCCGTGCAGGACGTGGTTTTCAGGAGAATTAAGTCTTCTCGAGGAGACAACAGAATTCGTATCCTGTAGATAGAATATGGTGGACCAACAGGGACCCAAACATTTTCCGTTTGATGTACCCTTATGTCGACATGCTCTGAATGGTGAACAACTTAAAACAAATTATTGTGAAAACGATAGATAGATAGATCGATAGACACACAGACAGACAGACAGACAGACAGATAGATAGATAGATAGATAGATAGATATGATAGATAGATAGATAGATAGATAGATATAAATCGTTCCCTAGTGAGTCGACAACAATTGTTTCCTCATATAAGAACTTTTTTATCCATACGATTTCCACATGGCACAGTCTCAGGTACTTTACAAATAGCACCTTGATGGTTGCCAATTTGGTATCTCGGGACTGTTTTCATTGTGTTGTGATCGTGTGTATTGATGGATCGATTAAAGGATTGCTGTCTTGCAAGCTATAAAGAATAGTGTTGTCAGAGTTGACATGTGTCATGTGCACAGGATGTGTGAAGGTGTCGTGTGCACATGTTGTTTGTGTATATCAACAGTCTTAAGATTGAACGTCAGCGGTATTGGGGTATTGAGAGAAAAAAGATCATGTGATTGTACGGCGCCTTTTTGTTGGATAGTGGCCCGGGGTGAGTACTGCTTGGGAGCGCTGCGCGCGCTATTTAACTTAGCTAGAAAATTTTATAATCACTTGCTCTACGCCAGCCGGGGGAGTCGCATGGTCTGTTTGTTTACGGCGATTGAAGACCGATGCAAGGCTGATGCATGCTGAGATTGCCTGTCTCAGGCCGGGCCACGGGTGGGAAGATTGAAGGTGGCGGAGGTGCCGGACCTGACCCAGCTTGGGACGGGTGGCGAACCTTGCCTGCAGTATCCTTCCTTTTGGAGGAGGGTTCATGTTGATGAAGAATGACTCTGGCGTATTTCCCCATGTGAAGGAAGAATGATTCTGGCGTATTTCCCATGTAGATGAAGAATGACTCTGGCGCATTCCCCCATGATGTTATGACTCTGTTATACAACCTCAACTGCTGTGAATCATGATTTGATTGATCTTTTGTGCCGAGGTTACTAGATAAGGGTATATATTATAAATACGGTGATGATGGATAGTGAAGTAGTCCCCATGTTTTATGAACGTTGCAATTGAAGGGGAAACAGTACCGGGCGTTACCTCCTTGGTGGAGAGGAGGTGTGTTTGTATTTATTTGGTGGAGAGGAGGTGTGTTTGTGTTTATTTTGTGTTGTCTCCCCATTGGAGAGGAGATGTGGATAAGTTAATTTGAGAATTGTATGTACTAATTATATTTGTTCTCCCGTAGGAGGAAGGGAGGAAAAAAACAACTTTTCGGTGTTGTGTATTTATTTGACGCGCCTTGGGTGAAAGGAGTGATTGCGCGCGTTTGCGGAGTTTGCTTTGGCGGTGGTGCGTGCATGTGTGGCACGACTCCGGGAAGCATGACAACATGATTATTGCGATGTCAATTCAGTGTGGTGTCCGTAAGTTTGCCTGGGTGAAGGAAGCACTTCCTACTTTGGTTCATTCTCTCGAATCATGTCTTTCTGATCATGTTGCCTTTAACACTCCATGCATGCACATGCTTATACAAACAATTCGTGATAGTCGTTAACAGCACAGGTGTAGGATTCATCCTATTTTTAAATTACATTTGGTCTTGTCAAAGACCTCATACTGATATCCATGATGATCAGGGACTAAAACAGTTAAGTTGCTAAAGCACCAGATTCGTGATACTGGTGATCCTCGGGTCGCGAGTTTGTGTCAGATCCAGGCCCTTTTGGTTTAAAGGGATTTTCCCTGGGAGTTGACACAGGTTTTGATACTGCACTATGAAATTACCCACAAACGGAACTATAAAAAAGGTTCAGTGTTTGAACTCAATAATAGTATCTTGCTCACATGTAAAAGCCTATCAGCAAATTTCCAACGAGAAAGCCAGTTTGGCCGTTGATATGGAAAACATGCATACCATACACGTAACATGTACATTCCATTTATTCCATGACAAATCGGAGAATAAGTGAAAACAATGGGACTAATATTCAGTAGATGAACGGGAAACTGAATGTAACGCCAGCAATAAACTCTCAGTTAGCTTTGTCCAGGCAGACAGCTCGTTGTGTAAACGAATGCATGAATTATAAACACCTGCAATGTGGTCACAAACTATGATGGACGATAAACAAGTGGTTTCTTTGATTACAATATCAGTGGTTTTGAACCTTTCATGACTAGGACATTCCACTATTCCTTATTATTAAAAAGGGCAGTTTACCTAGCAGAGCCATGCATCAGGTCTCTCTAGTTAGTGTATAATTCAACTCTCTCTCTCTCTCTCTCTCTCTCTCTCTCTCTCTCTGAGTGGCCTCCCTTTTTCGGCATCCGGCAAGACGTGTTTCAGCCGCTCGGTAAATTTCTACTCGTATCAACTGTAGGTCGTACAGCATGCCTGTTGAAGGTCTCCTATCCACTGTAGAAGCCACACTCAATGCTGCACTGGAAGAAATGACATTGTCGTCGTTCAAAACAGAGGGCAGAGGAAAACAAACTGTCGTCGTTTTGTGGTTTACTTCAAGTACCGAACCCCCCCCCCGCCAGGCAAACTCAAGCCCACAGCACTGCGTATCGTCGCAAATGCAAGTCACAGCTGAACAGGGATAGGCACAGAGCAGAGACCTACAGAAGCAATCAAAAAAAAAAAAAAAGGCGAGTGAAAATTTATGTTCTCCATCCGGTGTATCTTTTTTTTTTTTTTAAACTTTCGGATTACCCCCCCCCCCCCCCCCCCCCTTTATTTATTCAAATAATTGGAGAAGTACAGTACGCGGAAAGATGACATTGCGCGAAGAGTTTTATCCGCAGAGTCATATGTAAATCTGAGAGTATCACAAATATGAATGGCTGTAGTTGCTGTAAACTCAGAATAAAAATGAAGAAACATAGTAATTGTGCTTATCGCAGCCACTGTCATAACGTAACGACTGATAAGCAACTGAAAAGTGGAAAAATGGATTCTCTATCCAGTCCATTTTTTTTCTTTTAACGTATGACCCCGAAACCGTAGTTTCCCCTAAGAACATTCAGATTCGCACTATTACACCACCACTGACACTAACAGCGATTTACTGGATGTCATGCATTCTGTTACATTGGCAGCATCTTGTTTTTCTTAAACACGGGACACATCTGATTACATCTGCAATGATTTCAGATTTCATAGTTCAAGTATATGGTGACATTTTGTTTTCTTAAAGATGGAACCCACCATATAACATCTGATGTAAGTCAAGATTTCATGGTTAGCTACATAGTAATATGTTGTTATCCTACAGAGGACATCTACCTGGTTACACCTGGTGTAATTGCATGGTTGAGTTACATAGTAACATGTTGTTATCCAACAGAGGACATGCACCTGGTGAAACCTGGTGTGATTGCATGGTTCAGTTACATAATAACATGTTATTCTACTGAGAGAAACCTACCTGGTGACACCTGGTGTAATTTCATGGTTCAGTAACGTTGTTATCCTACAGACGGAAACCTGCCTGGTGACACCTGGTGTAATTTCATGGTTCAGTAGCGTTGTTATCCTACAGAGGACATCTACCTGGTGACACTGGTGTAATTACATGGTTCAGTTACATAGTAACATGTTCTCCTACTGACGGAAACCTACCTGGTGACACCTGGTGTACCCACAGTCATCTTCATCCCTTCCATCCTCACACTGCATCATCAGGTTACAGCCCAGGTGGGGCTGCAGACCGAACAGTCCTTCCCAGTTGTCCATGGAGCAGTTCCACAGTCCGTTGGGAAATTGGACAGGTTTTCTGGAATTCTGAGAGAGAGAGAGAGAGAGAGAGAGAGAGAGAGAGAGAGAGAGAGAGAGAGAGAGAGAGAGAGACTCAAGACTCAAGACTCAAGATATTTTATTCATATTAGGCCTCAGCCCATCATGAAGGGGAATGTGAACATGTAACTGAGTAAAGATATATAACAGATTCAAAATACAAGTTAACGATGATATAAATGTATTCATATACCTTTCAAGAAGTCACAACATCTCTCATTTTAAATCCTTTATACAAAAACAAAGAAAGACTACGCACATCTTCAGGTTTGGTCGATGACATTAGCAAACTCAGTTTAAACAGTGAAGGATGTCTATAATATTTAGGCTTAATTAGAGTTTCTCGTATATGTTTAAGAGCTGGGCAACAGAGAACAAAGTGTACCTCACTTTCTTCACTTTCAGTACATAAGGGGCAAATTAAATCGTTGAACATAGACGTTTTGTATCGGAAGCGATGTAATGCCAGCTCAGAAATCCCGAGCCTAAATCTAGTCGTAATATATTTTAAGTGCCTATCAATATCTAAATGTAAGTAAGGTTTTAAACTGTGGTCACTGCAAAAAGCTCTATACAAGCTGAATCTATCACTAGTTTGAATATGATCAGACCAAGTTTGCCACCTACAGTCAATCAGTGACCTGACACTGAAGCGCAGAAGTCGCATGTTTCAACGCTCCGCCGATTCTTGTATCTTGTCGAAGACAGAAGCCAGTCAGGGTCGCCATTTTCTGCCAGCTGATACATCCTGAGTCATGCCATCCACTCCACTCGCTTTTCGAGCGACATGCGGCTGCTTTTTGCCTGTTTTCATGTCGTTCATGATGAAGAGGGCCAGGGAGAAAAAAGCCGCGCGCATCGCCATGTTGACACTGCGGAGCAGGTTGGACGGTGTCACCCTTGGCCTGCTCCTCACCCTGCTGTTCTGGGGCGGTTTGCTGATGAGGTGCGGAGACGTGGAGAGAGAGAGAGAGAGAGAGAGAGAGAGAGAAGAGAGAGAGAGAGAGAGAGAGAGAGAGAGAGAGAGAGAGATTCAGTTTCTGTTTGATCAAGGAGGCGTCACTGCGTGCGGACTAGTCCATAAACGCTCCACCACATCCGCTATGTTTTGAGACCACACTACGCATGATTTGAAGCTGATGGATAAATGAATTAACAACAAAGATGAGACAATTGAAGAAGAGGGTCTCGTGGCTACGATTCAGGGGATGTCTGACCTACGCATTAGCCCAAAGCACTGGTCAGACCTTGAGCGCCTACCTACAATGTTTTTATGTGTGTGTAGTGAACTTACACGTGTGTGTATGATGTGTGGGCATGGGCCCATGTGTGTGCGTGGGCGCATGTGTGTGTGTGTGTGTGTGTGTGTGTGTGTGTGTGTGTGTGTGTGTGTGTGTGTGCGTGCGTGCGTGCGTGTGTGTGTGTGTGTGTGTGTGTGTGTGTGCGCCTGCATGAGAGAGAGAGAGAGAGAGAGAGAGAGAGAGAGAGAGAGAGAGAGAGAGAGAGAGAGAGAGAGGAGAGAGAATAACAAGAGCAATGACAATGGCAATGTTTCAGTGTTAGGTCTCCTGCCTGTAAACGTAGGTACACATAACTTACTTACTTAGGCCCATAGCTCAAGGGTGAGCATAGGCCATCGACAACGCTCCGCCATCGCACTCGGTTCTGGGCTGCTCGCTGAATGCCTGTCCAGTTGGTCTCCTGCCTCTTTATCTCTGCCTCAGTGTCTCGCCTTCAGCTGCTGCGAGGTCGGCCTCTCTCCCTTTTCCCCTGCGGGTTCCATGTCAGGGCTTGGCGTGTGGTGCTGGATCCTGAGAGTGTGTCCAATCCAGCCCCACTTCCTCCGCAGAATCTGCTTGGCCACTGGTTCCTGTCCTGCTTGCTTCCATAGATCTTCATTGTTGATTTTTTCTGGCCATCTGATTTTGAAGATGCACCTGAGACAGGTGTTGATGAAGGTCTGAATTTTTTTTGCTGTATTGCCTTGGTCATTTTCCCAGCCATAGAGCAGAACCGACTTCACGTTTGAATTGAAGGTACAGGTACACATAAGCTAATGGTTAATCAACAAACGCTTTGCACTCAGTTTGGATTTTCAGTAACACGTTTATCTGTGTATTTGAGTGAACAGAAAATGTACATGGCTACATCTCACATGACACCAGTTGTTTCACTTCACATTGTAAATGAGACCAGCTGATTGATCTGCTTTCAACTACTTGGTTAATAACCATATATATAATATCATATATTCTTGTCTTTATCAATCTAAAACCTTCGCAATATGATAGAAAGTGATGTTCATCTTCAATATGCTTAGAAAAAGGACACAGGTATTTAGGGAGTTACTTTTAATATACCAAGATTGAACCTGGTGAACGGTGTTTCTATGTTTGTTTATTCTTTTTTAAGCAATAGAGAGAGAGAGAGAGAGAGAGAGAGAGAGGTGTGTGTGTGTGTGTGTGTGTGTGTGTGTGTGTGTGTGTGTGTGAGAGAGAGAGAGAGAGAGAGAGAGAGAGAGAGAGAGAGAGGAGAGAGAGAGAAGAGAGGCATGTATACCAGAAGTACATAATGCTCGCGCCGTCATGTGTATTTACAGGCAATGACCAGTAGGAGTAAAGTGAGCAGCGTTGTGACTTTACCCTTGTCACCTACTGGAATAATGTGATAACTGTAGTGTCAGTTTGTTGCTAGTGTCTACTGGAGCAAGTTTCACCTATAGTGGCAGTCTGTTGCTGGTATATACTGGAATAAAGTGTGTACTGTAGTGGCAGCTTGTTGCTCTTATCTACAGAAACAAAATGAGCATTGCTGGCACCGTTGTTGTTGTTCTGTACTGGAAGAGAGTGAGCGCTGCTGTAGTTTTCTCGATATAATCGATTAAAACAGAGTGAAAATTAGGATACGCTCCACTGTTCTGTTTGCTCTATCGTAGCAGACAAGAACGGTAATCTGATCCCTTCCCTCCTCTCCTCCAATCCAGCAGGTTTTCAATCGATGGAGGGAGAAAATATACGGTTCTTGGATATCTCAGGTCCTGAGAGGAGCCATGTGTTCCAACTTCATTTCATTCCAACTGTAAGCGTTTTCTCACATTCCTGTTGGCCTTGCTCGGCTGCCTCCTGGATTTGTTTGACATCTCCTTTCCTCAGCTTTAACTGGAAGTCAGTTTCTTATGTAAATCACTTAATTTTATGGCTTCTAGAATAAAAAATGCATTACCTTTACTCATCACAAAGATTAAACAGGTACATGGCTAACCGTTGTCTTGGTAATAATATGAGGCTTATAATAATTTGATTCACTACTTGCATGTCATGAACCTGTCTGGAATGTTGATTTGAATGGCTTTTGAAATGATATGTGAATTTTTCAGTTGGAAATGAAACTGCACTGGACTCTTCAAACATTCGAAATGGGCTAAAAGAAAGGACCAGAGCTACAGTCAATGGATCACAACAGAATGGTTGAATGTGAATCGTGGACGTAGACAAGGGATCCTAGCTCCCTTCCCTTGTTTTTTTTATGCGGTGATGTAACGGCAATAACGATTCGTGAAAACAAAAACCTCCATCTGATTTTACTGAAATTTCCCGTTTTGCTGACTAACAAACATTGGAGACAAAGAAATCCTTTGAACAGAGCATACACAAATAGACATGTCTGGAAATTATTTTGGTCTACTTATCAATGAAGGAAAAAAGCTATTTGACTAGGCTGCATGGAAAAGACAAGCAAACAAACATGAACAAAAACAAACAAAACGGGCACACACACACACACACACACACACACACACACACACACACACACACACACACACACACAGTGAGTGAGTGAGAGAGAGAGAGAGAGAGAGAGAGGAGGGGGGGGGGGGGGGGGGAGGAGGTACTTACAGTACTTGATAAGAAGTTGGAATCCAAGTAAATTTGAATAGTTGGAATTTGCAAACAATAGATCTGAAACACTGTTAGATAGTTCATTACAATGACTAACGGGATATAAAACATTTTGCAGCAATTAATTACAATAACAAGAGCGTTAATCAAATTTTGGTCAAAAAGAAATGTTTCTCCTTTAGGGAGAGTTGCTGTTCTCAATTCTGAATTTTTAAAACACTTCTACCCCTAGTTGCAAAGTGAGGCGACTGCAGGCGGAAATCTACACAAATTTTAGATGTTAGTGATAGCACACATTCAACACCTATCTTGCGCTAAAGTGGATGAAAATAAGTGATTGCTCGTTCATTTTCGTTGTCCTGAGTGTTTGGTATATCGCCTGAAGAAGACCTAAGGGTCGAAACGCATCGTGTTTTGTCTTGTGATTCGTTTGTCTACATTTTTTTTGGCGGTGCGCTATCACTAACATTTAAATTTACTTCTACCCGCTGTAGATTCTGCTTCCTACCTCATATATAACCTTCCTCTCTCCCACCTTCCTAGTTTTTCCAAAGCAGCTTTTTGATAGTATTTCAAATTTGTTTGGACAGACAGCGATACAAAATCAGTAGCAAGACCCTAGATACAAGTGTTAAAGTTGATGGTATAAATAGTTCCCTGAAGGTGAAACATAGTTTTCTCAAATAAACTTACACAGACAAGAAAAATCTATTCTTTTCAGCACGCAGTGAAAAGTATCTGCATCCAGCGTACATTTTCAATGCAGATTAAATATTTCAGTGGACGTGGAATCTAACATGAATAAAGATTTACCAACAGAAATTTTTCTGCATAACGACCGCTTTGAAATCGGAAACGAATTCTTTTATCTCTGAATTTGAAAGACTGTGGCAATTATTATGAAGCGAATTCTGTAAATGAAAATGGTAGTTTATTTTCCCTCCTGCACTGAAGGTTCTTTTCTCTTTGAACAAAAATTACATCAATACTTTCACATACACACAAAGAAAACATTAATTTGAACAATTCAGTTTGATATCAAAGTGTACTGATTATTGACTACTGTTTTCTAACAAGATATGGCTCGACAAAGGTTTTACTACTTCTTTTAAGGAGGAAGATAGAAATAAATACGGAATGAATGAAAAGAGAACACACTTTTTTGGTTCCGTTCTCTGTCTTCCCCTTATATATTGTCTACCCTTTTTTCTATGGAAAGAATGCACCATGGACGCAGAAGAAGGGAGGGCATCAACTGCAATGTTTTATTATAATTAATGTAGACAGTGCATGCAGTAACTTGATTAAAAAAATGAATAATAACGTGAATTAATATTCATATATACACATTTTACAAATAGATATATCGAATCCCTCTGTTAACTACTAGTGACAATAGTAGAAAGAAACTCGTGGAGAGCGTGGCAGCAGAGAGTCCTCAGAAGAGAAGCTCCCTTCAAGCAAGTGTTTCGGCCCTTATCTCCTGACACTCTAGGGGGGTTGGGCCACACCCGGTTCATGACTCCGGATGTCCCTCTGCTGCCCCTTTTTTTCCCATCTTGGGACGAGCCATGGCTGGGATTCGAACCCATGACCCTCTGGACATGCTCATTTTCCACTTAATGACTCGCGCTTTAACCACTGAGCCACAGGGACACCTGATATTTGTAGGGAAATTAAGCCTTATGAAGTTCACTTTTGTTCCTCCTTGACCAGATCCAGCTTGAACACCTCTCTGCCGCTTCTGCCATTGCTTTCAGGGCTCTGGTTTTTTCCTTCCCTGCAACTGAGAGCTGTTTCATGAGGCTGTATGCAGACGTTCCTACAAACCCCCTAGCTCCAATTTCTGCAGTGAGGACTTTGACCTGATAGCCTTCTCTCCTCAGGCTGTTTGCCAGATCAGCATACTTTTCAGTCTTGTAGATTTGAGCTGCCTCCATTCTGTTCTCATATGGCACCGTGAGCTCGATCATGATCAGCTGCTTGGTTGACTTAGAGTGGACTACTATGTCTGGTCTCATGCCACTCTTGCTGATGATCTCTGGGTGACTCTTCCATTCTGGGAGGTCTGCAGTGCACTCCCAGTCATCTGCCCCGTCCAGCAGACTCTGCCTGCATGTTTCGAGTGGCACTGTTGTTCTTGGCCATGATTTGCTGCCTCCTGCCGTGAAGAATGTTGCGGGTGCTTTTGGAGTCCTGATTTTCCCTTTTGTGGTGTTGGTACTAGCCCAGACTACTTGTACAATTTCTTTGAGCACTTGGTTGTGCCTCCATGTGTACCTTCCTTGAGCCAGGGCTACTTTACATGAGCTTAGGACATGCTCCACTGTTTGTTTTTCATGGCAGAGGGGGCATGCAGGATCGTCTGTTTTCCCCCACTTCACCAGGTTTGCATTTGAGGGCAGAAGGTCATATGCAGATCTGAGAATGAAGCTGATCCTGAGAGGGGCCATGTGCCAAATGTCATTCCAAGTGAGACTTCTTTGGAGTGCATTCTCCCACGTTGTCCATTGCCCTTGCTGGCTCTGCTGGACTGCTTTTTGGAGTCTTTTTTGGTCTTCTTCTTTTCTCATCTCCTGAATCATCATGTCTCTTTTGGCTTTTCCTTTGGCCTTTGACCACCATTCAGTTTTGGTCACCCCCAGTCCCTGTCTGTTGGTCTGTGTGTGTCCTGTTATTTCTCTGATCTTGAGACTTTCTTTTGCAGAATCCATCGCCTCTTGAACTTTCCATTTTCTGCCTGTCTTCAGCTGGGGCTTAATTGCTTCTACCACCTTGTCTCCTGAGTCCTCCAGCATGCTTTGAAGTCTGATCTTCCCTGCTTTGTATTCCTCCAGGATGGATTTCAGGGGTAGTTTCAGCTTTGCTTGGCGACAGTACAGCGCTATGTCAGTCAGACAGGGTGGGACACCAAGCCATTTCCTTGTGAACTTGTTGATTTTGGCTTCCATTGCCTCCACTATGCTGGTGCAGATGTCGTATATCATCAGAGGCCATAGCAGCTTTGGTATCAGCATGAACTGCAGACACCAGACCTTGTATTTGCCAGGGAGCCCACACTGGTCAATGGTCTCCAAGCCTTCCTCCGCCATCTGCTTGGTTTCTTTTGCTCTTTGTGTGTCTTTCAGCGTATCATCATACCATCTTCCAAGGCTCTTGACTGGTTCTTCTGTGACTGTTGGAATGGCCTGGTTGGCAACACTGAAGACCACAGATCCGGCCACTTTTCCTTTCCTCAGTGAGAGACTCCGTGATTTCTTTGGCTTGAACTTCATTCTGGATGAGGCAACTATGTCGTCCAGCCTCTCCAGCACATGACGTGTCTCGTCTTCTCTGGATGAAATCACTGTAGTGTCATCCATGAAGGCCTTGAGAGGAGGCATCTTGTATCCATCGCCAAGGTCTGTTTGTCTCGCGTTGTTTGTTGCTGCTTTCAAGATGAGTTCCATTGCCAGCACGAACAGTATTGGGGAAATTGCACAGCCCATTGCAATACCCACTTCCAAGTTGATCCAGTCTGTTGTGTACTCCTTGGTAGAGAACCGCATTGAGAAGCCATTGAAGTACTTCTTGAGCATGTCGCGGATGTTCTTTGGCACATGGTACATCTCAAGAGCCAACTGTATCATCTCATGGGGCACAGATCCATATGCGTTTGCCAGATCAAGCCACACTACGTCCAGGTCTCTCTTTTCTGTTTTTGCTTTTTGGATTGCGTCCCAGATCATTGTGGCGTGTTCTACACAGCCCGCCACGCCTGGGATGCCACCTTTCTGGACTGACACATCCAAGTACTTGTTTTCCATCAGGTACTTGGTCAGCCTTGCTGCCATGACAGAGAAGAAGATTTTCCCTTCGACGTTCAGTAGTGATATTGGCCTGAACTGGCTAATGTCACTTGAGTTTTGCTCTTTGGGGATGTACACACCATCTGCCGTCATCCACTGGCCGCTGATCTTCTGGTTTCTCCAAGCCGATCGCAGCAGCCTGTGGAGCCACTCCAGCACCTTGGGACATTTCTTGTAAAGCTGGTAAGGTATTCCGTTTGGCCCTGGTGATGATTTGGCTCTGGCTTTGTCGACCACCTTCTTGATTTCCGCCAACGTTGGAGGCTTGCCATTGAACTGTTCCTCAGGGTTGGTTGGCCACACCAGACCTTGAATGTCGAGTGGTGCTTTGCTCTGTGGGTCAGAGTATGTTTTCCTCAGATGCTGCTCAAGAACTCCTTTGTCCACACTTAGGGTCCCAGATTTTGGCTGCTCAAACAGTGTTCTGGCAAACTGGAAGGGGTCTCTGAAGAAGCGCTCTTGTGTCTTCTTCTTTTTGCTCTTCCTCTTCCTCGCAGATTCCGCTTTGCTGAGGGCACTGTGTTTTTCTTTCAGGTCTTTCCACAGTTTTTCCAAGCCTTGTTTTTCAGCTGGCAGTGCGGTCTTCATTTGCATCTTGAGGTTTTTCTTTTGGACCCTGATCTTGTCCATCTTTTCTTGGCGTCTGGATTTCTTTGGAGGTGTTTTCTCTTTAGGTAGTTTTGCTCCATAGGCGTCTCTACATGTGGCATACACAATGTCCCCATATGTGGCTAGTTTGTGTTCCAGGGTGCTTTTCCCTATCAGTGCATCGAGTCTTTGGACGATTTTTGCATCCAGTTTCTCCCAATCTTCAGTTTCGTTTGCTCGTGGCAGGTTGAGTTTCAGGCGCCTGGCATCGAGGGCCTGTGCAAATTCCTCATCCGAACCAACAGCGTGGATGTCCTTGGCACTGTGGTTTAAATCCTGGCCTTGGTCTTCCGACGTCTTATCTGCTGATGCAGTGCGCTGCTGCTCATTCAGATGAGTCTTCACACATCCCATCTTTGTTCTGTGGATCTTCATGCCACGGGTGGTAGCGAAACGCTTTCCACAGACACATGGATATTCCATTTGGTCCATGTTCATAGTCCGTTTGGGATTTGCAGTCATGATTGGTTGAGCACCGATGGATTCATCAAAACACAAAACACCGTTATTCATAATAAATTAAAACCAGTATATTTTGAAGAATCCTGCTCAAGGAAACTAATTGATTGATATTTTTCATTATCGACTGTTGACTTTTGCATTATATTTTTCAATGTTGTATTTGTATCTCAAACCATTAATAAAGTACATCAGATGTGGGAAAGTATTGCTGATATTATATTTGTAGATATAAATTTTCGCAAATGATGAAATGAGCCCAGCACCGTATCTGTTTTGATTGCAGCATCTGTTCCAAATCAAACCTGTGTTTTCACAGTACATGTTGACAGACACTTAACATTCTTATTCAGTAAATCTTAAAGATCTGACATAAACCTTCTCGTGTGTATGTGATGAGAGTTGGGGGTGGGTAGGCGTGGTTCTCAATTAGAGTTATATTGACATTTTTGAACTCCACCCTCTCTCTTACTAGTGATGGAAGGAGCAATTTTCAGATACTAGTCATCGAAAGAAATTTTACGGGACTGTCAAAAATACCGAAGAGTGGCTCAGGGGTAGTTCTCCTTAGGTTTGTGTACTTAAAAGTGCTTGTTGCTCCAAGTGACAGAATTAGTTTTGAGTTCAAACATAAATAGTGTATGAATAACAAAGAACTGACACAAGTTAAGTGTACATTCACACATCAGCTTTACTTACGTATGCAAGGGTAAAATATATAAATCAATATCAGTCTTTGTTCAGGCTGACATTTTCCCACGTTATCTCATCATTAAGAGAGAGGAAGTTCTGCACGAGTATAGTTAGGAGTCCACGTGGAGTATCAGAACTTATCTGATGTTGGAGAGGAGTGCGACTCTCTCTCCAATTGCTGATGACTGGTCCACCTTCTCTTTAGGGAGGATGATCTGTTGGACTGCTTTGCCTCATAGTGGCATCTTGGTTCTGCACTGGGCCAGTAGCAGGAATCAGAACCCAGGATCTGGTCACCAGACAGAACCTCGTTTGTAGTTATACAGCTGAGAGTCAGGCTTGTTGAGTTCTCAAACTTGCCCTTGGGCTTTCAGTAAATGTGTAAGATCTCAGCCATGAAAGTATTAGACAATCATAAATATATCTGTCATGATTTTCAGAATCCACTTTAGTTTTTCCCTTACATTTTGAGTGGATTTTCGTAAATTGTATAGGAGACCGCAATAAAATGCCAAACAAGGCAAGCAAAGTCTTCACTTTTAGTTACAAACTCAGTTTGAGGTAACTAGGTACTGAATAACTTAGCCCTAGAACACATGTTGATTAGACTTAGAGTCACCAACTACAAAACATTCAGACAATCAACAGTATTCATAAATCACCTCAACAGTTTTCAGCCAGTATAGCCATATTGCTTTTCTGTCAGAAGACAATATTCAGCAATTATCTTAACAGATAGTATTGAATACTGGTAAAAAGTCATATGGCTAGCATAGGATGTTAATCAAACATCTTAATACTTTTTACCAAGTTGTGGCAAAAAAGTTACACAGTTAAAACATGTGGCAAACATACAAGCAATACATAGTCTCAAGAGTTAGTAACTTAGTTTCTTACAGTTCTTCTGGATTGATCAGTGAAACCTGACACAGAATGTCAGAGTAATAGAGATAAATGATTCCCCTATGTGGTATACACCTGTTTGAATACTTGGCTCACTGTCGGTGATTAGTCTTACATCCTTTGGAGAAGCAGTGTAGTGAGAAGATTTGGGTTCCCCTTTTTGTATGCTTCACTACACGTCCGGCCTTTGATGCCTGTCTGATTGACATGCTGTCAGACAAACATCAGGAACGGGACAGTCATCCCCCACTACTTTCAGGGTGAGATAATGTGTAGAAGATTCGAGAAGACAATCTCTTAGATGTTTGATGTTCGTCAGCATCTGTGCCACAAACAAACAATGTCTGCATGGACAGATAAGGATATGCTGCCGCTCATTGTCATTGCATCACGCATGGCCATGGTGTGTATGAAGGCAGAAGGGAAGGAGGGAATATCAGCTACTCTCAAGTACATGAGACAGCACGCGGCCTTTTCTCAACCACGAGCGATCACCTGCACAACGAGATAGCCAAAGGAGGAGGGGAGAGAGGACGGGGAGTAAAGTGGGCAACTTGCATGGAGTCAGCTCACATTACAGGAAACATCTGACACACTGTGGGGACAGTGCGAGAGGAAGAGGGGGTTTAGAGGTAAGGGTACAGCCTGAAAAGTCGTAGTATTTATCCTGATTGAAATTTGTAAGGCAAGAAAGAGAGGGTGAGGAGGGAGGAGAGAGAGAGAGAGAGAGAGAGAGAGAGAGAGAGAGAGGGAAAGAGAGAGGAGAAGAGAGGAGGAGGGGAGAAAAGGGGGGGGGAAGGGGGGGGGGGTCGTAGAGGATGGTGTGGCTGGCAATTGTCATATCACAGTGTTGACATTTCACAGATAAGTTTCGACACCATCTCTTTGGTATTCACAAAACAAGCCACACTCATCATTGTCAAGAATGTTAATTTGTTTTAAGGTCATTATTGGCTAGATTTCTGTGGGCAATGCTAATCTGGAACCATTTGATTTTGAAGTATCTAATTTCTTGCATATGGAAGAAACATTTTTGCAGAGAAATGTTGAGTTAAGTTTTTCGTTTTTCGTTCCATTTTGCACAACAGTGTGGTTTAATATTATTCTAACTTAATACTCCATACAGCGGGTTTGTGCCTTTATGCATAGAGTAAATACTTTTAAATACAAGTGGTATCTGTAACGGAATGTCAACTTTTATCTTCACAGTAAGCGTCCTTACATCTTTTTAATTAATGTTGAATTCTGCACATGTTAGACGATCTCTGTTCTCTCTAAGGAACTGTGCTATACAGTACACATGGTTTTTAATCAACGTTCTTTTCATCACATTCTTACCATCAACTTCAATTGCAGTGAATAACATTGGTTCCGCCATTATTTCACTCGATTTTTTTGTTTATATTTCATCGCAGAAACGATTACATGCCTTTAGAGAGTGTATTGAAAACAAGGTTAATGTTGTTTTTTTTTCATGTTTATAAGGTTAAGTTCGATGATACTTATCCATATTCTTTAAGGGAGAAAGAGAGACAACTGTAGGCATTTTTCCATTAGTGATTTGTGTGTTTTGAGTCTCCTTATCCAAGTAGTTGTCGGATATTTCATGACCGTTTTTAAACCAGTAATACCACGAGTCCCGCCTTATGGCTTGTCTTAGCGTGTTTTGTCTCCCAAACAAACTGGCTGTTCAATTTCTGTATATTTGCTGGAAAAATAAAACAATACAAAACGAAAAAATGGCCAGGTGGATTGGACAGCAACATCCAGATGTGTACAAGTTTGGGTATAATTGATAATGGTAGTATTGTGATTCTGTCTAGTTCTGTAGTGTTTCTTTTCAGTCATATTCAGAACAGAATCTGTATTTCAGATATATAGGAGTAATTGATTGATCCACACTCCTTTAAATCGTGAGCAAACTAGACACTCAGTGTACTAAACTGCTTTGAGTTCCATACAGATTTTAGATTTGGCATACATCTAACATGGCATTTGTTTTGCTTCATAGCCAGACTGCTTGTGTGTGCGCGTGCATGTTGAGTGTGTGCAGTATACGTTTTCACGTTGTTTTTTTTACTTTAAATTCGAAGTTACTGTTAAACAACATCGCCACACCTCTTGATTTTGATTTATATGATACATAATATGTATTGCAGCCTCAGTTATGTTTCAAATACGACTCTAATTTGCAAACATTAGATATGATATTGTTTTCGTTTCAAATAATATGGAACATCTCTTCGCATTTGATGATCTCCCAACCCTTGACAATTTAAGGAGGAAACGATAAGATTATTCATATTCTAGTAAGAGGTTGACCAAGCATTAGTATCATGGGCTGTAGAACATTGCCAAATCTTTTGACCAATACCTTAACATGCACAGAAACTGTCGAGTTAGAAAGTCATCAAAATAGATCTGTTCTTTGTAACATTGATTCCATGAACAATTGATTAATTAGAGATACACACTGCAACAACAACGGGGATAAAGACAACTAACATATTCAAAATGAATTACTTGAATAGACACACACATAACACACAAATGCAAATACGCATTTCAAATATGAAAATAAAAGTAAGTAAAGAGCATTGGATGGGAATAAATGTATCACTATGTCCACCTATGGTAGTGCCAAGTCGGAAACAATACACAGATAGGACAAAAACACATGGGAAACGATACAGATGGAGGTAAGGATAGGCATAAAAAATCCTTTTAAAGTCAACATCTCAATAATTTTGTTGCATGTCAAAACGACTCTCTCTCTCTCTCTCTCTCTCTCTCTCTCTCTCTCTCCACACCCCCCTCCCCACACACACAACACACACACACATAGACACACGCACACCCCCTCCCCCTCTCTCTGTTCCTTTTCTACCGTTCACTGGCTGCTTTGTGGTGCTGTTGGATACTGTTTTTGAGCCCTTGGTGGTGAGAATACCACGGAATCTTAGACAATGGCATATCTCAGTTTGATGCCAAGGGGCCACAGACACAATCAGCCGTACCTCCCTGACGAGTCCAGTCCAGCAAACGAAAGGCCTCGGAGCAAGCGATATGAACAGTTCTATCTTCAAGATGGAGTAGGATAATCTCCACAGGCTGCTTGTGAAGGATTTGTGTACTATCTTTCCCTGGCTTTTCATTATCGTTTTCGTCATCCCCTCCCGCCCTTTTTTCTCCTTCAGATCTTTGCCAGGTCATTAATATAATGATGGAGGAATTGTTAGCCTGCACTTGTTTTCTCCCTCTACTAAATTGTTCAACATATTATTGCTTGGTCAATCAGTGGGCGATGATATCTCTTATGAGATCCAAGCAAAGGCTGTCCTGGACAATTCTTAGCTGCTGAAAATGCTTGGGTTATTTGACAGTTGAACTGACCACCCTGACTGTTGACACTTTTTTTTTGCCTCGCATCCTTTAAATGGATCTGCATGCAAAGGCTAGAAATGTTACCCGCATGATTTAGACGTAATTTTAGTTTTTCGTCAACTTATTTCCTTAGCACCCTTTCTTACAGTTAATTTTTCTATCCTTCACTGGCTGCTGTCGATTACCGTTGAATTTCGTTTTTGAACCCTTGGTGGTGAGAATATCGTGGAACTGTAGACTATGGAATATCTGTATTTGATGCTAAGGGACCACTGACACAATCCGCCGTGCCTCCCTGACGAGTCAGATCCAGCGGTCGAAAGGCCTCGGAACAGGCAATATAAATAATTCTGTCTTCAAGACGGATTACGATGGTCACTATAGGCTACTAGTGAAGGATTTATTTCATCTATTCCCCTGGCTTTTCATTCTCATTTTCGTCACCCCACCCCCCTTCCAATCATTGCGAAGTTACTAAGGTGATGACGGAGGAATTGTTAGCCTGCACTTGTTTTCTCCCATTATTCTCTCTCTCTCTCTCTCTCTCTCTCTCTCTCTCTCTCTCTCTCTCTCTCTCTCTCTATATATATATATGTGTGTGTGTGTGTGTGTGTGTGTGTGTGTGTGTGTGTGTGTGTGTGTACAAGAATGAAAAACCAGGCATATATATATATATATATATATATATATATATATATATATATCGATCACAGTAAAGAAAGACAAAACAACAAGTTGTACATTCTCCTCTTACGTTTCGGCAATCTTGCCTTCCTCAGAGAAACTTTATTCACTGATCAAAACACAGATCACAATACCCGACCAGAGCTACGAGATAAACAAGAACCATTACTCACTTAAATTGGGAAAAAAAAAAAAAAAAAATGGGGGGTGGGGGTGGGGGGTGGGGGGTGGGGGGGGGGGGGAAGAAATACCAGTGCAGTGACACTTGACAACAGTTCTCTCCCCGACACACACACACACCCATGCTATCCCACATATAGGCCTGCATGCATATCCCCCTCCTACATGAACTTGCACGCGCGCACCTGTGCGCGCGCACGTACATACACACACACATTCGCGCGCGCGCGCGCGCGCGCGCACACACACACACACACACACACACACACACACACACACACACACACACACACACACACACACACACATAGTGTCACTTACGGGACAAGGCGAATTGGAAAGACAAGGGTGAAATCGAGATTCAATTTGAAAAATATGAAAGCCAAAGGTTATCAACACCAGACAGAGGTTTTGAGGTGAAGGTGAGGGTGGAGGAGGGGGGGGGGGGGGAGAGGCAAGGGGGAAGGGGAAGGCAATGGTAAGAAGATGGGGCATGATGAGGCAAAGATCAGAAATCGTGGGGCAATGAGGAAGAGAAAAGGAGAAGGGAGTGGGGAGGGGGGTGGGTTAGGAGGATGGGTGGGTTGGGTTGGGAGGTTGTTGTTGTAAAGGGCCCTAACCAAGAATGGGTGTCATGTCTACCGATTGATCCTTAAATGATCATAAAAAATGATAATAATGATGGTAATAATAATAACAACCACACATACACACGCAAAGGAGTTTTTATAGTAAAGGAAAATGAAATTTTAAACACCAACATCGCCACCATCGTCATCGTCATCATCATAACAATGACACATGTGAAAGAGAATTGGAGGAAACGGAAAAGGGTGGGGCGTGAAAGAGGAGAGACAGCTGGAGAGGCTGGGGGAAGTGAGGGGAAAGGGTTAGGGATAGGGAATATTGTGGAGGGGTGAAGACGGTGGACTCACATTCACGACATCCATACTCAATCTCTCAAGTCTCTCTCTCACAGAGACCCTCATTACATTCACGACGTTCATACTCAATCTCTCAGGTCTCTCTCTCACAGAGACCCTCATTCAGCTGTCCCCCGCTGCCCCAGGAAACGCCATTCAAGTAACCAAGGGTAGGGGAAACCTGGAGGGGGGGGGGGGGGAAGGGGACAGGTAAAAGGGGCACAGTGATGGAAGAGGGTGGAGGGGAAAAGGAGGGGACAAAAATGAAGGGAAAGGGGGAAAGTGTAGTAGGCGGGATGGAGATAGTGTCCTGCATTTCATGGGATTCTATCTCGGCTGTACTCTGTCGTGAAAAAAGTGGGAATGAGGGGGAAACAAAATGCATATGGGGAGTGAGGGAGTCTGAGAGGTTGTAAGTCGAATTGATGTTTAACTTCCTCTACAGCTTAGTACAGTACTTCCTGACAAAAAAACAAACAAACAAACAGATCACATGCACGCACACTCTACCGGGAGACTGGGATGACACTGCTTGCCACACTGTATGTTCTGTCCCTTGTGTTAAGGCCATTTGGTGTCAGTGTGCATAGCTTGTCAATCCAAAATTGTTCCCTCTTAAGTCTCTTGCACAGGAGATCAGACTTTACTTTCTCAATACCGAGACACCGGAGGTCATCCAGAGTGTGGCCCGGCAAGTTAAAATGGTTTGTTACAAGGGTTCCTTTTTTTGCTTTGATATCAGACCTATGTAGATAAAAACGTTGTTTTAGAGAGTTTTCAGTCTGTCCCACGTACTGTGTGAACCTACAGGTGTATATATATATATATATATATATATATATATATATATAAATGTGACTGGACAAAAAACGGTCGGTCACACTCCTGAAGGCAGATTTATTTATAATGCCTGCTCCTAGGCCTTTCGACCGCTGGATCGGAGTGATCAGGGATACACGGCTGACTGTGTCTGTGCTCTTGGCGTCAAATAGAAACACACCACAGTTCATAATTCTGTGGTGTTTTCACCACCAAGAGTTCAAAAACGAATCCAACAGCACCCAAAGCAGCCAGCGAAGGAATAGTAAATGAAACAAAACGAAATTGTGTAGAGGAAAAAAGTTGCTGAAAAACTAAAAACATTATGCAAACAGTATAAAATGTAAGGGACAATCTTTGAGCCTATGCTTGAGGATATATTCAAGGATGTAAGGGAGATCAAAAGATATGGAACAGTCTGAATGGTCAGCTCTGCTGTTCAATAACCCAAGCATTGTCAGCGGCTAAGAATTGTGCAGAACAACCTTTACTTGGATCTCCTAAGAGATGCAATCTCCCACTGATTGAACAAACAATATAAATGCTGAACAACTAAGTAGTTTGGGAAAACAAGTGCAGACTAATAATTCTTCTGTCATTATAGTAGTGACTTGGCAGAGATTTGAACTTTATACACATTTTTGAAGATAAAGAAAATAGGAACATAAGATTAAGAAAATATATTCTAATTATGAAAACCCTTCACTAGCTGCATGAGGGAATCATTGTAATCCCTCCTGAAGGCAGATTTTTGTGTAATGTCAGCTCCTAGGCCTTTCATCCACTGAATAATATACATACATTATATATATATATATATATATATATATATATATATAGATAGATATATAGATATATATATATATATATATATAGATAGATAGATAGATAGAGAGAGAGAGAGAGAGAGAGAGAGAGAGAGAGAGAGAGAGAGAGAGATCCAGACAATTTGAATATTAGCTTTGGAATCAACAAAATAGAAATATAGAGAAAGAATGTAAAAGGTACTAATGGCCAAGCTTTACTCCTGAAGACGTCTTTCTCTATTTCACTCATCTCCTCCACAACCCCTCTCCACACTCCATCCGCACAACCCACATCTCCATCTCCATCCCTGAGCTCCCAACTCATTGGATTCAGCAGAATTTTATTATCGTTTCAAAAGAAATGTTGATTTCTTAACACATGGCACTTGCTTGTCGTGTATCCGACAATACATAACCAGACAAAAATAATATAAAAGATAATGTTAGGTCAGATATCCCGTGTGCATAGAAAAAAAATCATGTTATCTTTCTGACCAAGGCAAAGAATTCTTTCTGCATTTTAACAGACAATGGTACAACAAACTCCTATACAAAAATTGGGTAATAAACATGAGGGTAAAATATCTTTAATGACCCACAGTATTTCAGCAGAAACTCTGTTTCAAATCAGGATTCAAATTCTGCATTGAAACATGTGTCTCAGAAAATTATTTTTGCACTTCCTGCCACGCAGAAAAGAAAGAAAAAAGAAGAAAGTCCACTTGTGTGGATTGAGTCTTCCTACTACAGACCAAAGTCCACTTGTGTGGTTTGAGTCTTCCTACTAGAGACAAAAGTACACTTGTGTGAATTGAGTCTTCCTACTAGAGACCAAAGTACACTTGTGTGGCTTGAGTCTTCCTACTAGAGACCAAAGTACACTTGTGTGGTTTGAGTCTTCCTACTTGAGACCAAAGTACACTTGTGTGGTTTGAGTCTTCCTTCTTGAGACCAAAGTACACTTGTGTGGTTTGAGTCTTCCTACTTGAGACCAATTACACTTGGTCGTTTGAGTCTTCCTACTAGAGACCAACGTACACTTGTGTGGTTTGAGTCTTCCTACTAGAGACCAAAGTCCACTTGTGTGGTTTGAGTCTTCCTACTAGAGACCAAAGTACACTTGTGTAGTTTCAGTCTTCCTACTAGAGACCAAAGTATACTTGTGTGGTTTGAGTCTTCCTACTAGAGACCGAAGTACACTTGTGTAGTTTGAGTCTTACTACTAGAGACCAAAGCCCAGTTGTGTGGCTTGAGTCTTCCTACTAGAGACCAAAGTACACTTGTGTGGTTTGAGTCTTCCTACTAGAGACCAAAGTACACTTGTGTAGTTTGAGCCTTCCTACTAGAGACCAAAGTTCACTTGAGTGGTTTGAGTCTTCCTACTAGAGACCAAAGTACACTTGTGTGGTTTGAGTCTTCCTACTAGAGACCAAAGTACACTTGTGTAGTTTGAGTCTTCCTACTAGAGACCAAAGTACACTTGTGTGGTTTGAGTCTTCCTACTAGAGACCAAAGTACACTTGTGTAGTTTGAGTCTTCATACTTGAGACCAAAGTACACTTGCATGTTTGAGTCTTCCTACTAGAGACAAAAGCCCAGTTGTGTGGTTTGAGTCTTCCTACTAGAGACCAAATTCCATTTGTGTGATTTGAATCTTCCTACTACAGACCAAGTACACTTGTGTGGTTTGAGTCTTCCTACTACAGACCAAAGTACACTTGTGTGGTTTGAGTCTTCCTACTACAGACCAAAGTACACTTGTGTGGTTTGAAACTTCCTACTACAGACCAAAGTACACTTGTGTGGTTTGAGTCTTCCTACTACAGACCGAAGTACACTCAGCTTTGCGTGGGGGTGAAACAGGGCTGAAGAACCACAAACATAACGCCATCTGAAAGGAGCTGAACCCACAACTTTGCAGCTCCCATGTGTGTAATCCTAACCAGATCACCACAACGGCTGGTAACTCTGAAATGAGTTCCATAGCACTCTTCAACCACCACCATCACCACCACTGTTGTGAGGTTAACGTGATCGTCCAACCAGACAGCTCTTACTTTAGTATAGTTAAGAGTTACCTCCCTTATAAAGTAAAAGTTAGACATGCGCACAGGAGGACAACGGTCCGACATGCCAGCTGATTGAACACTGCTGTTCACGGAGTTTCCTGCTTCAAGAGATACTCGCCCACAACCACGCAGCCAGCCTACCATTACATGGTGTCAGAAGTATTCCCTTGAGTATACTGAATTGAAGGTTTACTGCGAAACGAGGTTTCCAGTTAAGTTTGTGCTGAAAATGTCTTTCAAGCCACCTACTGAATTCGACTTTCTGGAGCCGGCAACATGGCCTGCCTGGAAAGAAACGGTTTCACCAATATCGTCTGGCCTCAAAACTCAGCAAAGAAGAGGGCGAAATCCAAGTAAGTTCCCTTGTGTATGCCATGGGAACGGAAGCGGACAAAATATTTAAGTACTTTGAATTTCGAAACGAAGCAGAGAAGAATGATTATGACGTCGTTATCAAGAAATTTGACGAATATTTCATTCCTTCACATAACGTCATCATGAAAGAGCGAAGTTTCACAGAAGAGATCAGAAAGCAGGAGAAACAGTGGAATAATATGTCAGGTGTCTGTTTGAACTTGCAGAGCATGCACAGTTTGAAAACAAAAATGAAACAGTCAGAGACAGGCTAGTTTTAGGACTGTTAGACCAAGAACTGTCAGAAAAGCTTCAGCTTCAAAGTGACCTAACTTTGAAAGTGGCAATTGCGATGGCTAGACAACATGAAAGGGTGAAGCAAGAAATTGAACAGCAGAGAGGTGCTAGTGGAAATGAGAGTGTTGATAGAGTACACTATAGCCACCGTGACAGAAGAGTCAGGGGAGCTCGGAGGTGCATCATCTACAGCACATCAAGAGAAAGCAGCATTCAACAGTCCTAAATCGAAGTCTTTCTCATGTGGAAAATGTGGGACGTCACATATAAAAGGAAAATGCCCAGCAAATGGAAAAAAGTCTGAGATGTGGAAAGAGTTCACATTTTGCTCGGGTCTGCAGAACCAAGACAAGCAAGAAACTGGATGAAGTAGAATCAACTAAAGAGGAAGTTTTCTTCATTGGAGCAGTCAGTTCCAAAACAGAACCTCCTTGGATAGTCAAGACTGACATTGAAGGTAAACAGATAGACTTTAAAATGGATACAGGTGCTGATGTTAATGTTATCAGCAAGTCTACATGGGTTGCATTGGGTCAGCCCAAACTTTTGCCTTGTTATGGAGTCAGCCTGCAGGGGCCGGGAGGAAAAGTAAAAACAATTGTAAATTTCAAGACAGTTTTTGACAAGAAACTGCAAGCTTTGATATATGTTCTTGATGATAATGTTGATAGCTTACTCAGCCGCAGTACTGCTACAGAACTAAACCTCGTTAAAAGAATGGACGCAGCATCTCTCAGTACAGTCAAGTGTACACCTGTCAAAATGAAGTTGAGAGAAGGAGCACAGCCTTACAGCATAGCAGTCGCAAGACGTGTCCCGATACCACTTCAAGAAAAAGTGGAAAAGGAACTCAAACGCATGAAAGATGAGGGAGTAATTGAAGAAATAACAGAACCAACAGAGTGGGTTTCACCAATGGTTCCTGTATTGAAACCGAATGGAAATGTCAGAATATGTGTGGACTTGAAGAAACTCGACCAAGCAGTTGAACGTGAAAGATACGTCATTCCAGCTGTAGATGACATCATACCCCAACTTCGGGGTTCATCAGTTTTCTCAAAACTGGATGCTCAATCGGGGTTCTGGCAAATTCCGTTGGACAATTCAACAGCAAAATTGACCACCTTTATCACACCATTTGGACGCTATTCTTCACAAGAGTCCCTTTTGGAATATCATCTGCTCCTGAAATATTTCAGAGAACCATGAATGAGATCCTCAGTGATATTGAAGGTGTGATTTGTTACTTTGATGACATAATGTGCCACACCAAGACAGCAGAAGAACACGAAGAACTCCTCACCAGAGACACAAAAGACTGCAAGATGTAGTCTTACATTGAACAATGGAAAATGTGAATACAGGAAATCTGAAATAAACTTCCTAGGGCATATCATCAGTGGTCAAGGAGTGCGACCTGATCCTAGCAAGATAGAAGCAATCTTGCAAATGACAGAACCATCAGATGTGAATGAGTTGAGGAGATATCTTGGAATGGTGAACTACCTTGGGAGATACTTACCTCATCTGTCAACCACCTTGAAGCCACTGAATGACCTGCTAGCAAAAGACTCAGCATGGACCTGGGGTCCACAGCAAACAAAAGCTTTTGCTAGAGTGAAAGAAATGCTGACAACAACACCTACTGTTGTATATTATGATCCGACCAAACCAACTGTGGTTGAAGCAGACTCCAGCAGCTATGGCATAGGAGGAGTGTTGCTGCAAAAACACCATGATGGCCTTCGTCCTGTAGCATTTTGTTCAAGAACTTTGACAAAAGCAGAACGCCGCTATGCACAGATAGAGAAAGAGTGTCTAGCAACAGTCTGGTCGTGTGAGCGTTTTGATCGATATCTCATGGGACTGGATTTCTTCACTCTACATACTGATCACAAACCTCTCGTTCCTCTGATCAACACTAAAGACTTGTCAGAAACACCTGTCAGATGCCAGAGCATGCTGATGCGAATGATGCGTTACAAGCCACTTGCAGTGCATCAACCGGGAAAGATGATGTTTATATCAGACACTCTGTCACGTAGTCCAATAACAAATGGAGAGGACTACATGGAGGAAGACATCAAGTATCATGTGAACATGATTACATCGTCGTGGCCTATCAGTGACAAGAAACTTGAACAAATACGCAGAGAAACACAAAAAGATGTAATATCACGTATACAATGGAGTACGCAGAGGATGGGTGGCCACAGTACAGACAAGATGTTAAGCTGGCAGCACGGCATTTCTTTGCTATTCGTGGTGAACTCAGTGTTATTGATGGAGTCTTGCACAGAGGAGAGAGAATTGTCATCCCATTCTCAATGCGGAAAGAAATCCTTGACAAAATCCATGATGGACATCTGGGCATAACTAAATGCCGGGAAAGAGCTAATCAAGCAGTGTGGTGGCCTCGCATTTCAAAAGAATTACAGAACCGTGTAGCATCTTGTAGATACTGCCTACAGAAGCAGCCCTCACAGCAGAAACAACCACTGCTAACCACACCACTGCCTGAAAGACCTTTCCAGAAAATTGCTGTGGATCTGTGTGAAACAAAAGGAAAGCATTATATCGTCAGTGTTGATTACTATTCAAGATGGATTGATATTTTGCCTGTCAACAAACTGACTTCATCAACTGTCATTTCTAAAATGAAAGAAATCTTTGCTCTTCATGGAATACCAGAGACAGTTGTATATGACAATGGACCTCAGTTTACTTCAGCAGAATTAAAAAAACTTTGCTGGTGAATGGAACTTCACACACATCACCTCCAGCCCATACTATCCACAAGCTAATGGTGAGGCTGAGAGGGCCGTGAAAACAGCCAAAGAAATACTACAACATAAAGACCAACACCTAGCTCTGTTGATATACCAAGCCACACCCATCGTTGCACTTGGGGTGAGCCCTGCTGAACTGGCCCTTGGAAGTTTCAAAATGGAGTGACTGATGGCGGAGAACGAAGCAAAATTTAGAAAGAGAGGGTGTTAGTTACCGCCATTGACATTGACAAACAAAGCACGGGACAAGACACGATGCATTTCGACCTCTTGGGTCTTCTTCAGGCAAAAAAAAGATCACATTTAACATTTAGGACAGTACAAACAAAGAACGAAGAGTGACTCATCTGTTGTCCATGTGGTAGGGAGAATGGCCGCCAGGCGGTAACTAACACCCTCTCTTTCTAAATTTTGGCCCTTGGAAGAAGATTGCGAACAACTTTACCTGTTCTTCCGTCCAATCTTACTCCTCAGACGATCGATCCAGGTGTTGTGCGCAATCGGGACAGCAAATACAAAGAATCTACAAAGAGATACTTTAATAAGAGAGCACGTAATCCTTCCAGAGCTTCATCCTGGGGATCCTGTCCTGGTGAAGGAGGATGAGGAAAAGGGATGGAAGCGTCCAGGTGTGGTTATAAAGCAGAGTGCTCCTAGGTCTTACGTCGTCAAGACTACTGGTGGAAATCTGCGACGGAACAGAAAACATCTCCGGCCAGACACAGCCAATGAGGGCCTACCAGTACTTCCTGAGCAGCCACTAGTGCAGATGGAACACCAGGTGATGGAGCCTGAACACAGATGATGGAGCCCGAACACCAGGCGATGATACCAGAACGGCCGGTAACTTCTCAGGGGTCAACAAAGACTGAGACACCTGTATCGCCTGCACCAGAGCTTCCAGCAAGACACCACTCGCTCTGGGCGCCGAGTGGTGAAGCCAGCAATGTTCCAGTGAATCTGTGCTTCATTGTGGTGTAACCCATGTGGCGTGAAGTCACATGGTGTTGCCTTTTTGGCAACTTAGGTTCTGTTTAGTTGGTTCAAGTTAAATGTGTTAGTTATATGTTGTTGGTGTTACATTATGCGACTCAAGCAGCAAGTCAGTTCTGCGACTCAAGCAGCAAGTCATATTGTTTCAGTTTCATACGTGTATTGACTGTTGCAGAACTGATTTATAATTCTATTGGAATCTATAAACAGAACGCTCTGGTGAAGTTTGTATTAAAAGTGCGTTGACTACTGTGCCGTGTATTTTGTTTCCTAGGTATGATTTCATGATCTAAAAGGGGGAGATGTTGTAGGTTAACTTGATCGTCCAACCAGACAGTTCTTACTTTAGTATAGTTAAGTTACCTCCCTTATAAAGTAAAAGTTAGTCATGCGCACAAGGAGGACAACGGTCAGACATACCAGCTGATTGAACACTGCTGTTCATGGAGTTTCCTGCTTCAAGAGACACTCGCCCACAACCACCCAGCCAGCCTACCATTACAACCACCACCTCCTCATCCCCTACCCCCGTCCTCCCAAACTCCTCCAGTCTCCAAGTTCACCTTGCCACACGCCCATCCCTTTCGCCTCTTACATTCCCTCTTTCTGCTTTTGCACCATTAAATTGCCGGAAAGATCTGTCGTATGCGAAGTGGAGCGATCTTACGCAGTTCTTTTTCGTTATTAGGCAACAGGCATGTGCAGTGGCGACCCTTCTGCCTTCATTTTTAATCCCTGCACTTGGCTATTTTGAAATGAAAAGATCACGAATTGTCACACTGAGCATAAATGCATGCACGCACTCAGCTCAGCATTTACTCCGTGCACAGGCAGTCACTCCAAACAACCAGAAGGCGCACTACAATATCTCTTCTTCTCCCTCTCCTCTCCGGGGAATAATTTACTCAACGATAATCAACTTTACCAGCATATACAACAGGTTTGTTTTCCAAGAATTATCTTCCGTTCCTCCTCACCAGTGGAGGTACAAACATTCCACAGATCCACTAGCTGGGACCAAATTTCATCTCATTATACATAGTAATTTACAAGTACATCTTTTACCGGTTTCTCCTCCTCAATGGAGAAACAATTTATACACTTTCCAAAGAAGAATCATAGATGGCTTAAAATACAGGAATAATATATGAGTTCTGACCCAGGGGGACAATAAAAATCATAGTGGGTCAACATGACAGACGCTTTCAAATTTCTCCCATGACCGCCACAGTCGTTGTCCTCTTCTACTGGGTTCTCCAACTGTGGAGTCAATTAGGTGCTGCCTCAGCTACCCAGGAGTTTTTCCTTGCCTACAGTGCTAGTCTGCCACAGCACTGGAGCCCAAAAACTTGTTGTGTGACTGCCACAGTCGCCTATTCCATTACTGGTGCTGCCACAGCACCAGGAAGGGCTGAAACACGAATGAAGTCCGTGTAAGTAATCTATTTCAAAGTCTGAATAATGATAAATTCTTTTCCCTTTTTTTTCCTTTTCTTAACTCTCTCTTTTTTTCTCCCCCATCTGTCTATATCTCACTTGGTAACTGTAGATTGCAGGTGAATTTCGTTCTGCAGTTCCAAACAATCTGTCTGGTCAGTGTACCCAAGCCATCTCCTTCCTATACTTTATTTTTCCTTCCTGCACTTTTCCTGAGTACATATTCAGTAAGTACTCATCTAACTCTACACATTACCAGCCTTGTTACTTGACCAATGGACAACGTCCATCCATTTTCCTGAGTGATTCAATAATCACCCTACGTCTATTTTACTGAGCAATTTTCATAGCCACCAGCACACTGATCACACTGGTCAGGCCACGTAAATTGTCCTTTCTTTTACCTTTCCTTTTCCTAAACCCAGGGAAATGCTTTATATCAAATAAGGGCGTACGCGACGGAACGTCACATGTCGCCATGTGAGGCTACGTCACATGACACCCCCCATCCTGGGGTGAAAAAAAACCTTATCGCCAAGAAAAAAAATTTTTTAATACACATACATATCTAGTTAATATACAACTTCAGCCATCAATCACCAATTTTTGATCACACAAGAGTTTCTATCAATGCATAGAACTAACCTTTATGAACCATCATAAAGATCCAAATATCACATTCCAAAATCTTAGTTTAAAGAAAAAAAAATGCAAAATCATTTAAAAAACAACAACAACAAATTCATACTCCATCACCACAAATCACAAGTACACAGACACGAAGAACATATAATGATACTGATCATTCCAAATGTCAATTATGTTTATATATACCAAAATGTAAACACAGTTTTTTCTTGCCTGTTCTCACATAAACAAATGTCCCCACAAATCCTCACAAAATGAGAATTTCCTCACTTGATGAGAAAAATTTGCCAAGTGAAAAGTCTTTCTTCAAGCAAGAATATACAATATCGCAGTCCACTCGAAAGTTGAACACTTTTTTTTCATTCTTCACAAGGGACCGACATGAGAAAAAAAAACAACACTTGTAACACATCAAATGAAGTATTCTGCACACATTCTTAAAGTAGCATTCTCCTATGAGACACCAATGCCAATACATATGCACTTTTGGAAAAAGATCAATCACAGCTACTTATTAATTCAGATTGACAATAGCACACATAACATTGCCAAAATGTCAATAAAGTCTTTCCACAGTGAAAACAAACAGCAGAAACAGTCTTTCCTTTTAATGCAGTTACAGCTGCACGAAGAATACTGTGCACTCACGCACGGGACAGAAAATCTGCCATAACATTCTGAGTTCCAGGTAATGGCTCAATGTCAAACTTGACCTCCTGCAATGACAAAGCCCATCTTAACAGCCTCCTATTTTTGGTCTTGGACGACTGCAAAAACGTCAATGGCATGTGGTCGGTTTGTAACCGAAACTGTCTTCCAGTAAGGAATCTGGCAAATTTCGCACAAGCCCAGACAATGGCAAGACACTCCCTTTTAATTGTTGAGTATTTGACTTCTGTGTTAGAGAACTTTTTACTTGCATATTGCACAGGGTATAACAATCCATTCTTGTCTTGCAAAAGTACAGCTCCCATGCCTTTGGAGCTGGCATCAGTTCTCAAAACAAAATCCTCTAAAAGAGAGGGCAAAAGCAGTACAGGGAATGAATTGAGGGTGTTTTAAACACATTCCAGAGCTTTCTGGCACTCATCTGACCAGACGATACTTTTGTTTTTTTGTTCCTTTTGTTAAGTCACTCAGAGGGGCTGTCAAGGACGCAAAGTGCGGTACATGTCTTCTGTAATAGGACAACAATCCAAGGAGTGATCTTATCTGTTTCTTTGTAGTGGGTCTCTTCAAGGCCAAGATCTTTTCTACTTTCTTTTCCTCTGGTGTCATTTTCCCAGCAGAAATGACATGACACAAAAACTCAAGAGTCTGGAATCCAGCACGAATTTTGGATGGTCTAGCCGTCAGACCAAAACTCTGGAGTTTACAAAAAAAGCTCTCAAGTTATCCAGAAGATCATTCCATGACTTTGCAGCAAGCAAAATGTCATCAAAAAAGCTTACTACTCCACACTCATGAAGTTTTAGTGAGCGCATCATTCTGGCAAAAGAAGCTGGGGCATTTTGAAATCCAAATGGCATTTTCGTCCATTGAAATAGTCCAAAAGGTGTCTGAAAAGCTTCAGCCATCAGGATTTGCCAATACCCTTTAGCTAAGTCTATTTTGACAAAATACTTTCCTTCTGACAGTTGACAAAGAAGTTCCTCAATGTCTGGGATAGGTTCTGCATCTAACACATTGGTTTTGTTTAACTTCCTGTAATCGATTCAAAACCACACCGAGCCATCAGGTTTGTCCAGCCAATACAACTGGTGAGCTGTATGGTGACGAGGACGGTTCTATAACCTTCAACCCGAGCATAACTTGAATCTCTCTTTCGACAACCTGTTTTTCGCAAATGGGAGGGAGTATGGTTTGACTCGGACTGGGTTTTCCGTACTCAACTGAATAGTATGGGGTTCAGTTGTTGTCACGGTCCCTGGGGTATCAGTCAGGACATCCTGAAAGTCCTTCAAAATACCGTTCCAATTGTTCTTTCTGATTCAAAGATAAATCATCACAAAACAACATCATGATAAGTTTCTCCCTTGACAGAAAGAGTGGGCAGAGGTACAGTATCATCTATACTGGTAGATGTTAACAATCCCACATTTGTTGTTTGCATAGTCTTTGCTCTGTCTCTGTATATGACATCAGGTATAAAATCAGAACCAATGATTTCTGTAATAGCCACATCTGTTCCAGACATTGGACATATCCATTCAGTTGACTCGTTAATAGCAACATTTGTAAGCTCAACATACTTTTTAGCATGTTTACATGGAATACCTTTTCAGCATTTGGCATTTTCACTTTGTAGTTCACTCCAGAAAGTTTTCCAATGACATCAAAAAGACCTTTCCACATGACACGAAGTTTGTTTGCTCATCTGTCGGTAGGACAAGTACCATGTCACCTACACTAAAATGAACGTGCCTTTGCTTTCCTGTCAGCAAAGTCCTTTTACAAGTCAGTTTTCCTGTCAGCTGACTGTTGGGCAAGTTCACATGCGTCTTTTATTCGATTATGTAGGTCATGGACGTATTGGTAAGCGTTCTTGTCGTCAGGTATGTCTGTCTTGTTCGTCCATTGTGTGACTAACAGATCCAAAGGACCCTGTTGTGAGTGTCTGGAAAGCAGTTCGAATGGTGAAAACCCCAAAGTCTCGTTCGGCAGTTCCCTGTATGCAAATAGCAATGCAAGTATGAAACGATTCCATTCTTGGGTTTCCTGCCTTGTGACTTTCCTCAGCATGGACTTTAACGTTCTGCTGAATCTTTCAACCATTCCATTGGACTGGGGATGGTATGGTGTGGTTGAAACAGAAGAGACTGACAACAGTCTGTATATTTCCTTCATGAGTTCTGAAATGAACTGTGTCCCGCAATCCAACAAAATTTCTTCAGGAAGTCCTACTCTGGAAAAAATAGAGAGTAGTGCCTCAGCAACAGACACTGTATCAATTTTCTTCAGGGGAATGGCTTCTGGAAATCTTGTCCTGTATCCACCAAAGTGAGGATATACCGATTCCCTGAGGAAGACGGTGGGAAAGGGCCGACAAGGTCAATGGCCACCTTCCGAAACGGAACCGAAATTAGGGGCATTTTGTGCAAAGGTGCACATGGGACGCGACCTTTTTGAGTTATTTTTTGGCAAATGTCACAAGAGCGACAATACTGTGTAACTTCTTTTGTGACTCCTTGCAAAAAAAATGAATCCAGAAGTCTTCTTAACGTTCTTTTGATACCGCAATGACCTGCGAACAATGCATCATGGGCCGTATGTAATACTATTTCCCTCAGTGGTTTGGGAACCACAATCTGTTTGTTGTCTTGTCCAGGCACATGCCTGTAGAGGATGTCAGAGTCCAGTATGTACGTCTGCTTGTCCGTTGGTATGTCAGAGACAGTCTGCTTTGCAGTAGAAAGTATAGTCGTCAGTGTCTCGTCGCTTCTCTGCAGTGTCTTCAAAACGTCTGGCGTAACTTTTAGTTCATCCAGTTTTGAAACCTTGAGCAGTTTTGTTGGTTTTCCCTGCTCTACAACTTTTGATCTTGTACTGATGAGACAAGGAATGAAAGATCCTCTGGCACCACCATGTACTGTCGCGACACCTGGGAGATTTCCCAAAATCAAATTGCAAACTGGGTTCTCAATAACACAGGCGGTAAGCGAGCTGGAGTAGTATGGTGTATCGACAGAAATTTTTGCCAGTGGAAAAGTTTCAACTTTTCCACCAAACTATCTGCATCTCTGAACACTGTCAAGATATTGGTCCGGTAGAACAAAAGATTTCTTTACACCAGCTGTGGTGCAACCTGTATCTCGCAAAACAGAACCTTGTAAACCATTAATGGCACAATCCTCCAAAAGAAGACCATCAATGGACTGATCTGGCTCCAAAACAAGACCTTCTTCAGATCTAGTGGAAACAAACCCAGTCTCTGTTCACTTACTTTGAAAGGACAGTCCCGTTTTAAATGGAATTTGCCCTCACAAAAATGGCAACGCATGGTTTGATCGTGGACAACTGGTTACTGTTAGTCTGTGAACCTCGACCTTGTCCACGAACTGGACCAAAGGGTCTGCGCGGTTGTTGTTCACCACGTCCTCGGAAAGGAATAGGTCTTTCTGGTGGTGAGTATTGGTACTGACGGAAATCGCCAGAACCGACATGGCCCTGACTGTGGAAAGGTCTTTGTTGCCAAAAGACGTGTAACCGTGAGGACCTCGGAATGAAGCGCGATTTCCTCTTCTATAGTTTCCTTGTCCAGAACGTATTTGAAATGCTGCGTGAGACTCGAAAAGGGACGAATCCCCCTTGTGGGCAACACCTTTATCCGGATGAGCAATACAGTACTGATCCGCCATCTGACACATTTCGTCAACGTTATCGAACTGTCTTTCTTTAAGAAAAGTGGCCAAATCTTTGCTGACGCTCTGAAAAAGTTGCTTTCGAAGTAGCAAATCTCGCAGTGATTCGAAAGTCTTATTCGTCTTTGTTAACTCTATCCATCTGTCTAAACAGTGACTCATTCTTATTAAAAAAAGACGGAAATGATTCTCCCTTGTTAGGACGAACCAATCGGAAACGCTCACGAAAACGGTCAGCTGAACACTGAAACTTCTTTAAGAGTTCTTCTTTTAATTGGTCCCAAGTCAACCCTTCTTTTGCCGCTAGTATGTGGTATAGTGCTAAAGCAGTTTCCTTCAACAGCGACGCGATAAACAATGTCCACTTTTCCTTCGTCCAACCACAAGAGTAGCGTGGTTCTCGAACCAAAAAAGAAAACTGTCAATGTCGTCGGTTTTTTCTTCGAACGGCGGCAACTTCGGGATGTATGTTGACTTCGGATGAAATGTACTCGCAGAACCGACTGGTGGAAGTGGTGGAGGTTCTCTCGATGCCTGTAATTTTTTAATTTCCGCATCAGTCTCTAATTCAAGTTGTCTCAATTTAAATTGCCGTTCCTTATCCTCTAATTCTAGTTTTCTTTGAACCTCTTCTTTCTCTTTCTGTACTTTTATTTCCTCAAACTCTATTTTTTCAAATTTTGTTCCATCTCTTGTCTGTAGTTTTCTTTTTCTTCAAACTCTAATTTTTTAAAGATTTTCTTGTCGTTCTTCATCTTTTTCTTCTAGTTGTTTCTGTTTTTCCTCTCTGTCTGTCTCTGTCCTGCTCCGTCTGTCTCGTCTGTCTGTCTCTCTCTCTCTCTATCTCTCTCTCTCTCTGTTTGCCCTGTCCATACATTGTTGGGCATAGTTTGCTAATTTATCACCTTCAAAGCCTAAAAGCTCGGCCTGTCGTACATATTCATCAAAATGTTCCATCATGAATAGTTACCACAAACAAACAATAAACAATGACTAAATATGACTAAAATAAGGCGATATGTGATGTTATATACGTTTCCAAAAAAAAAAAAAAAAACTTGTTACAGTTTGTACAAATAAAGAATTTAAATGCCGGTATAAACAGGAAAGTAATAAAGGCTTACAAAAGAAAACGACTAATAAGAATTGACAATATGATCTTTCCAAAAGATCTCCACCAATACTCTTTCCTAAAGGGAAAAAGATAGGTAAAAAAAATGAAATCCAATCTAATAACCCTTTTTCCAAATGAAAAGAAAACAGACAAAATATACAGTTTTTTCCAGGAAATAAATTCTTTATAATGTTTATGTTCTTAACTGTTCTTATTGTAGTTGTTACTTTTTACTTAGTTTCTTGGTAAAACAAAATAGATGAGCTTACAAAACAAAAGAATCGCCCTAAACAATTAGGTGAATATTAAGTTACATAACAAATAATCGAACGAACAATTAAAAAGAGGGGGAGAAAACGTACACTAACAGAAATCCTACCTAAAAGATGACAATGATGAAAAGAAGCTAGATAGGCGCCTATTGAAGAGAATGGTTTGGAGATTTTTTTGTAAAGGGGGTGAAAAGAAAATGAAAGAATAGACAGGTCTGGTATAGATAGGGAAAATCAGAAAAAGCGAAAGAGGCCCTCAGACAGCACCCTAATGGCAACTGTCTCCCGTAAAGCTGGAGACGGGGAAGCATTCAAATAATAATACACACAATATACTAACAATACAATGCAATAAACAATCAATCTATTATACTAACAATACAATGCAATAAACAATCAATCTAATAAATATACAGTCAGAACCCCCCTCCCCCCCAAAAAAAAAAAAAAAAAAAAGATATCAAGAAAAAGATGTTTATTTGGGCTGAGCGGTAATCAACTCCACCACCTACACTAGTTGAGTGACGGAGGTGAAGTCAATCCTACACTCAGAGGGGTAAGGGGAAAAATGCAAATGAAACGATAGGAAAGGGAAAGAAATAGATATTAATGAGAGGGGGAGGGACTATCAACTCCCCAACGCCATGCCCCCCTGCTAAATCAGAGCAGGAAGAGGTTGGGCTAT
>CM065734.1:35317632-35337632 GCA_033310375.1 Conus canariensis | reverse complement strand
ATTTCCCAAAATTGGAGCTACTACTAAGAAAAGGACCACTCTGCCTACAACGGCACCACCATCAAACAGTATGGCACCATCAGTTTAGCATGCTAATACCAGGATTCAGAATGGCAACAGGCAGAATTTTTCATCACAGATGAGGATGGATCAGCTATTATTGGACTTCCCACTAGCAGAAGTCTTGAACTTGTGACACTACACTGTCCCACCACGGCTACAACAATCAGACCATGCCTGTGATTGTAGACGAAAAACAGCTCTACAATCTCTATCCTGACAGATTTGATGGTATCGGAGAATTCCCAGGAGAATTCCACATCACTTTGACAGAGACAGCAAAGCCAGTCATCCATCCACCCAGAAAATACCCTATTCAACTTGTTCCAGAGATCAAGGAGGAACTTGAAAAGATGCAAAACCTTGATGTGATAGAACCTGTCAGTGAACCAACAGATAGGGTGAATTCCCTAGCATTCAGCCGGAAATCTAGTGGAAAACTTAGAGTATGCCTAGACCCCAAAGACCTGAACAGGTGCATCAAAAGAACTCACCACAAAACTCCAACTGTGGAAGAGATCACCAATCGTTTCAGCGGAGCCACAGTATTCAGCAAATTAGATGCAAGACATGGCTATTGGTCAGTCAGACCAGATGAAGAATCAAGCAACATGACTACTTTCAACAGTCCATGCGGGAGATACCGTTTTAAAAGACTACCATTCGGTCTTAACGTCTCACAGGATATCTTCCAACAAAGAATGGACGAGATACTGAGTCAGTGCCCTGGCAGTCTTGGAATCACTGATGATATTGTCTATGGCAAAGATGACAAAGAACATGACTCCAATCTTCATCACCTTATGGAAGTTGCCAAGAGGAGCGGCCTGGTATTCAACATTGAAAAGTGTTATATCAAGCGCCCAGAGGTGAAATTCTTTGGAGTGGTCTACGACAAGAATGGTGTTCATCCAGATCCAGAAAAATGTACAGAAATACAGAACATGCCATCGCCAAAGAATATCACAGAACTGCAACAATTCCTCGGAATGGTCCAATACATGGCACCATTCATTCCCAAACTGGCAGACCAGACAGCACCATTGAGGAATCTGACAAAGAAAGATGTCCACTGGGAGTGGAACCCCTCACATCAGCAAGCATTTGAGAGAGTGAAGAAATTGATATGCAAAGATGTATTACTCAGATACTTTGATGTCAAGAAACCAGCAGTCATTCAAGTCGATGCTTCAAAAATAGGACTAGGAGCAGCACTGGTCCAGGATGGCAAGCCAACGCCTTTGCCAGTTAAGCTCTCACTGAAACTGAGCAACGATACGCAAATATCGAAAGAGAGCTTCTAGCAGTTGTCTTCGGTGTGAGCGTTTTCACACATATGTGTTTGGGAAGTACTTCATTGTTGAGTCTGATCACAAGCCATTGGAACAGATTCAAAAGAAAAGCCTTGCCAACACCCCACCTCGCCTACAAAGAATGATGTTGTGTCTTCAATCGTATGACATGAACATTCAATACAGACCAGGAAAAGCGATGGTACTCGCAGACGCACTGTCAAGACTGAATCCCACACCTGATGATCAGATTGATCTGGAGCAATCTATATACGCAGTTCAGTTTTCTGCAAACAAGCTCCAGCAACTGAAAGAAGAAACAGAAAATGATGATGAACTGACAACACTCGGACAATTCATCATCAATGGATGGCCAAACCAAGCAAGAAAAATGCCAAAATCCATCAGGCACCATTGGTCATACAGAGACGAGCTCACCATTGAAGATGGAATCCTTCTGAGAGGAGAAAGAGTTATGATTCCTAAAACAATGAGATCATACGTTCTCCAAAATCTGCACTCTGGACACCAAGGCATTGAGAAGACAAGACTACTTGCCAAGTCATACATTTTCTGGCATGGCATAAACCGAGACATCGAAGAAACTGTCCAGAGATGTACAACATGCCAAGCACACCAGAACAACCACCCTGCAGAATCTATGATCCAGCATGAAATTCCGTCCAGACCATGGCAAGTCCTAGCATCAGATATCTTCACATTTGATGGCAGTGACTTCATTCTGGTTGCGGACTACTACTCAAAAATGCCTTTCATCCGCAAGATAGCCAGTGCTGGACAATCTACAACATCAGGAGTCGTGACATACATGAAACAGCTGTTTGGAGAGCAGGGAATCCCAGAAAAGCTATTACGGTCACTGATTACGGTTCCCAATACACATCAGCTGAATTTCAAAGATTCACGAAAGAATGGGATTTTGTGCATACAACCAGTTCCCCCAGATACCCTCAGTCCAATGGATTTGCTGAGCGAAATGTACAAACAGTGAAAAACATTCTCAGCAAAGCAAAAGAAAGCCACTCCGACCCCTACATGGCACTGCTATATTTCAGATCAACCCCCATTGATCATAATTTGCCCTCTCCTGCTGAAATGCTATACTCCCGGAAACCCAAAACCAACCTCCCATCCAAAATCCCAACTCCCTTCCTGATCAAAGAAACATCAAAAAGAACCTGGAGCGACGCCAGACTTCACAGAAGAAATACCATGACAGACACGCTCATGATCTTGCAACACTTCAAAAGGGTCAGCACATCCTGATGAAGAAAGAAGAAACGGGAAGATGGATACCAGCGACTGTCCTCAACGAAGCCAGCGGACCTAGGTCATACATGGTCCAAACTCCAAACGGGACCACGTACCGCCGCAACAGGAGACACCTAACGCAGATCAACCCTCCACACAGAACACTGGTCAGATGGGCTGATGACGAGGACAATGCAGACCAGGACACCGGAACGCCAGCCGCAGTACCACCAGCCACGATTGAGGCACCGGGCCATGGAGACCACGGGACAGCAAACCATCAACAGCAAACCATCAACTCCAAACCACCACACTCACACACACTTAACAAATACATCACCCGTACTGGACGCATTGTGAAGCGACCCAGCAGATTGGACCTCTAGTCTGTCCAAGACAATCAGTCATTTCACAAATCACTTGAACTGGCTATTTCATTGAACACATACATAATTATGTTAGTACACACATATAGACATTTTAAAAAACAATTGAAAAAAAAAGTCTAAATCCATTGACTGTAACTGTCATAATATTTCAGTTTCTAATATGCCCATAAAGACATGTCCAGTATATATAATTGCACATAAATCGGCAAAGTATAATTGCCAGAATTATCCAGTTTCTGAGCCACATTCAGAGCATAAAAATCTTATGTTTATTATGAAAAGAGGGACGTAATAGTATTCAATTGTATAGTACATACAGTACCAATGCGATGTTGCACAGCTACCACTCATATAGACAATGAGTATATTGTTCACGCATGCGCATGGCTTCTAGGGAATCCAGCCAACGGCCAATGCTATGGCTTCAAGCCTTCTAGCTTGTAATATGAAAAAGTATTAAATGCGTATGAGTTTGAACTGATTCCTGTCATGTGTACGACAACATATTACACACACGCAACACACACACACACACACACACACACACACACACACACACACACACACACACACACACAGAGAGAGAGAGAGAGAGAGAGAGAGAGAGAGAGAGAGAGAGCCCTTTCACCTGGAACATAGTAAAGAGGAGATGCAGACCAAAGACTGGTGTGTAGTTATCATGCAGACGCATCGTATTGACGGTAATCAAGAGCTTCCAATTCTCCACGACCAACGTTTTGTTCTTGGCAAAACCGGAGCTGATGGCGATCAATCGTCGGCCATGTGGGCCGTATGTGTCACACATAGTTTTGTTTATCCCCAGTTGCCACGAAGTACAGGAGGGTCACCATCATGACGGAACCGGGCGGAACAGCGACCCAATGGCAGATCCATGTAAAATCGTTCTGGAAGCCCAGTTGACGTGTCCACTTTAGGAAGACCACCACCCCTTGCACAGATATATGTGTGTGCGGTGAGTATTTGGAAGTGGCAGATGGCGCATACACACGCGCACACACACACACACACACACACGCACGCACGCACACACACACACACACACACACACACACACACACACACACACACACACACACACACACACACACACACGAACGCATGCACCCACGCTCGCACGAACGCACGCAAGTACGTGCGCAATCGCGTGCCCGCACGCGCTCTCGCACACACACACACACACACACACACACACACACACACACACACACACACACACACACACACACACACACACACACACACACTGTGTATATTAATTCAAGTCCAAATCCCTTGATAAGTATTGTACATATAACTTGACGAATTCTTGGGCACTCTGGTAGCTCCATAACTCTCTGAGTAGACCTACACAACTAGCACCTGGTAGCTCCATAGCTCTCTATATAGTCCTGTGCAACTGGAACTCTGTTAGCTCCATAACTCTTGAAAAGTCATGAACAACTGGCACTCTGCTGGCTCCATAACTCTCTAAATGGTCCTGCACAACTGGCACCCTGGTAGCTCCATAACTCTCCGAGAAGTCCTGCACAACTGGCACCCTGATAGCTTCATAACTGTTTGGGTAGTCCTGCACAATTGGCACTCTGTTAGCTCCATAACTCTCTGAATAGTCATGCACAACTCGCACTCTGTTAGCGACATCACTCTCTGAATAGTCCTGAACAGCTGGCATCCTGGTAGCTCCATCACTCTCTGAATAGATCTGCACAACTGGCATTCTGGTCGATCCATAACTCTCTGAATAGTCCTGAACAACTGGCGCACTGTGAGCTCCAAACTCTGAATAGTCCTGAACAACTCGCACTCTGTTAGCTCCATAGCTCTCTGAGTAGTCCTGCTCAACTCGCACTCTGTTAGCTCCATAACTCTGAATAGTCCTGAACAACTGGCGCACTGTGAGCTCCATAACTCTCTAAATAACCCTGCGCAACTGGAACTCTGGTAGCTCCATAACTCTCTGAGTAGTCCTGCACAGCTGGCACTCTGGTAGCTCTATAACTCTCTGAATAGACTGCACAGCTGGCACTCTGGTAGCACCACAACTCTCTGAATAGTTCTGCACAACTGGCACTCTGTTAGCTCCATAACTCTCTGAATAGACCTGCACAGCTGGCAATCTGTTAGCTCCATGACTCACTGAATGGTCCTGCACAACTGGCATTCTAGTATCTCTTGTCACAACTGACACGCTGGTAGCTCCATAACTCTCTGAATAGTCCTGCACACCTGGCACCTGGTCGCTCCATAATTCTTTGAATAGTCCTGAACAACTGGCATCCTGTTCGCCTCATAATTCTCTGAATAGTCCTGAACAACTGGCATCCTGGTAGCTCCATAACTCTCTGAATAGTCCTGAACAACTGGCATCCTGGTAGCTCCTTGACTCTCTGAATAGTCCATTCACAACTGGCACCCTGGTCGATCCATAACTCTCTGAATAGTCCTGAACAACGGGCACACTGTGAGCTCCATAACTCTCTAAATAACCCTGCACGACTGGAACTCTGGTAGCTCTATATCTCTCTGAGTAGTCCCTGCACAGCAGATACTCTGGTAGCTCCATAACTCTCTGAGTATAGCCACTGCAACAGCAACTCACTCTGGTAGCTCCATAACTCTCTATATCTGACGACACGTAGATAACCTGGTACGACAGCCGTAGTAGACTACGGTAAAACCCAAACCGTTATTTATGTTAGAACTGCTTTAGTATGGCTCTGGAACATTGGCCATCTGCTGTAACTTGGAGAAAAGTCTTGAGCAAATGGTCATGGCCAGATACACGTATGTGCAAGGCACATTCATGGTAGTTGACATGCATGTTTTTGTTGTTGGTGGTGGTTTTTTTTTGTTCATTTACTTGTTTTCCCTGTTCATGCACGTGCTTTTACATCTGTTTATGTCTTTATTCCTCATGTGCGAAACACATATCAGAAGAACCCTCCTCCTTCTGCCTTAAAAATCTTTTCAATTGCCTGTTTGTTTGCACAAGATATGCTATTGCTGTACAGCCTTCCCGTTGAAACAGAAGAAAGGTTTTCTTCGTTAAAACCTAATGGATCCGATTCTCCACATGATTTTACAACTTTCCATGGCAGACCTCATCGGAGCAATGCTCGTCCAAAAACTCCTCTCTTGAGCTCCCGCCCTTGGTCCGAATGGAACCAAGATCATTGCAGTGGTTCACTTATTTCCGTCTCTGTTCGGTCAGTGTGATGCTGACTGCTAAACGTTGTCTGGTACTGTTAAGCAAAGTTATCTGACTTCAGCAAGCACTCGATGCTTATCTAGTGTGTGTCTGTTCCTGGAGTTCTGCTCTGCTGCCAAAAATACAGGTCGTTTGAACTGGATATGAACCTTACATGCTGAAACATATTAAACAAAGCATGATACTTTAAAGATATAACTCCGATGCCCATTGACCAGTACATCATAACACGTCTGATGATACAGCTACCTCTGGAACGTTGTGCACAGAGAACAGTATACCTAAAGCCTGACCACCGGGCAGACAGGGACGACTTGCACTAAAGTGGTTGATGAAGAGACTCCTAGTCCAATTGTTAAGGAGAAAAATCACTGTGGAGCACCATGAGCACAGCCAATCTCATAGATAATCCTTCGACACTGAAAAGGAGAAAGAGTTCTAGCAGACATGGCTGAGCAGCACGGGACTCCACGCATGTTGACCGATTCTTAACTTAAATTCCTAGCAATAATTCTAAAAGATAACTCTGCCATATAGCATGGACAAACGAATTGTAAGACAAAACACGATGCCTTTCGACCTCTTAGGTCTTCTCCAGGCAAGACAAACAACAATGAGAAAACGAAAATGAAAAACGAGGAATCACTTATCTTGTCAATGTCGGCGCAAGATCGTTGTTGAATGAAAACGAGGCTGTTGGGTAGGAGACAATGCGAGTTGAAATATAATGACGACGATAACAATACTGGTAACAATATTGATATTGATAATGGTAATCATAACAATATTGAAAAACTAATGAAGAGAAGATTCCTACCAATTTTGGTGATCATATGACAATATCAGTTGTAGTATGGGAGCAAGAAGAAGGGTTAGAATGGATGAGGCTGGCTATGCACTTAAACAGATGAAAAACAATAAAAGCCCTGGATCAGACGGATTTACTGTTGAGTTCTTCAAATTTTTTGGCCATCACTTGGAACATTCGTTGTGCGATCTTTAAATGAAGGTTTTGAACTAGGCGAGTTGTCCACCACACAAAAGGAAGGAATTATAGTGTGTATTCCTAAAGGGGATAAATCTCGAGATGCCATGAAAAACTGGAGGCCAATTACTCTTTTAAATGTTGTTTATAAGATAGGGTCAGCATGCGTTGCGAATAGACTGAAAATGGTTCTCCCAAGTTTGATCAATGAAGACCAAACAGGATTTTTGGTCAATAGATATATCGGAGATAACATCAGATTAATCTATGACTTAATTAACTACTTGGAAACACACCAACTGCCTGGTTTGCTGTTATGTTTAGATTTCGAGAAAGCCTTCGATTCCCTTGACTGGGGATTCATGAATAAAGTACTTGTAGCATTCGGTTTAGGACCAGATATTCGTAAATGGATAAGTACTTTCTATAATGATATTAAGTCAACTGTTCTTTGAATGGCCAGGCATCTGGTTGGTTTCCCGTGGGTCGTGGGTGCAGGCAGGGTGACCCAGTTTCAACCTACATATTCATTTTGTGTGTGGAAATCCTTGCCATTATGTTGAGAGATAATAAAATTATAAAAGGGATCCAGATTAACAATACAGAACACAAAATTTCACAGTATGCGGACGATGCAGAAATTATGCTAGAAGGTGACAGAGTGTCTTTTGAGGAAACTCTGATAACAGTGATAGATTTGGAAGTAAATCAGGTTTGATATTAAACACAGAAAAAACAAGTGCAATATGGCTCGGCAGTAGGAAAAATTCGACGATTTGCTACATGCAACATTTACGTATTCAGTGGAATCAACCACAGTTCAAAATTCTGGGTATCTTATTTACCAATGATCTTGCTCATTGTTCAGAAATAAACATGCAGGATAGATTTCTTGAAATAAGAATGCTATATAAGGTATGGTTAAAGAGACAGATTACTCCACTAGGCAGGTGGCTGTTTTAAAGTCCTTAATCTTGTCCAAACTAATTCATCTCTGGATTCTACTTCCAAATCCGCCCGATGATGTAATTAATGCTATTCAAAACTCAGTATTTCGATTTGTTTGGAATAGAAAACGGGATCGTATAAATAGAAAAACTGTGGTCAAAAACGTGAATGAATGGAGGACTTGGTGTGCCTTGAATAAAAGAATATATATTTGCATTAAAACTTGCATGGATTAGAAAAATAAAATATCATCTCACAAGCGGAAAAGTATTACTTTGGCAAGTTGTCCAAAAATATGTCATCTGGAAAAAATTGGTTGTAGTCTTCCTCTAGGCCAATTATCCAGAAATAAATTTTGGGTTGATGTATTTGAGACATATAAAGAATTTGGCAAAAGGATTACATCTTGTATTTCCGAAGAAATTGCTTCCGAAAATATATTTTATAATGAAAACATTAAGGTAAACAAAAAACCAATTTTTCATCAAAGTCTGTTCGACAAAAGTATATACAAAATTGGACACATAATGAAAGAAGATGGCACGTTTTGGCATATAGAGAGTTCAATTATAAATATGGATTTTGCATTGACTTTATTTCGTACACTGGATTATTAAGAGAGGTAAACGCATATATTCGGAAAACTGCAGTAACTATGACAAATAACAAGCATGAAGAAATGTCTAAATTGTGGAAACTTATCTGTTCAGTCAGCAGAGGGGCACGTGTTTACTATGATGCCTTTTTGTGTGACAACATAATCCCTACTTTTTGCAACAAGTGGAATGAAAAACTTGACCAGCAATTGGAATGGAATATCATTTTTAAAAAGGTACAAAAAATAAAAGAAATAAAACTTAAATGGTTTCAGATAAGAATTCTACACCGTATATTGGGTACAAATATTGTGTTGTCAAAAATGAGAGTTGAACTGAGTGATCATTGTACATTCTGTAATAGAGAAAGGGAAAACATTGAGCATCTGTTTTGGTTTTGTGAACACGCACATTTTTGGCAACAACTTCAAGCAATAATGAAAGAAAAGTGTCAGCATGCAGCTTGTTTGAACTTGTCTGTTGAATTGGTACTATTTGGGCATGCAGATCATTTCAGAGGTGATGAAACCTTTGACTTCATACTACTTCTAGGAAAATATTTTATCTATAAATGCAAATGCGAGAAAAAAACTTCCAATTTTGATAAGCTTTCTACGTTATTTAAAGACAAGATATAAGTTTGAACAACAAGTTGCGAAAAGTGTAAAGTCAAGTCAAAAACTGCATGAAAAATGGCAACTATACCAATCTTTAATAGAAGTGTAACTTTTGGACTTGATGTATATGCATGGGGACGAGTCTGTCTCTGTGTTACTTAACATGTATGCACATTTGGATCCCCTGGTGGCTTTGGCGGTGCCCTATCCTCTCTCTCTCTCTCTCTCTCTCTCTCTCTCTCTCTCTCTGTTGTTTCTGTTTTCTTTATTTTTGGCTTTTGTTGTTGTTGTTGTTGTTGTTGTTGTTGTTGTTCTGCATTTCATCAATTTTTGAAAAAATCTCCCGTACAAATATGTTAACACATGGTACGGAAACGGTTTATGGTACCTGGCCAAAACGGCTGTTGAAGCATAAATGGTGTAATTCGTACACTGATATGAAGTGAAACGCTATTAATTTGTGTTAAATGTGTTGTTTTCGCAAGGAGAAAAATAAAAATTGATTAAAAAAAAAGAAGAAGGGTTAGAGGATTGCTGAACAGCATGGTTACAATGGCAACAGTGTTAATTATGACATTGATGCTGGTCATATTGGTAATGATGGTTATATCAATAATAACACTGGTATTGATGTAATGGTAATAGTTATAAGAATAATAACAGCAACAACAATAATAAAAAAAATATGATAACAATAATAAAAATAACAACAACAACAACAACAACAACAACAACAACAACAACAACAATAATAATAATAATAATAATAATAATAATAATAATAATAATAATAATGATAACGATGATGATGATGATGTGGTAACAACAACAATGAAAACGACGACGACGACAACAACAACAACAACAACAACAACAACAATAATAATACTGCTACTACTACTACTACTACTACTACTACTACTACTACTACTACTAATACGAATAATGATGATGATGATGATGATGATGATGATGATGATGATGATGATGATGATAATAAAAATAATAATGCTAATGAAAATAGTAATAACAATAATAATGATAATAATAATAACAATGATAATGATATTGATAACAATAATAATAATAATAATAATAACAATAATCATAATAATAATAACACTACTACTACTACTACTACTACTACTACTACTACTACTACTACTACTACTACTACTACTACTCCACGCTGTTGGTTCGGATGAGGAATTTGCACAGGCCCTCGATGTCAGGCGCCTGAAACTCAACCTGCCACGAGCAAACGAAACTGAAGATTGGGAGAAACTGGATGCAAAAATCGTCCAAAGACTCGATGCACTGATAGGGAAAAGCACCCTGGAACACAAACTAGCCACATATGGGGACATTGTGTATGCCACATGTAGAGACGCCTATGGAGCAAAACTACCCAAAGAGAAACCACCTCCAAAGAAATCCAGACGCCAAGAAAAGATGGACAAGATCAGGGTCCAAAAGAAAAACCTCAAGATGCAAATGAAGACCGCACTGCCAGCTGAAAAACAAGGCTTGGAAAAACTGTGGAAAGACCTGAAAGAAAAACACAGTGCCCTCAGCAAAGCGGAATCTGCGAGGAAGAGGAAGAGCAAAAGAAGAAGACACAAGAGCGCTTCTTCAGAGACCCCTTCCAGTTTGCCAGAACACTGTTTGAGCAGCCAAAATCTGGGACCCTAAGTGTGGACAAAGGAGTTCTTGAGCAGCATCTGAGGAAAACATACTCTGACCCACAGAGCAAAGCACCACTCGACATTCAAGGTCTGGTGTGGCCAACCAACCCTGAGGAACAGTTCAATGGCAAGCCTCCAACGTTGGCGGAAATCAAGAAGGTGGTCGACAAAGCCAGAGCCAAGTCATCACCAGGGCCAAACGAATACCTTACCAGCTTTACAAGAAATGTCCCAAGGTGCTGGAGTGGCTCCACAGGCTGCTGCGATCGGCTTGGAGAAACCAGAAGATCAGCGGCCAGTGGATGACGGCAGATGGTGGTGTACATCCCCAAAGAGCAAAACTCAAGTGACATTAGCCAGTTCAGGCCAATATCACTACTGAACGTCGAAGGGAAAATCTTCTTCTCTGTCATGGCAGCAAGGCTGACCAAGTACCTGATGGAAAACAAGTACTTGGATGTGTCAGTCCAGAAAGGTGGCATCCCAGGCGTGGCGGGCTGTGTAGAACACGCCACAATGATCTGGGACGCAATCCAAAAAGCAAAGACAGAAAAGAGAGACCTGGACGTAGTGTGGCTTGATCTGGCAAACGCATATGGATCTGTGCCCCATGAGATGATACAGTTGGCTCTTGAGATGTACCATGTGCCAAAGAACATCCGCGACATGCTCAAGAAGTACTTCAATGGCTTCTCAATGCGGTTCTCTACCAAGGAGTACACAACAGACTGGATCAACTTGGAAGTGGGTATTGCAATGGGCTGTGCAATTTCCCCAATACTGTTCGTGCTGGCAATGGAACTCATCTTGAAAGCAGCAACAAACAACGCGAGACAAACAGACCTTGGCGATGGATACAAGATGCCTCCTCTCAAGGCCTTCATGGATGACACTACAGTGATTTCATCCAGAGAAGACGAGACACGTCATGTGCTGGAGAGGCTGGACGACATAGTTGCCTCATCCAGAATGAAGTTCAAGCCAAAGAAATCACGGAGTCTCTCACTGAGGAAAGGAAAAGTGGCCGGATCTGTGGTCTTCAGTGTTGCCAACCAGGCCATTCCAACAGTCACAGAAGAACCAGTCAAGAGCCTTGGAAGATGGTATGATGATACGCTGAAAGACACACAAAGAGCAAAAGAAACCAAGCAGATGGCGGAGGAAGGCTTGGAGACCATTGACCAGTGTGGGCTCCCTGGCAAATACAAGGTGTGGTGTCTGCAGTTCATGCTGATACCAAAGCTGCTATGGCCTCTGATGATATACGACATCTGCACCAGCATAGTGGAGGCAATGGAAGCCAAAATCAACAAGTTCACAAGGAAATGGCTTGGTGTCCCACCCTGTCTGACTGACATAGCGCTGTACTGTCGCCAAGCAAAGCTGAAACTACCCCTGAAATCCATCCTGGAGGAATACAAAGCAGGGAAGATCAGACTTCAAAGCATGCTGGAGGACTCAGGAGACAAGGTGGTAGAAGCAATTAAGCCCCAGCTGAAGACAGGCAGAAAATGGAAAGTTCAAGAGGCGATGGATTCTGCAAAAGAAAGTCTCAAGATCAGAGAAATAACAGGACACACACAGACCAACAGACAAGGACTGGGGGTGACCAAAACTGAATGGTGGTCAAAGGCCAAAGGAAAAGCCAAAAGAGACATGATGATTCAGGAGATGAGAAAAGAAGAAGACCAAAAAAGACTCCAAAAAGCAGTCCAGCAGAGCCAGCAAGGGCAATGGACAACGTGGGAGAATGCACTCCAAAGAAGTCTCACTTGGAATGACATTTGGCATATGGCCCCTCTCAGGATCAGCTTCATTCTCAGATCTGCATATGACCTTCTGCCCTCAAATACAAACCTGGTGAAGTGGGGGAAAACAGACGATCCTGCATGCCCCCTCTGCCATGAAAAACAAACAGTGGAGCATGTCCTAAGCTCATGTAAAGTAGCCCTGGCTCAAGGAAGGTACACATGGAGGCACAACCAAGTGCTCAAAGAAATTGTACAAGTAGTCTGGGCTAGTACCAACACCACAAAAGGGAAAATCAGGACTCCAAAAGCACCCGCAACATTCTTCACGGCAGGAGGCAGCAAATCATGGCCAAGAACAACAGTGCCACTCGAAACATGCAGGCAGAGTCTGCTGGACGGGGCAGATGACTGGGAGTGCACTGCAGACCTCCCAGAATGGAAGAGTCACCCAGAGATCATCAGCAAGAGTGGCATGAGACCAGACATAGTAGTCCACTCTAAGTCAACCAAGCAGCTGATCATGATCGAGCTCACGGTGCCATATGAGAACAGAATGGAGGCAGCTCAAATCTACAAGACTGAAAAGTATGCTGATCTGGCAAACAGCCTGAGGAGAGAAGGCTATCAGGTCAAAGTCCTCACTGCAGAAATTGGAGCTAGGGGGTTTGTAGGAACGTCTGCATACAGCCTCATGAAACAGCTCTCAGTTGCAGGGAAGGAAAAAACCAGAGCCCTGAAAGCAATGGCAGAAGCGGCAGAGAGGTGTTCAAGCTGGATCTGGTCAAGGAGGAACAAAAGTGAACTTCATAAGGCTTAATTTCCCTACAAATATCAGGTGTCCCTGTGGCTCAGTGGTTAAAGCGCGAGTCATTAAGTGGAAAATGAGCATGTCCAGAGGGTCATGGGTTCGAATCCCAGCCATGGCTCGTCCCAAGATGGGAAAAAAAGGGGCAGCAGAGGGACATCCGGAGTCATGAACCGGGTGTGGCCCAACCCCCCTAGAGTGTCAGGAGATAAGGGCCGAAACACTTGCTTGAAGGGGGCTTCTCTTCTGAGGACTCTCTGCTGCCACGCTCTCCACGAGTTTCTTTCTACTACTACTACTACTACTACTAACAACAACAACAACAAGAATAATGGTACTACTACTACTACTACTTCTACTTCTAGTAGTAGTAGTAGAAGTAGTAATGATATTGATACTAACAACAACAAAACGGTAATAGTAGTAGTAGTAGTACTACTACTACTACTGCTACTACTACCACTACTACTACTAATTGCAGTAGTGGTAAAGAATGATATGAATAACAGTAATGACAATAAAAGTAATAATACTCATACTGATAATTATATTGAGGGAAAGAAGGAAGAATAATAGGACAGAAGGGGAAGGGGAGGACAGGAAGAACAAAGAGGAGAAGAATTCGGGAACGATGAAATCTAATACGTATGTTAATAATTGTAATAATCACCATGATTGTAACCATAGTTATAGTACTGATAATGATGACATAGGAGGCTGGACAAGTGGTGGGTTGGAATGTCGGAAAATGTAATGTACAATATTAATAAGTGTTGTTAATATGGTTATGATTGTTAGGTCCAGTTAACATTAATCCCATCACCAGCAGAAAGTTGTAGTTGTAATAATAATAATACTTATATATTATAACTAAATTAGAGAGAGAAAAAAATGTGTGAGTGTATGTCTATGTGTGTGTGCAGGTATAGGTATGTGAACTCCCCCCTTTCTCTCTCTCCCCCCCCCCCTCCCCCGCCGTTTTTTCTAACCTCCCCTTCTTCTCTGCTCCGATTATACTCTTAGCCTTTCACTCATTGTTCATCCCTGTTTCTTCCCACCTCCTGTTACCATTATTTGCACTACTTTATTTATCCCCACCTCCATATCCCTGCTCCAGTAGCACCATTAATTTGTACTCATTGGCCATCTTTATTAATCTTTACTACTTCATTTGCTATCCACATCACCATCATCATTATCACTATTTTGATCACTATGATGATGATGATGATGATGATGATGATGATGATGATGATTCATTTGCTATCCACATCACCATCATCATTATCACTATTTTAATCACTATGATGATGATGATGATGATGATGATGATGATTGTGATGATTGTTATGATTGTAATTATTATTATCATTATCATTATTATTATTACTATTATTATTATTGTTGTTGTTATTATTATTATTATTTTATCATCATTGTTATTATAATAACTATTATTACCATTATTATTATGTTATTATTGTTATCATCATCATCATCATCATCATCATCATCATCATCATCATCATCATCATCATCCCTCATCATCCTCATCATCATTATCAATATTATTATTATTATTATTATTATTGTTATTATTATTACCAATTCTTAAACTTTTACAATTATCATTATCATAACTGTTGTTACAACTCCATAACTGTCGAAACTCTTATATTCACTACTATTATTAATGTTATCATTGTACATGACAATATTTCCGACATTCCAGGCTGCCACGTTTCCAGACTCCTGATCATCACTATCATTATTACATGATTACAATCATAGTTATCATCATAACTTTTAATATACTTGTTAGATTCCATCCTTCCCATAATCTGTACCATCCTCCTCCTCCTCTTTGTTCTTCTTATCCTCCCCCTCCCCCTCTTCGTTCTTCTTTTTTTCTCCCTTCCGTCATTGGCACTATCATTGTTAATATTGTTACTATAATTATCATTACTATCATTGATATTATTTTTTAAACCATTACTTTATTACCATTGCCATTGCGATTATCACTATAACCGTTACCATTTTCGTCAGTATTGTTAACATTACTAAAATTAATAAAAGACAACCAACAAAACGAACAAACAAACAAACAAACAACACCTGGTTTTCACGATAGCTAAGACCATACGCATTTACTCAAGGTTTTTTTTTTTTTTAATTCAATGTTCGTTGTTATAAAGCAGCCCTCAGGCTCTCTTATGATACGATATAAGTTATAATCAAAGTTATTTTTTAACAAGATACCAACAACATTCTTCTTTGATTCAGTTCCTGCTAACTAAACTGAGTATCCCCAGGCTGAATGAATGTTGTTGTTTTTTTCTGAACTAGTTTTCAAGTTAGTTTCTTGAGGAAACAAAAGCTAACATCACGTTTCCTCAGGAAGTCTATACATCTTTTTATTTCTTAAAGTCATTGATTCCGTTACACTTAAAACCACAGTCTTCCAGGTACCTTTCATAGTCATGATTAGATGCGATAGTATTGTAATTACAAAAACCCATACATAAGAGGGTAGACATATTCGTGCAGTCGTTTGTAAAGACGTCTACTCCCGTATACAGTTGGATGTATAACAGTAAAGCACTACATTCGTTTCTGTATCAAAAACAGCATTCATACAACCTATTCCCCAAACTGACATGAAAAACAAAAATGTAAGGTGGACAAAGTAAGCCTAACACAAAAATAAGATAAAGACAAGAATTAATCATGATATCACGTTTACAAAGAAAAACAACATGAAACTGCTACACACAACACAAAAATAGCCATGGTCATGTGAGCGATGTGCTACAACAGCACTGTGGATGGATATTAGAAAAAAGAAAAGAAAGAAAAAATATATAGGGCACAGGGCAAGTGGGCAAAAGGCGGAGCAGCAGGTGCGATTGTTTAAGTCATTCATTTGTAAACTATTCTATATATAAAGAAAAATATTCGATTGGATATCTGTTCTGTGTCTAAAAATTGGCAGAAATGCAGAGAACATTGGAAGACATACGTAATATACGAGTACAAGGAATGATTGTGCGACTCAAAGTCAAGTGGTTAATGGAAGGTGAAAAGTCTCAAAGTATTTTACAATTAATAAAAAGAAAACTTTTCTAGAAAAGGGTAGAGATGGTATTTTAATCCATAAGCAGAATGACATTCTATATAAAGCACAAAACGTCTATGAAAACCTGTATTCAAAACGGGACACAGTTGATTTGAATCTTAATGACCGTGCACAGAATAAGATCAGAAATACATGATAAAAGGGCCAGTAACTTCAACAGGGGGATGCTTTACATTGAGAAACATAAAAAAAACAAGTCTCCAGGGTCTGTCAGCTTTACTGTATAATTTTTCAAATTTTGTTCGTAGATCTTGGCCAATTTCTCGTCCGTTCCGTCAACGAAGGTTTTGAAAAGGGTGAGATGGCTGGTGTAACTGAATGCACAATAGAGGGGATAAGCCAAAACAATACTTAAAAGAAAAGCTGGCGGCGAATGTCTGTGTTAAATGCTCCATATAAAAATGTTCATCTTGTATAGTCTCTTGACTCAGACTTGTATTACCGGCAATAATTCATTCTGATCAAAAAGGATTTATAAAAGGGAGACTAATAGGGGACTACATCTGGAAAATCTATGATGTATTGTCAAAACCAGAAATGAATAATATTCCCGGAATGCTTTTGCTTTTAGTGGATTTTAAAAAGACCTTTGATTCGCTGTCATGGACTTTTATGCAGAAGACTATGGAATTCTTCAACTTTGGTCCTAAAACTTCAAGGTGGATAAAAGTCCTTTATTCAAATAGTACGTCCTGTGTACATGTGAATGGACAGTATTCATGCTGGTTTGACGTTGATAGAGGAGTCAGGCAGGGTGACCCATGTTCACCCTAGTTGTATTTTATAGGAGCGGAAGTCTTGTCGATTATGATTCGACAAAACAATGAAATCAAAGGAATTAAAGGAAACAATTTTGAAGCTGTTCTTTCACAGTTTGCTGATGACACATCTCTGTCTGGATGAAGCAGAAAGGTTCTTCAAGGGAGCTATTAATACTCTTGTGCGTTTGGGAATATTTCTTAGAAAATAGAACAGAACAAACAAAAAGAAACGGAAAAAAAAAACAACAGACCGTATTGATTGGAAGCAGGAAGAATTGTCGTCGGAAATATCTTTGTGATGCGAATTTTGTTTGGATCCAGGTATCTTTAAACAACTCTTGGGCATACTCTTGTATGTAAATACTCAACACATTGCAAATTTATATTTTGAAAGCAAACTCTTGGAAATAAGAGTACTCTTACCAAAATGGAAAAGAAGACAGTTAACACATTTGGAAAGGTTCTTTTTTTAAAGCAAGTGTCCTGTCAACGCTAATACATCTATTAATTAGCATACCTGACCACAGTGAGTTCTTTACTCCAGAACGTGATACTTTATTCTACGATCTTTGATAGAATGGAAAGAGAAGCAAGATAAAATAGAGGTTGTTTCTTACCTTAGGAAGAAGGGGGTTTGCAAATGGTTACATGACTTTCTTTTATAGCTGCAGTGAACATTAATTGCCTTAAAAAAACTTTATTTTGAGTCGGATTTGAAGGTGTTTGTATACAGTTTTTACCCGTGTGTTTCTGGCCTACAAAAATATGGGGATAAATATGCAAACCTGGCTATAATATACACTGATAATCCCTCTTGGGTAAATGTTTGAAAGCAATATAAACAATCGTGTAAAAAGTGTCCTCTAGCTAATATACACGAACTCCTAGCTGAAACTATTCATTATAATACAAATAATGTTGGAGAAATATGCACAATTTGTAATCAAGAATGGATGAAAGCCAATTTTCATTCATAAAACAGCTTGTAAATGCAGATGGGAACTTTCTAGTTTCATTGAGTTTAGTTAGAAATGCCCATCAACTAAAAGAACTTTTTTAAAAATTCTACAATGGCTTAATCCAAGCAATCGAGAGCTTTCGGAACAAACATGCATGTCAGTTGACTAATCAGTACAAGACTATAGATTTTAAAACTTGGACAATCATTCTAAAAGGCAATAAAGCTGTACAGCATGCATTGATCGGATCTGTTTTCATTCCAACCGCTGCCAGTAAAATTTAGCGAAATAAAATAGAAAATATAATTGGTCTTGCTTTAGATTAACATCTGATGCCCAGCTAGGATGGTTCCAGACTAGAAACTTGCACCATATCCTTCCAACAAGAAAATATTTGTGTATGTGTCGTATTGTCGAAGACCCATTATGCATATTCTGCATGCAGGAGATTGACACTATCAATTACCTTTCGTGGAATTGTTGTCTTGTTCAGAATTTTTGGACAGAGTTACCATTCTGTCTAAGATCTTGTTCCTGTTGGATTACGAAATCGTACATCGATCTATAACGTGTTTGATTTGATTTTGTTGCTGGCTAAATTCTACATTAGCAGGTGAAGATTTCTTATTTTTTTATCATGCTTTGCAAAGTATTCTCTGTGTAATAAAACAGAGGTATGCATCGAAAAGTCTGCATCAAGTGGTCAAAGCAATTTGCCTTGTTTCATAGATAAGTGGTCATCCTATGCTTCTCTTACTGAATAACCAAGAGGGATTAAATCATTATTACAATAAACGTATATATCACCGCAGAGTATTTCTCGTGAATTTATTGAATAGCACAGGCTGTCGAATCTGGAGGAAATTAAGCAAACTTCCCATCTTCCCCACATCTGCTCATTATTTCCTCTCCAATTTTCTAACGGGTCTTTGTCTGTTGTTGGTTTACCAATGATTGCCTTTTGTACAGCGGTACACGTATGTGAATTTGAATGCAGGTATCTGTGCAGATCAGGCCAAGTCAATTTGTTTTCCTACTGTTTATGACCTTTGAGTTAGTTGAGTCCATATGCATTGCTTGTTTATATATTTTTTTCAAAATGGAGTGACTGACAGCGGAGAACGAAGCAAAATTTAGAAAGAGAGGGTGTTAGTTACCGCCAATGACATTGACAAACAAAGCACATGACAAGACACGATGGATTTCAACCTCTTGGGTCTTCTTCAGGCAAAAAAAAATCACATTTAACATTTAGGACAGTACAAACAAAGAACGAAAACTGACTCATCTGTTGTTGTCCATGTGGTAGGGAGAATAACCGCCAGGCGGAAATGACAAGGGGGATTATGGGAGAGGAAAAGGGGGGGGGGGGGGTTGCGTGGGGGGATGGGGGGGATACGATAGAGTTGTGTGTCTAGTTTAGTGGGGTAGTGTGATATCTTTGTGACGGTTGTGGTAATGGTGGATTGATAATAATGGTAAGGTGTGTGTGTGTGTGTGTGTGTGTGTGTG
>CM065734.1:35270132-35312632 GCA_033310375.1 Conus canariensis | reverse complement strand
TGGTTACACCAGACATGTTGTGCACTATTTGCCCGTGATTCGTGTAACCTGACACCGTAAAAAATGGTGTTAGTTACAGCTAGCATTTTGTGCAATGATTGCACTGTGGCTAAAACAATGTAAGTTACAGCTAGAATGCTGTGCAATGTTTACTTGTGATTATAACAGGCCGGTACTGTGGTTAAAACAATGTTAAAGCTGACGTGTTGTGCAATGTTTACTGGTGACAATAACAGGCAGGCACAATCGTTAAACAATATTAGATACAGCTGAAGTGTTGTGCGATGTTTACTTGCAGTAACAAAAAGCCGGCACTGTGGCTAAAACAATGTCAGTTACAACTAAGGTGCTGTGCAGTGTTGACTTGTGATAATTACAGGCCGGCACTGTGGCTAAAACAATGTCAGTTACAGCTAAGGTGCTGTGCAGTGTTGACTTGTGATAATTACAGGCCGGCACTGTTGTTAAACAATGTTAGTTACAACTAACGTGTTGTGCGATGCTTACGATCCTACCAGTGCATGTGAGAAGTGTAGGCCACTGCACGTTCTTTGGTTCAACGATACCATCTCAGTCTCTCTCTACCCTTCAGTTCACTTGCTTTCCATTAAGAAGCTGTTCTGATAATGGCGTAACTCATGTATAGTCAAAACAGATCAAACAACTGGCATTTAGCTTGATGTTTTGAAGACTAATAAGCAGCTGTATGGGATGGCAGACAGACGGGATTCTCAGTAGGCAATTCAAGATATCAATAGCCACACTCACTAATGTTTTTGTGTCTTCAATCTACAAATGATGACATCCGTGGCTAAACCTTACAACTCCAGGTAAGCAGCTCTGCAAGTGTCTGAAATGTAATGCTGAAAGATCAGATGCTGGTCAAGTGTAATACCGTTATTAGACAAACAGTGCGGAACATGAACAATTATGGGCAGTAAAACTGATCGACACATGTATTAGGCAAACTTGGAGCATCCTTTTGGAGGGATGTCTCCTTGTTTGTTCTGTGTGCTCTGTCCTGTCATTTCTGCCAGGCGATTGGCAGTGTATTTATTTCATCATCGGAGCAAGCGGTTACTCTATTTATTTGTTGTTTATTGTTTACCGTTCCCTGACTCACTTAGGATTTCGTTTCGCACGAATCAGGCCGAGTTTATCTGTATTTGGTCCGGTTCGTCCGTGGGTTTGTTTAGCTATGATCAAGTTAAAAAAGGCTCTGTCAGTCTTTAATAAAGACTAATTTGTGTTTGTTCATTTCTCCAGTTGTTGTGTAGATGTGTCAGGTACAGGGTATAGAGGCAAGCTTGGGATGTCCTTTTCGGGGATATCTCCTTGTTTGTTCTATGTGCTCTGTCTTGTTTCTGCAAGGCAATTAAATGTCGAAAGCAGCATTCGTTTTGGAGTTATGGGTGTGTATTTATTTCATCATGTGATCAAGAGTTACCCTACATTTTTGTTATTTACTGTTTACTGTTCCCTGCCTCATTCAAGATTTCATTTCACAGAAACATAGAACGTTGATTCGATATTTAATACCATTTTCAATCCATCTTTGGAAATATCAAAACTTCGAACTGAAAGGAAAAATTATAATGCTACCGAACGAAAGAAACAAACAAAATGCAAGACAAATACGAGGCGTTTCCATCTCTTTGGTCTTCTCCAGGCAAGACGAACAACACCCAAGACAATAAACACACACACACACACACACACACACACACACACACACACACACACACACACACACACGCACACACATACATACACACACACACACACACACACACACACACACACACACACCACACACACACACACACACACACACACACACACACGCACGCATGCACGCACGCACGCACGCACGCACACACACACACATTCATTCTCATCTTGTCAGCCCCAAGTGCACGCAGAATAATACACATCAGGTCTGCGTTTGTGGTAGTGACCGATGGCATTTCGTGGTGGTGGTGATGATGCAACTGTGGGTGGTTATGGTTGTGGGAGGTAGGGACAGATGGAGGTGCTAACACTACATCTTGTTGTGGTTCCTGCTTGTGGTGAAGGAACTGTGATGGTTGTGGCAATGATGTGATTGAAGTGGTGATGATCATTAGAGGGAGAAGTTTCGTGGAAGAAATGGTGCTTCGTGTACTCGTTCAAATACTCGTTCAGTCGCTTTACCATTTTTTTTTCCCGTCGGAAAGGAGTGTGGAAGCAACAGAAAGGGGGAGGCGGGAGGAGGGGACAGGAGGTGAAAGAGCAGACGCGTTGCAAACATTATGGGGGCAACGCCATATTGAGAGAGATGGGGTGGATGATGTGTGGTGAGGGCGAGGGGCGAGTTGGTCACGAAAGAAAGAGGACGGACTACTGGAGAGGTGTGCCTGGACGGAAAGGAGGGCGAGAAGTGGGACACTGGGAGGGGGTGGGAGGAACAGACTGGAGTATAAAGATCTGATCAGTGAATGTCAGTCTTTGGAGTTGAGTGTTTAGGCGAGCTGGTGCGGAGCTCTCATGGTGGTTGGCAATGTGTCAATTGATTCATATGCTTTAAGCCTTTAATGGCTATTTCTTCCATATACTTCTTGCCGCAGAAAGAGCAACCGCAGCTATTTGCCATTGATTGACCAGTGTTTGCAGCCGGTCCTTATTGTGAAATACTCAATGGAAGATCCACCAACTTTTACGTCACGATCAATCACGCTAGAGGTTTTGCACTTGAGCAAAAGTAAACTCATGTGATAGAAAAATCCGCCTTTCTTCTTGAAATTCGATGGCCAGATCAGCTAATTCTGCAGATTCCTACCCACCGGAAGGTCACAGGTAGATGCACGCTGCAAATTTTCCTCAACTTGTGTTTAAAAAATGGTGTGTAGGTGCTATGAAAGTACGGCTTCCATCTATCTTTCTGCTCATTTCGTCATCCTTGAAAGACTCTCTACACCCTTAGCACTTTCCTGAGCATCACTCACAATGTCTACGGGGTACTCGTGTTTCCTGAACAAGGCAGCTTGCTTCCTGTTCTTCATTCAGGAAGGCAACATTATCGCTGCAAACTCTTGTGTAGGGCGGAAACTGCCACAACGGTATACTGATTTTTTTCTTCACACATGGATAGAGACTGCATGAGCACAACAGGTGTAAATGCTGTGCATTGCCATAGACGCTTATGAATAGTATTCTGCTGTTGGGCCAAATGGAGATAATAATGGCTATACAAGTAAAAAGCATGGGAAATGTTTGATACATTATAAGCATTCTCAAGGGAAGAGTTTAACATAGACATCTCATTCTTCTGGTTAGCTGTCGTCCTTAGGACTGGAAGCAATCCCTTTGGCCACAGGATCCGTCGGCTGCAGCATTTGTGTCTGTTACTGTCTCACTTTCAGAACGAATTTCCTGATTTTTTTCCAAAGAAAACGGGGCACATACCATTATGAAGATCCATTGTCGGAACTAATCATAACGTTTAATGAAATTATTAAGTGACTTACCCCACAAAATGGCTCATGCAATCAGAACCAACAATGCTTTCCACTGCAATTGGTCTAGTTGTTTTAAGTTATTGATTTGTAAACATTTCACAGATTGCATCTGTTGCCAGAAGTGCACGTATACTGTCAATACACGTACATCTTGACTGTAAGTGCTCACGTAAATCTGGACACGAGGACTTTGCTGAAGAAGGAATCGGACTTCCCGACATATATACTAGTAGGGCTTTTATCTCAATTAAAAGCTTTCATGACCTATTTCCCGATTCTGGCTGCTGTGGTAAGTGAAAAGCTTTAATGACTTACTCTCTTGTTCTGGTTGCTGTAAAAAAAAAATATTAAAAAAAAGGCTTCCATAACCTATTCTCTGATTATGGTTACAATGCGGAACGAAAAGTTTTACTGACCTATTCTCTGATTCTGGTTGCTGTGTGAAACAGAAAGCTTTAATTACCCATTATTTGATTCTGGTTGCTGTGTGAAACAGAAAGTTTTCATGACCTATTCTCTGATTCTGGTTGCTGTGTGAAACAGAAAGCGTTCATGACCTACTCTCTGATTCTGGTTTCTGAGTGAAACAGAAAGGTTTCGTGATCTATTCTCTGATTCTGGTTGCCGTGACAAACAGAAAGTTTTAATGACCTATCCTTTGATTCTGGTTGCTGTGTGAAACAGAAAACTTTCATACATTTTCTCAGATTCTAGTTGCTGTGTGAAACAGAAATCTTTAATGGCCCATTCTCTGATCATGCTTATTTTGTTAAATTGAAAGCTTTCATGCCCTGTTTTCGAATTCTCATTCCTGCGTGAAACAGACAATTTTGATCACCCATTCTTTGATTTTTTTTTTTTTTTTTTTTTTTTGCTGTCCCAACCACTGCACCACCTCAGAGGCAGTGTACCCACGCCGCTCTTTCCGACACACCGTCCACAGCCACAGCCCAGCAGGTCCCACCGCAGCCCCGGCACCGGCAATCCACAAGGAGCAGTCAATGTCAAGTCGTCAAGAGGCAACCCACCGGAGGAGACACTGCACTGCTGCCGAGTCACTTCGGTGGTGTTCAGTGGCGCCTGTGCTGATCTAACATACGCAAGCCGCCACCTACTAAGTCCCCTACTGACGACAATAATTGCTTAGTCGCGGAGCCAGTATGAGTGAGCTCTCCCTCCGGAGGGCGCCACCACGTCCGTCCAACGACAGCCCCCCATGGACTCGCCGATACCGGTGACCCCGACGGAACCAAACCAAGGCCACAGACGTAGAGAGGACATCGAAACTGAGGTCACCATGAGAGCAGGGCATGAAGGGCCACAGAACTTGAGACATTTTTTTTTATGCTGATCGATGAGAATGAGGATGATTAAGATGATGCTACGGATTTCCATTTCGGTCTGAGACTACATGACAGGGCTGTACTCTACGCTTCCTTTCATAATATATCCCGGCATCAACCAGGCCCGAGAGATACAGGCACCTGCAGTGTAGGTCAGGAAATTTGAGCAACACTCTCAGAATCGCATCCATTAAGTGGATGAAACTCGACTGTGTGGTCCTAGTCTTCCCAACTGAGTCCGCAGCAAACTCAACTCTGGGTAGGAGCCGGTCGGGGCAGAAAAACCCACATGACTCTGATGGGATTCGAACCCACGACCTCCCAGCCGGGAGTCCGCGACGCTAACCACTTCGCCACGGCGGCTGGTATTCTTTGATTATTGTTGTTGTGTGAAACTGAAAGCTTTAATGACCTGTTTTATGATTCTGATTTCTGTGTGGAGAGGTGGCGATCTTGAACTGGTTTGAGTAGTTGGGGCTCACAAGACAGAAACAGACTAACACCACAAAAATAAGCCAAAATACCGAGAGCCACACAGAGCCAATTCGAAACAAGTCTTTGTCTTTTGGTGCATACATATAATAGAATACAAATCAAAATAATCCCCTATTATAAGGGGGGGGGGGGGGGGGGGGGGGGAGAGAAACAAAATAAGCTTCGAACAAAATTCGCATGGAGACGGTCAATAGATAGAAATACATCGAAGTCACAAATAGTCTTATAACACCGCTTGTTAAAAATTGTAAAAAAAAAAAAAAGAAAAAAGAAAAAAAAAGAAAGAACAAAAAAAAAAAAAGAAAAAAAGAAAAAGAAAAAAAGAGAAGGTTAAAATAAAAAGAAAAAAAAGGTACTGTTGTAATTGATATCAGGGAACTGTGAAAAACCGAAGGACATTTTTTTTTTCTTTTTCGTTCCTCGACTGAAATGAGGAGAGACCTGACATTTTGATATAGAAATCCGAGCCTATGCGGGCTTCAAGTACTGTCACGTTACAATCCTCAGAAATCAATGACATGATTCCCCGACACGCCATACCCCCCACCCACCCACCCCGCTTCATTCTCTCTCACTCTCTCACTCCCCCCCTCTCCTCTCTCTCTCTCTCTCTCTCTCTCTCTCTCTCTCTCTCTCTCTCTCAGTTTTGTTTTGTCCTGTTTGTGTTTTATGACAGTCTCTTTTAAAATGCCGTGTTCATTTCTTTGCGTTTCTTTTCCCAAGATATGTAAGCTTATGGTGTGTGTGTGTGTGTGTGTGTGTGTGTGTGTGTGTGTGTGTGTGTGTGTGTGTAAGGGTAAGGTAATGTTGCTTATAGCCCAGCCGACCGAAAAGGGCCACATCAGGGCTGTCATCACGTTAAAATCAACTCGTGTGTGTGTGTGTGTGTGTGTGTGTGTGTGCGTGCGTGCGTGCGTGCGTGCGTGCGTGCGTGCGTGCGTGTGTGTGTGTGTGTGTGTGTGTGTGTGTGTGTGTGTGTGTGTGTATGAGAGAGAGAGAGAGAGAGAGACAGAGACAGAGACAGAGACAGAGAGAGCGCGTCATAATCGATGTAACAACAACGAAAATCCAGAAAACGAATGAACATGCACGCAAGGGACACACACACACACACACACACACACACACACACACACACACACACACACACACACACACACACGGGAATAATCCATTAGCAAACCAGCTTGACATCTGGAAACGCAGATCTCTATCAAACGATCCATCCGGTATGTCGAGGTACCTTGCTGATGTCATAGGAACGAAAGTTAGATGACCAGGTCAAGGGACATGTTGGTCACTGCCTCTGGAAGCTGTCAGTATTTCCCGTTGTGAATGCGACACAGATCTAGCAGCAGCACAAGTCGTCGTCATGTGTACACCAGACGACTTCAACGTAGAACCTACATGATAGGAAACACCCTACATTTCCTGCCATGGAGCTTACTTTCACGTGTCATTCAAACATAGCAATCACATTTCATCATCCCGCTGTACTAAATCTTAAAACAAAATGATACAATTGCACACAAAACCTACCTCAATCAAACAGTGACTTACAGCTGTTCCTTAAACACAATGAAATTGTTTACTCCCAGTCCTTTCATTTTTAATTCAGCTTTGATTCAAAACTCAAACCAAAACAAACAGACTCACAAATTTTAAAGAATGGGCCCGACTGATGGATTGGTTGAGGAGATAATGAAATGTAATTAGAGATACATCTATGCCCCATATGGTCGGCTGCCTGCTGGGATTTAAGTCAGTTCTACATTGCCAACAAGTGCAAGGCAGGTCGACATTTAGACAGTTCGGGCGGAATTACAGATCATGACACTTGCCCTCTATGATCTTCAAAGCAGTGTTGATCTTTAGCGGTCTTTCTGTCAATGTTCCGCTTTTTTGTTACAGTTCGAAATACGGAATGTGGAATGTGAAGTATGGAATGTCTAGTGAATCGATTTGAATGTCAAAACATCTTTGTCAAAGAGCACTCGATTCAGAATAATTAAACATGGAAGTAATTAGTAATGAATGTGTCCCTTGGGTACTATATCCTCCGAAGCATTTTTGATATATCATGTATGTTACATAGGCATATACAGACAAAAAAAGTACTCCGAAAGGTGTCTCCATGGGGACACTTCCATGGAGGACTGTTGTGATGCATTCAATGGTCATCACACGATGGCATCTGCCAGGGAGCTGTTATGTCCCTTGGTGTCTTCGTGGAATGCCCCGTGCGTTTATGTCCACACAACGCAGGCTTCAAAACGCAGTGCAGGATTGCTCCTAGCTGGCTGGTTCGGCAGTCGAGAGTCACACGGACACTTTCACTTCCCTCAGTATGTAAGACTCACAACATATTCGCCACAATGACACACGAATTGTCCGACCACGTCAATTACATGAATAAGTGTTGTGTTTTGGAACTATTAGCTCCTCTCGGTTACGATGAACCACAACGCCTACGCACGTATGCACTGCACACACACACACACACACACACACACACACACACACACACACACACACACACACACACACATTGTTATAAATGCAATGCTTGATTGAATTGGCTGCAGTGATTTTTTTTCTTAAATGAATAAACTGTTATGACTGCAATAATTGTTTTTCAAATTGCTTGAAGAGGATTTCTATTTATTTATTTATTTATTTATTTATTTATTAATTTATTTATTTATGTATTTACTTATTCATTTACTTATTGGTTTAAACAGATTTTATTTGTTCGAAAACAATTTTGCAGCAATATTCATCAAATCATGAAGTACAACAAGCATAGGCTTATAAACCGTACTCTTTCAAAGAAAATGTACATTGGAGTGGCTGCGTCAGGAAATTATCAAAATGGAATTGGAAAGGAGGAAAATCAGCAGACACAAACAAAAACAAAACAACAACAAAGACAAGCGAACAAACGAAAAGTCGTTTAACACACAAGAGTACACTCAAACCACAACACAATAATAAAATAACCCACTCCACGCCCGAACCACGCCATGCCATTTCAATCAAAAGTGTTCAGTACCAGGTAGAAGACCGGGAAGGTAAATGTGGTAAGCCGAATAAGTTTAGTTAAGTGCAAACCTATTAGATAGCTTAATAAAATTTCCAACCATAGTAAGTATCTCTGTATTTGCGTCCACATCCAAGTCAAGGTTACCAGTCAATAATGTTGAGATATCGCGTTTTGCTGTGTCGTGTAGAGTTTCTATTGTTAGAGCACGGGCCTGTTGATGGAGTGGACAATTAATCAAGAAGTGGGCTGCATCTTCAACTGCCGTGCCACAGTCACATGAAGGGTTGTTTCTAAGATGTCGTTTGAAAAGTCGTGGTTTAAGTCACTCATTTCCAATCTCAACTTACACAAAATTATTTCTGACGTCCTATCAGATAAGTAGTAACATCTAGGCACGATACTATCGGTACTGCTGAGGAAACGCTTGAGAAAACTAAGAGAATTAGATACTTTAATATTGTCAGGGAGGTCATTCCAAAGAGCAGTAGATGAAGGAAAGAAGGAAGATTTGTACATATCTAGTCTACACTTTGGCATCTGCCTCTCCAGGGGGCGCCTGAGGTGATAAGGGTTTACAGAGGATATAAGATGGGGAAGTCGATTAGACAGATAAATCGGAACAATACCGTTGACAATTTTGTAGTACAGAATGATTTTATGACGTCGTCGTCTCTCTTTTAATGATGTAAAACCGGATTCCTTGTATAATTTTTGGTGGCTAGTCCCTCGGACTGAGCCGACTATAGTTCTAATCGCATCCAGATGCACATTTTCTAAATCTTCAGCTTGTTTGTTTGTACAATTATCCCACACGACATCCGAAAAATCGCAATGGGGCAAAATAAATGACTTATACATTATTTCGAGTGATTTCCGACTAAGACGGTATTTAAATGAGCGGAGGCAGGCAACAAGAACACGACATTTTGACAACATGGATTTTATGTGGCGATCCCATTTACAATTATTTTGAATGATAACTCCTATGTGTTTGTGGAATTCAGTATCATGTAATGTCACGTTATTAAACCTCAGAGGTTCAATTTGTGGCACCGCATGGTTAGAAATTGTCAATAATTTAGTTTTAGACTGGTTAAATGTTATTTTCCATTTGAGAGCCCAAGTATTGATTTTTTCAAGATCTGAGTTTAAGATTTCTGTTCTAAGACGAGTATTTTCAAGACCTAAATATATACTGGTATCATCAGCAAATAGCTTTACCACAGATTCAATATCATGAACAATATCATTTATATAAATAAGGAATAACATTGGTCCAAGAGTAGAACCTTGGGGATGCCTGCCGATATCGGGAGATACGGTGATTTACTTCCCTTTAAAACTACTGCCTGTGTACGATTTGTCAAATAGTCAGCAAACTAATCAAGCAGCTGTCCTCTAAAACCCAAGGCAGAAAACGTATATAGTAATCCATGGTGCCATACCTTATCAAAGGCCTTAGATACGTAAAAAAGAAAATCACCTGTGCAGTAGTTCTTGAGTCTAGAAATTTGCAAAAATCATCATATATACACAAAAGTTGAAAAACAGTTGAGTCTCTTGGAATGAACCCCGACTAGGCATCTGATAAAAGATTATTGCCTAAAAGGTATTTAAACACATGTTGCTGAACACATTTTTCTAAGATTTTACCGATACAGCTCAATAATGAAATAGGACGGTAGTTTTCGCATTTTTATGTTTATCTCCTTTTTTAAATATGGGGGTTACATGAGCCAGTTTCCATATAAAAGGAAATTTGCCTTCTGTTAATGAGCGATTAAACAGGTACGCTAATGGTTCACAAATGACGTCCGCAGCAGCAATTAAAATTCTATTGTGTACCAGGTCTGGTCCGACAGCTTTTCTACTATCAAGACCTTTCAGTATTTCTAGAACAACGTCTTTGGTAATAACTAACTGACTAATCAAACCGCAATATTCATTTATCCTAGGTAAATCTTCATCATCGTCATCGACCGAACATTGCGCGGCAAAGTAATTATTAAGGGCAGTAGCCTTATCTTTTGGAGTGTCATAAATCACATCGTTATCTTCAATGGGAGGGATTTCGTCCTGAGGCATGCCTTTGTTACGAATGAATGTTTTAACTAGTTTCCACCAGTCCTTGGTTCCAAAGCAATTCGGAGAGGAGATTCTGTTATCTAATTCTAATACATATTCTGCCTTCCTCAGTCTAATAATATGTGTAAGCTCACTTCGAGTACGACGAAAGAAAGCCCAAGCCCACTCAGAATTTAAAAATTTAGCCAATTTATGGATACTATTTTTTCTTTTGATTATTTTTTTAATTTCAGTCGTAATCCATGGCGCATCGCGTTCATCTAGTGTAACCTCTTTGACTGGCATACATAGTTTTGCAACATACACAAGCAGATCAGAAAACTTCTCGGCAGCATCATCAATAGATTCCAAGGTTAAAATGGAATCCCAGGCAGTGTTAGATAATTCAGCAGTTAGTCTCTGAACATTTAGTTTAGCATAATTAAACACTGTACGTTTGTAGGAGGTGTTAAATCTCGCGTGGGTTTTTCAAGACAACGTACGGAGCACAATGATCGCTACAGACTGGTGACAGTACGTCTGAACCTTGAATGAGGTCTGGACATGGCGTAAGTATTAAATCAGTTATGGTGGACGAGTTTTCAGTAATACGAGTTGATTTATTAACTATCTGAAATAAATTATTCGTTGACATAATATTTTGAAGATGCAGTGGTGGTTGAACTGTACAATCTGCGTTGAAATCACCACTTATTCATCTATTATTTATTTATTCATTTATTTATTCATTCATTCGTTCATTTATTTAAATGATTAATTATTTATTGATCAACTCTTTCATTTATTCATTTGATTATTTATTTACTTATCTATTTTTTTGTCATGACTACGGTTTCTTTTTTGGCAACGTCTACTTTTTTTCATGACTGCAATATTTCAGTCATTCCCACAGTGGCTGTGTCAGATCTGCAATGAGTATGTTCTCGTGAAGGCAATGATTGTGTCATGACCACAGTCAGTGATGTTTTCATGACTACAGTGACTTTTTTGTGATGTCAGTGATCGTATTGTCATGAAAACAACGACTGGTCTTTATCATGACTTTATCGGTTGTATTTGTAATGAGAGCGATGACTGCTGTGTCATCAAACATTTGTTGTTGTTGCTGCCATTGCTGTTGGTTGTTGTTGTGGTGGTGGTGTTGGTGCTTTTTTTTTTTTTTTTTTTTTTTGGTTTGGAAGGACTGCAATCACAGTTTGTGGGATAACTTCAATAATTGTTGTTGTTCTGAGGTCAACAATGTTTTCCTGATGTAACGTGAATGATTGCTATTACGTGACCAGTTCTTTTTATCATGACTACAAGGATTATTTTACTTTGATATCAATGGTAGCTGTTGTCATGATGTCAAGGATTGCTTTGTAAGGACGTCAATGCTTGCTTTGCCACGACTGATCTTATCATGACGTCAATCATTGTGTCCCATAGCTTGAATGACTGGTTTGCCATGTCGTTGATAACTGTGGTCGTGATGTATCGATTATTCTGTCATGATTTTTCCTATCGTTACATTCATGGCTGATGTTTTCAGAACGTTAAGAATTGATGCAGCGATGCAGTTATTGTTTTGTAATGACTGTAATGATGGATTTTTGTCAAGCTAGAATTGTCATTTTTGTCATGACAATGATGTTTGTTTTTGTGTAACACCAATTGTTTTTTACCATGACTGCAATGCACATTTTGTCATGACTTCAAGTATTGCTTCTGCCGTGAGGTCAATGATCGTTTGTGTCACGAATGCAATGATCGCAATTGTCGTGACTGCAATGATTGTTTTCCTCCTGACTGCAACGATCACTTTGTCACGACTGCAGCACCTGCTTCCGTTATGATGACAGTGTTTGTTTTATGACTGCAGCAATTGTTTGCGTCATAATGTCACAGATTGTTTTTGTCTAGACAGTAAGCCTTGCTTTGGCATTGCTGCAGTGTTTCTCGTTGTCACGTCGTTAATGATTGTGTTTGTCATGCCCCATTTTATTTGTTTCTTTCTTTACTTTCTCCCGGGCTTTTCCACATGTGTGTACTTTATTTTGGACTAAGTATCTACGCTGTGTAGCCATGCAACCAAGGTGGACTGAATTCAGATACATGCCATGCTTACCGGAGTTTAACTCTTAGTGCACCCAGTCAAGCTTACCTATCAGGGCAACATTCCTTTGCCTGCCGGCTGTCCACAGCCATTGTTCGACTTCACACACACACACACACACACACACACACACACACACACACACACACACACACACACACACACACACACGCACACACACACACACACACACACACACACACCACACACACACGCACACACACACATGCACACGTGTGTAGACGATGGGTAGGCTGCAGGAAACTGTGTGTGTGTGTGTGTGTGTGTGTGTGTGTGTGTGTGTGTGTGTGTGTGTGTGTGAGTGTATGTGTGTGTGTGTGTGTGTGTGTGTGTGTGTGTGTGTGTATGTGTGTGTGTGTGTGTGTGTGTGTGTGTGTGTGTGTGTGTGTGTGTGTGTGTGTTGTTGTTGTTGTTTTTGTTGTCCTTGTTGTTCTTGTTTTTGTTCTTGTTACGAAGTGATCTGAGCATTCATTTTCCACAAATAATGAAAGGCGTGCACACACACACACACACACACACACACACACACACACACACACACACACACACACACACACACTCGCGCGCGCGCGCGCGCACCACACACACACACACACACACACACACACACACACACACACACGCATGTGTATATGCTCATGGTTATCTGCACACACATGCACACACATGCACGCGCAGATACATACACACCTACACGTCCACACGTGCACATGGACACAAACGCATAAAACACATACATACTGACACGTGCGCGCGTGCGCATACACACACAAACATATACTCTCATATGCACAGGCACACAAAGATACACTCTTGTATGTACACATAAATGTGAAGATGTGTACGTGCAGGAGCATGGTAATACAAGCACACAAATCACACACATGTATACACACACACACACACACACACACACACACACACACACACACACACACACACATACACACACACACACAAGCACATGCACACATACGCTGCATACTCTGGCGTAAACAGATGGGTCCGTGCCCACACATCCATGCACACACACGCACACATATGCACATACACGTGTACACTTACCGCACGCACATACAATCATTATAATAGCACAGCACATGTTAAGTAAGTATCCGAGGTCTTAACAGCACATTGGGCTAACGCGTAGGTCACACATCTGCTAAGTCGTAGCCATGAAAGCCTCTTAAATTCTCTAATCACAGTCGTCATCAATCACTTACTCATCAGTTTTAAGTGCGGGGTGGTCTTGAAACTTAGTGGATTTGGTGTAGCATATATTGAATAGTACACATGCAGCGACACCTTTTTGATGAAACTGAAACTGAAGCACAAGCTCCGTTTCAAATCTCAACTAAAGAAAAGAAAGGCCCCCAGGAAAAAGCTCAAAGTTGACAGATTCCAGTCAGCTGAAAAGAAAGCTGACTTCCGGGCAGGCCTACAACCAAGGCTTGAAGTTGCAAGACGCACCACTGATGCCTCTTCTGAAACGCTTTGGGAAAACTGTCATTCTGCAGGCATCTGAAGAAGTCCTTTGCTTCACTAAACGGAAAAGCAACAACAGGTCTGACGAAGACAACGAGGACATTCAAGAACTGCTGGCAAAGAGGAAATCCAGAACAAAGTTGAATCAACCTCGTAGAAGAAGAAAACCACCTCAGCTGTGTGTGGGCACCAATGACCTCAGGGATTTCTACGAAACCTTGAAAGTGGTGCACGGTCCTACAAATCAGGTGCAGAGTCCCCAGTTTATCTTAGACAGCCACGCGCTTTTCACGGACAAGGCGTTAACCCTGATCCGTTGGTCGGAGCACTTCTATGCTCTCTTCAGCGTTCATTGCGCTGTCCATGAATCGCCAATTCTCTACATTTCCAAACAGACAGTTAGAGTGGATATGGATGAGAAGACCACCATAAGAGAGACCACCAAAGCCATAGAACTGACGGAGAGTGGAAATGCTGCAGGAGTCGATGGAATTTCACCAGAGGTTTCGAAGCAGGTGGGTGAGGAATCCAATATTATTTGCAAAACTGCATGAGGTCGTCGTCTGTTGCTCGGAGCAGGGCGAACTACCCGCAAGATATCTGTGATGCAGTCACCATCACTCCGTACAAAATCAAAGGGGAAACGTTGGACTTGTCTAGGTACTAGTGGAATACTCTGCTCTCCATCACGGGAAGAATAATCCTTACAAGGATACTGCTGAATAGAGTGGTCCCCACCATCGCAGAAGACCACCTCCCGGAGAGCCGGTGTGGCTTCAGAGCCAACAGGAGCACCACAGACATGGTATTTGTTCTCAGGCAACCACAAGAGAAGTGCTGGGGAAAGATGTGTGTAGTGTTCGTCAACCTGACCAAAGCGTCCTACGTCGTGAGCAGAGAAGGAATGTGGCAGATCATAGAACGATTCAGCTGTCCTCCAGACTTCCTTGGTATGGTTATCCAGCTGCACGAAGATCAACGTGGCCACGGCAGACTAAAGAGCGACCTCTCAAAGCCATTCCCAATCATCAACAGTGTGAAGCAGAGCTGCGCACTGGCACCGACTCTCTTCACCATCTACTTCAGTATGCTGCAAAGCAAACCATTGAATATCTTAATGACAAGGATGGAGTCTACATCACGTATCAGCTTGATGGCAGCCTATTCAACCTCAGACGACTACAGACCCATTCGAAGAATCTGGAGCAACTGACCCGATACCTCCTCTTTGCTGACGATGCTGCCCTTGTTGCCCATAGAACCTTGCTGGTATCTCATCTTGCTTTGCCGGGATCGTGTGTGTGTGTGTGTGTGTGTGTGTGTGTGTGTGTGTGTGTCTGTGTGTCTGTGTGTCTGTGTGCCTGTGTGTCTGTGTCTGTGTGTGTATGTGTGTCTGTGTCTGTCTGTGTGTGATATTCTTTTTTATTCTGGATTCAAAATTCTTAACCATCTTTTTTTTTATTCCTTTACGTCTTGTACTGAAATCGTGCCTTGAAAAGTAACTTTGATAATTCCACTGAGAAACCATCTGTCCCTCGAATTGTGTAAATGTAGCATATTACAGACAACAATTCCGGAACGTCTCTCTTACACACACACACACACGCGCGCGCGCGCGCGCGCGCGCGAACGCACGCACGCACGCACGCACGAACGCACGCACGCACACACACACACACACACACACACACACACACACACACACACACACACACACACACACACACACACACACACACAAGTGCGCCTCGGGCGAATGCAGGAAGAAAAGGTAGGAAGGATTCAGTTTCAGTTTCAGCTTCATAAAGGTGTCACTCCCTGCCTCCCACGCCATGTTCACTTCACCTGATCTGCAGACCACTGTGAACACGATTCAAAACTGAAGGATAAAGGAACTGTTGACTAAGATAAGGGAATTTAAGTAAAGGGTCTAATGGCTAACAGATGTCTGACCTGCCGTTAGCCCAGCGAGCTGATCAGACCCTGGGTACCCATCTATCATTGCTAGCGCCATTATTATCGTTGCGTGTGTGTGTGTGTGTGTGTGTGTGTGTGGGGGGGGGGGGGTTGGGGGTGTAGTGTGTGTGTGTGTATGGTGAGTGTATGCATGGGATTGTGGGTATGGGCCCAAGTGTGTGGGCCAGTGTATGCAATGCATGTGCATAATTATGTTTGAACATGTGTGTGTGTGTGTGTGTGTGTGTGTGTGTGTGTGTGTGTGTGTGTGTGTGTGTGTGTGTGTGTTCACTACTACTACTACTACTACTACTACTGTAATAGTAGTAGTAGTACTACTACTACTGCTGCTGCTACTACTACTACTACTATCACTACTACTACTACTATTGTTATTATTGTTATTATCATTGTTATCATTATTATTATTATTATTATTATTGTCATCATCATTATATTACTGTTCTTATTATTATCATTATTATTATTGTTATTATCATTCTTATCATTGTTGTTCTTGCTGTTGTTATTGTTGTGGAGTGGTGATGGTGGTGGCGTCGTCGTTGTTGTTATTGAGGCTATGTGTGTGTGTGTGTATTGTGTGGTGTGTGTGTGTGTGTGTGTGTGTGTGTGTGTGGTGTGTGTGTGTGCTTGTGAGTGAGAGAGAGAGGAGAGATGAGAGAGAGAGAAGAGAAGAGAGAAGAGAGAGTGAGATCGACAACATAGCATGGTGAACTACTAAGACATACGGTATGACAGGAAACTTCATTGTCAAAATCTGCTCGTCCATACAGGCGATACCATATTTTGTACACATGACATTTACACACAGCACACAGACGACCACACAGACGAACACCACACACACACACACAACACACAACACACAAAGAGCATTCGCATTTGAAGACGAACAAAACCCATGCAGAAAACCATGTCACTACAACATCTAAAATGGGACATACACACACACACACACACAACACACCCACACACACACACACACACACACACACACACACACACACACACACACACACACAAGAGCATGCATTTGAAGACGAATCAAAACCCTGCAGAAAACATGTCACCACAACATCTTAAAATGGGACAAACGATACGTCCACACAACGACCTGGGCACCGTTACCAGCAAATGAAACAGCACTGGCTTGTTTTAAGATCAGCCAGACTGACGACAACCAACCCAAGTGAGCACAGTGCCAGCAAGGAGACGAAGAGGCAGACAGAAGAAAAGATGGGAGAAGAAGATGACACAGAGAGAAGAAAGGATGGGAGAAGACGGAGGGGCAGACAGAAGAAAGGATGGTAGAAGAAGATGAGGCAGACAGAAGAAAAGATGGGAGAAGAAGATGAGGCAGACAGAAGAAAGGATGGGAGAAGAAGAAGAAGAAGATGAGGCAGGCAGAAGAAAGGATGGGAGAAGAAGAAGAAGAAGATGAGGCAGGCAGAAGAAAGGATGGGAGAAGAAGAAGAAGATGAGGCAGGCAGAAGAAAGGATGGGAGAAGAAGAAGAAGAAGATGAGGCAGGCAGAAGAAAGGATGGGAGAAGACGGAGGGGCAGACAGAAGAAAGGATGGGAGAAGAAGAAGAAGAGGCAGGCAGAAGAAAGGATGGGAGAAGAAGAAGAGGCAGACAGAAGAAAGGATGGGAGAAGAAGAAGAAGAGGCAGGCAGATGAAAGGATGTGAGAAGAAGAAGAAGAGGCAGATAGAAGAAAGGATGGGAGAAGAAGAAGAAGAGGCAGGCAGAAGAAAGGATGGGAGAAGAAGAAGAGGCAGGCAGAAGAAAGGATGGGAGAAGACGAAGAAGAGGCAGGCAGAAGAAAGGATGGGAGAAGAAGAAGAAGAGGCAGGCAGAAGAAAGGATGGGAGAACAATATCAGGGAGCGGACAGACCTGTCCACGGATGACTCTTAGATGGCTACAGAAAATCGCAGCAGATGGAGGGGTACTGTCTGAGAGTCATCAGTGGTGCTCTAACATGTCCCACCAGGGGTTGAAATGTGCGCAAACCAAGACAAGGCAGACAGGGAAGAGGAAACGGCTGTGTTTATATACTACCTCCTGTGTGAATACCTAGTCGACTAGGCAGATTTTTCCCTATTTATTGATCGTTTAGGTTGGCATTTATCTTATTTCGTGTTGTCTTGTGTTTCATTGCTTGTTTTCCGGATGCAACTAATCGTTTTTGTAATATTTTTATTACTTTCCCTTCTAGTCCTTTCTGTCGTCCTTGTGAGACTACGGTCCACAAGTAGAGAAATGGGCTGAGAGCAGAGCTGAGTGGTAACGCAAATACCACCATAGCGTCATGGGCGTTGTTAAATTCTGAAATATCTTTGGTAGCCATTACCACAACAAAGCCAAAAATAAGCCAAATTGCACAGTTTGTGGTTGCCACTTTTTGCATCAGGCGTACTGCCGAATACACAGACCTTGATGAATGATCAAGCATAGTTCTGAATTTAGGTGTTCGTCCGCATATCACGAACTGGCCAGCCGCTATTGTTAAGTAGATACTGGAATTTGTAGATACAACTGCATTTGACCACCGGAATTTTGGGCTCAATTCATATTGACTATATAATGCCATGCGGCACAGACCTGATTGCTCTTGAAGTCCCCACTGTGACAACCCAGGAAGAAAAGGTATTAAAGATATCAGTGTTCCAGCACACCATAGTACCACGAAAGCTGATGTTAATGAAGCAGTCTTCAACGTGCATGACTCCTTACCAAAACGAAGGACAATGACGTGATTCAAAGTGATGAACCCAATGATCAAAACTGACGCCTCGTTGGAGAGATAGAAAAGAAACATGGCCACGTGACAAGACTGACTATTGATCCATATCTTTCTGGAGCGAATGTAACGATCATCAAACATTTCATTCGCTATCGTAACAATACTGACATGACATCCCATACAATATTGAGCGAACAGGAAATTAGCGATTCCCATCAAGTTGCTTGCAAAATCTCTCTTGAAGGCAAATAAACTAATGATGCTTACCAGGTTTCCTAATATAGCGCACGCACTGATCACCCAGAAGAAAACCCTGTACAGTTCAGTCGGCATCAGCTTTGTGCATGAAGGAAGTACAGTGTGAGGAGCTGAACACTCTATGTTACCCAGCTGTTTGGGCAGTAATCGCTCGCAGCAGAACCTGTAATGTGAAGCAAAGATACGTTGTAAATAATCACACCCTAACAACAAACCCCAAGAGAAATCTTCAACTGGGTTAAATCTAATGTCCACTTCATGCAGATGTGGTACGTTTTTAAAAGCTAAAGACCCAATGAATGTGATGGCGGAATAGGACAGATTTAAATGGGTTAGCCGTGGGAAAAACACAGACAATTCACTGTTCAGTACATGAACATTTGTCCCAGATAGGTCGATTCGCATGAGTAAGTGAAGAACACTTTTTGTCAATGTATTAATTGCGTTTGACCTGATCGGGTTCCTTGCTAATTGTAGGGTCTTCAAATTTTGCAGGTGAAGAAAAACAGACATATCAAGGTATTGCAAGAAGTTGCTCGTAAGATCAATGTGATGTAAGTTGACAAAATGTATGCCTGATACATTAAAAATTTGGCAACGAGAGAGAATGAGACTGATAAGATAGACGGTTGTGTTAAAATCCCCCAGTGACATCCCTGACCCTGTGGCATTCACATATCGGAGCTGTGGGAAGAGATCAACAGGAAACGCCTTTCTGCATAGAAAGAAGTGACCCTGACATGCACAACCTTCAGGGCAAGTCCTATCGCACATCAGTTCATCGTCTCGTTGTGGGCATTGGCCCCAACCATCACACAAATGATCTCCATGGAGACAATTAGTAGAATCTCGACACTGGAACAATTCAGAACATCGATCCGTGTAACAATCTAATTCATCTTCTCCATGAATACAGTCAGAAAATCCATTACATCGGGTGTAAACAGGAAGACAGTACAGCCATTCAGATGTACAGCGATAATGAGTGTCAGGACAAGGTTCTTCAGTGTCCATCAGCTGTTGTATAAAGTAACCAGTACCATCCAAGTTAATGTTAATTTGTCGCTTCATGTTCATGTCCCTGAAATGATTGCAGTATGTGCACGAAGTCGAAACCTGTTGTTGGCAACTAGCCTCCTCAGACTCATCCACACAATCAGAGTGCTCATTACAACGCTGATCGTGTAAGATACACTGACCGTTAGAACACCTGAAGCCATGGCAAAAAGGGTGCTCACAAAATGACTCATCACTACTATCCGGACAGTCCTGCTGGAAGTCACACACTAACGTGTAATGGATTGATGTGACATCATCATCACAACCGAACATATTATATACACATTCCATAGTTCTTTCAGCAGATGTCACCATGCTGTCCTGCTTAGCAGTCGCATTCAACAATGAAAATCCTTCGAAGAAATAGGAGTTCCCACAATAAATGTCGAAGTCACTATACAAAAATGTGTGGGTCACATGACTGTGGGAACAAACTAATAAACTCTGCCTAGTATTGGTGAAGGCAGGCGGAGTGGACTCTGATTGAGATAGTACAGCTTGGGGAGGAAGGTCTCCAACTGACTGTACTTTAAATTCGCACAGTACTGCACTTCTTCTTATTTTAATTCCAATCTGTTTAAAGCCAATGTGTGTCCAAAGCCCTCGATACTTCATCCGTGAAATTGTGGGTTCCTTATTTTTCTCATACCTGAAGTGATTCATGTTGTAAATGATGGTGCTGTCAGACCATGTACGCAGCTGACTGTAGGTAAAAGGTACCAAATACCAACCTGAAGTGTAACCCAAAATTACTTGAAACTTTACAAAATTACCCAAAATAGACAGGGATTCTTCAATTTCTTTTCTTGTTTTTAGAGAAGCCAGTCGTTGGTCATAACGTTTACATTCATAGGGCAGCAGAACATTCGGTATCGACACGTCTAATATGACAAGTTTGAAACATTTATTGTTTGAAGCCACCATCCCCTGACAGCCAGGACCACTGAAGGGACAGTGTTCTGTTTCATCCCGTCCATCTTCACATTCTGTCCTCAGATTGCACTGTAGAGAGTGATGAAACCTGGAGTAATTAATCATTGAACAGTTGAACAGCCCATTTGGTAATTTATAAGGATATTCAGAGCCACAGAAAAAGGAAAAAGCCATTTTAAAAATGTATCCGCTCGTAAAGCGTTTCATGAAGTGAATTCGGATATATGAGGCTAGAAATAAGGACGCTGGTGTGGACCACACAGGACACACACAAACACTGTGTTCACGAGAGCTGTTATGTTTCCTGTATGTCACCTGTATTTTATCCTTACCTGAACAGGCAGAAAGCTCATTTATTTGCTGGAAGCTAATTATGATGGCACATTCAGAGGGCAATGTCAGTTGTGCACTGAGAGGGAGTATGCTATCCACGTGTGGTGCTATTATATATCCAGAATAGTCTGTCGTGTATTTTATCAGTAAGGTATTGAGCTTTATTTCTTGAATCTTTATTGCAACAGTTGGTTTGTTCGTGATCATTATCCACATGGAATTTGCAGATGACTGAAAAAACATGTCTTGAGAACCATAATAGTGAGAATCTAGTTTTCTACTGACACGATATTGTATCGTTAACAGCATAACGATTGTCCATTTCTTCAAGTCGTTCGCATGCCAGGATGCCGGCCTTTGAACATGAGCACGTACATACATGCCCTGCGGTACCTTCACGTGCAGGTTACAGAATTGTGTGGACCCCCCGCACATCCCGTACACCACTCCCTGTTCAACTGTAAACCAGTCCATTAGGATGTAACGGCTACAGTCTGAAATATTTGTCTGCTGAAATGTTGTGCCTTTGTTGTTCGGTTCAATGGGATACTTTACACCTGAACAATAGTCACCGATCTTCACAGCTAGGGTTGTTGTGCTTCTGTTGGTGTTGTGACCTGCTGTAAACTCTGCACAAGAAACAAGTCTGGCTATGCATCAAACAGTCCAGGTGGACCTCGAACAGCACATAATTTACAGGGCTTTGTTCGTTCTCCCTGATGCAAACCCAACTCGTGAGTCTTTTTTTTTTCTTCTGAAATGCTCGTCTGTTGTAACACTAGAAACTCGGTCGTGTCCTGCCGTAGGTGACTTTATCCCTTCTGCTCCTCTTTGCTGCTTTTGTTTATTAACTGTGAATTATTTGGCCCTGTGTCACGTGATTTCCTCAGTGTTGCTCCCTTCACCACCCCCACCCCCATCCCCACAAACACAAGCATGCATGCCACACACACACACACACACACACACACACACACACACACACACACACACACACACACACACACACACACATTCTGAGAGAGAGGAGAGAGAGAGAGAGAGAGAGAGAGACAGACAGACAGACAGACAGACAGACAGACAGACAGACAGACAGACAGACAGACAGACAGAGACAGAGAGAGAGTTTTCATCGCTTTGGTTTTCTTCTCTCTACATTCTTTCATTCCCTTTTCCTGTACACTTCACCTCTTTAATCTTTGCGCCTTCAGATTGTTTTCATTTGTTCATTACCATGCAATACTCGTTTATTACCCCCCCCCCCCCCGGTCCCCTCATGGTCTGCTTATTGCCATGCAATACTCGTTTATTACCCCCCACCCCCCTCCTCCAGTCCCCTAATAATCTGTCCTTTACCTCTCCATACACATTCCTCATGTGTTCCTGGGCTGCTCTTCCTGAATGATCCTGCAGTATAGTTTCCAAGTTAGATGACCGCCTAGTATTCCTGTGTTCTCTGTTCTTCTCTCTCTGCCGTTCATTATTACTTCACTTTTCCCCCTCACTCTATCAGTTTAAAATAAGAAAAGGGATGTAATCTATAGCAAACCAACAAGTTATATAGGAATCAATGTAGGCCTTCGTCGGTCGTAGCTGACCATGGATAGAGTATATACAACCTAATATTTAGCTATATTTTCTGGGCTGTCTGCTCGACCCGAGCAGCGTCGCCTGTAGCTGTAGAGACCGATGCGAGTGTGGGAGTCTTTGTCGCAACGGTCACATCTGTATGTTGACACTGGTTTGTTGGCTGCCATTCCTTTTTTGCGGGCTCGCTTTTCTGCTGCAGCAGCTGTCAGTTTGTCTTTGCCAATCTGCAGCTGTTTCTCGAGAGTGCTTCTCCAGCTGTTGCGGTCTGCTGCAAGGTCCTCCCAGGACTCAGTGTTGATCTCAAACGCCTTCTCTTTGGCCAGCGTCTTTGTGTCTCAGCTATGGGCAACCAATGCTTCTCTGACCTGTGGCAAGGTCTCCATAGAGGATGTCTTTTGGAATGCGACCATCCTCCATGCGGCGAACGTGGCCCAGCCAACGCACCCGACACTGTCTCAGCAGGGTATACATGGTAGGGAGGCCAGCGCGAGACAGGACTTCGGTGTTGGTCACTCTGTCTTGCCAGGAGATGCCGAGTGTACGCCGGAGGCTTCGGAGGTGGAAGGAATTGAGCCTTTTCTCCTGGCGAGCATGCGTGATCCATGTCTCACTGCCATACAGCAAGGTGCTGAGAACGCAGGCGTTATACACAGCCATCTTTGTCTTTGTGGTCATCTTGAGATTTGTCCTCATATCATCATCATCATCATCATCATCATCATCATCATCATCATCATCATCATCATCATCATCATAATCATCATCATCATTATCATCAATAACAACAAACGACAATTAATGAAAAACCAAACATAACAAAAACAAACTAACTTAAAAATTCTGAATCACAGGCAAGATAAGATAAGATAAGATAATGTAGCTTATAGCCCAGCAGACCGCAAAGGGCCACATCAGGGCTGTCACCACGTTAAAATCAACTCACAAGTCATTCATTCACACAATTCTTTAATATACATCGAAAAACCCATCCGAAATTTTGTTAAAAATCTTTCCACTGTAAAATCTCAGATCAGATGAAAAATGTTAACCTCTTTCAAGAACTCAAAGATCGTGTCAGGCGGAACGTCTCTGAACAAGGTTTTCATGGAATCTGCTGTAAAATGTTTGTGTCTCACATCATGCAAGTCCCAACACTCTAAAAGAACATGTTTCATTGTGAGTGGCACATGACATGGAATACACCACGGAGCTTCTTCCCTCTTTGAAAGGTATGAATAGGTAAATCACAGGCAAAGCATCATCGGTCACAAGTGACAAACCAGAAACATCATGCCTGAGTTACTGTTGTAGAGGGTTAGCATGAAAAGCTGTAAGCGTAACTTCCCCCTGTCAGTCTTGCAGTCTGACCCAATGTTTTTGAAAGGAGCACGCCAGATGATGATAAACAGCTTGAAGGAGAGGGGAGAGCTCTGCTCTCCACCGTGTCTGGCAGACCACTGCTGCTACGGCCAGTAGCTATGGAAACTTTCACCTTTTGATAAGAGCATTATTACTGAAGAATGTGTGTTTGTTAATTCGTTTCAATAACTTGTACAGTGTGCTGTATGTGCCAGAGTGTGTCTTTGAGTAACATGAGAGGAAAAATATCTCAGTCATTGTACGGTGTAAATGGGGTACATGGACAGGTAAACCGAACAAAACTTTTGATATGTGCCAAGGACATAGACAAAGTACAGGACAAGACACAATGCATTTCGACCTCTTGGGTCTTCTTCAGGCAATAACAAATAACATTTCGGACAGTGAAAACGAAGAACGAGAAACCACTTATCTTCTCATATTTGCGCACGATCAAAATGGCCGCTGGACGGAAACGAGGCCACCCACGAGGGGATCATGGGAGAGGAAATAGTGAGGGGGTGGGGGTGGGGGGGTTCAACAATAGGGTTTGTGGTTTGCTTTCTAGAATGGTGTGATATATTAGTGACAGTAGTGATTACGGTGGATTGATAATAGCGCTTAGTGGGACAAAAAAGTAAGTAAATAAATAAATGAAATGAAATGAAATGTAAATAAAAGAAAATAGTATTAATAATGAAATAACAATTATAATAATAATAAAAATAAAAATAACAATAATAAAAAATAAAACGAATCAATCAATCAATCAATCAATGAATCAGTAAATAAATAAATAAACGATTTTAATAGGTGGTGATTGTGATGATAGTAGTTATGTGTGGGTAGTTGCATGTGGGGGTGTGGGTAATGCTAATAATGATTGGAAGGGAATGGAAATGATCAATGGGTGATAAGGTATCATTGGAGGGGGGAGGGGGGAAGAAGGCAATGGAAGAGAGAGAGAGAGAGAGAGAGAGAGAGAGAGAGAGAGAGAGAGAGAGAGAGAGAGAGGGCGCTCATGTCTCTCCACCCACACATAGTTTACATACGTATGTGTGGGGTGGGGGGTGGGGGGGGGTTGGGAAATTCATGCAAATAGTGTTGCTGAAAAAGTGAACAACACTGTGGGATGGTGTTCATTGTAGCAGGTGAAAATAATGTGTTGGCACTAATATGATCGTGTTGGTTGAGAAGAGATAGAAATGACCAATGAGAAATGGGGCATCATGTTTAACACACACACACACACACACACACACACACACACACACACACACACACACACACACACACACACACACACGGGGGGGGGGGGGGAGGGGGGGAAGAGAAAAACATGTAAATGGTATTGTGGATGAATTATGATCATAATGAGACTAACTGTGGGAAGTGAAATAGTGTTGGTATTAGGATAATAGTATAATGATACTGGTTGGACAGAAAATGAATGGAAATGATCAATGGGAAAAGTATTGACATGCCAATAACCACAACACCACACGCACACACACAACACACACACACACACACACACCACACACACACACACACACACACACACACACACACACACATCCTCACACACATCCTCACACACATACATCATCACACACACGCACACACACACACACACACACACACACACACACACACACACACACACACACACACCACACACACACACACACACACGCACACACACACGCAAAAAAACCCTGATGGGTGATGATCATTTGATAACAACAGTGCTTTAGGATGATAATCATTGTTTTGACTGGAATAATGCAGTGGCATTGGTACAATAATGCCTGTATAAAGAAAAGGGTCGGTCTGATGGATGATGGTCATTGTCATAACTGAGATTAAAGGTACTGAGGGATGCTGATCATTGTCATAGGTGAAATAATATGGTGGCGTTAGTCTAGTGATGCCGGTTGAGGGGGGAGGGGGAGGATCAATGACTGATGGATGATGATCATTTGAGATCAACAGAACTGTAGGATGGTCTTCTTCTTCTTCGTTCACTCAGGCAGGAACCCTGGATGAATTGGCGAAGGCTGCTGTATGGCGGAGGCCCTCCAGTGGTCCATAAGGCTTTCCCCTTATCGGTGTGTTGGCAGGCTAGGTTTCTGCTCTAAGTTTTGCTGGAAGGGTTCTGCTGTCATTGTGGCTGTACTGCATGGGTAATTTGAAGACTCGCCAGTGTGGAATATTGTGGACATGTGATGTCTCAGTCTGGAGTGCCCTGTCCTCAGTCTCATAATGTTCACTTGGTCTGATTGGGCATCCGGTAGTATGCATCCCTCTTGTTTAAGTCTGGGTGATGCTCAAGCCATCTTCTTTTTTGCTTCTCCTTGATGATACTTTTGATTTCTTCAAAGGAGACTTCCTGCTCCAGTTGGGGCTGCTGTCCTTCCTTTACCAATTGGTCAGCCTCCTCATTGCCATATATATTGCAGTATGAAGGTGTTCACTGGATGACAGTATTCTCGGTGACTGATGGTTGACCATTTGAGATCAGCAGTAATGTAGGATAATGATCATTGTCATGTAAGTGGAATAATGTAGCGGCATTGGTACAAAAGTGCCAGTTGGGGGAATAAAGGAAAATATCAATGACTGGTGGATGATGATCATTGTCAAAAGTGATATCAACAGTACTGTAGGATGATGGTCATTGTGATAAGTGAAATAATGTGCTGGCATTAGTAAGATATTGCCGGATGAGGAAGGGAAAAAAAAAAAGGGGGGGTGGGGGGGGGTGGGGGTGGTTGATGACTGATGGGCACTGACCATTGATCATTTGAAATCGACAGTACTGTAGGATGATGATCATTGTTATATAAGTGGGATAATGTTGTGGCATTGGTGTAATAATGCTGGTTGGGGGAATGAAGGAGGTGATCAATGATTGATGACTGATGATCATCGTCATAATATAAGTATATCCATAGTAGTGTAGGATGATGGTCGTTTTTAAAAGTGGAATAGTGTATTGACTTAGTATGATAATTCCAGTTGGGGAAATAAAGAAAATGATCAATGACTGATGGATGATGATCATTGTCATAAGTGACATCTACAGTACTATAGGATGATAACCATTGTCATAAGTGAAATAATGTGGTGGCATTGATGTAATAATGCTGGTTGGGGGTGGAAGAAGGAAAATGATTGATGACTGATGGATGATGATCATTGTCATAAGTGGGATAAACAGTGCTATAGGATGTTGATCATTGTCTTAAGTGAAATAACATGAGAAATAACAGTCACTGGCAATGATCATCATCCTAAAGTACTGCTGATCTCAAATGATCAGCCATCAGTCACCGACAATGATCACCATCCTATAGTACTGCTGATTTCAAATGATCATCCATCAGTCACCGACATTGATCATTATGCTATAGTACTGCTGATATCAGATGATTATCCATCAGTCACCGACAATGATCACCATCCTATAGTACTGCTGATCTCAAATGATCATCCATCAGTCACCGACAATGATCATCATCCTATAGTACTGCTGATTTCAAATGATCATCCATCAGTCACCGACAATGATCATTATGCTATAGTACTGCTGATATGAGATGATCATCCATCAGTCACCGACAATGATCATTATGCTACAGTACTGCTGATATGAGATGATCATCCATCAGTCACCGACAATGATCATCATCCTATAGTACTGCTGATGTCAGATGATCATCCATCAGTCACCGACAATGATCATCATCCTATAGTACTGCTGATATGAGATGATCATCCATCAGTCACCGAGAATACTGTCAGCTAGTGAAAACTTTATACAAATACCAAGCGAACTGTTTGGTAGTGTTTTCATTCGATGACGCCATTAACATAATGAGTTTGAAGAAACAAGGTTTTCTTAGATACTTAAGTGGGATTAATGGCTGTCTAATAACTTATAGTACAGAACAAGACAGAAGAAAATGAACTTCATTTTCATCATCTTCATGACAGAGCGGACATGTAAAATGACGATCATTTAAAGGCCAAAAACGGTTAGAACGTACACAGATATCCCATACACCAAATCTAAATTTAGTGACAATATATTTAATATGTCTGTTAATTTGCATTGACAAGTACTTTGCACACTTGTCTGCAGAGGAATGCTTAGTAGAAGACAAGGGCAATAACTTCTGACTACCTACCGGTGCAGAAGAAAGACGAGAGGAAAGGGGTGGAGACGGCCGCAGTTTGATTAAACAGCGCACTGCAGCCTACAGCTGCCAGCTTCCTCGCACTACCTCCCACAAGCTTTCTACCTACGCGTAATGTGATACTAGCTGTCTGGCTCATAGTGTGTTGGAAATAGGGTGTTGTGTTTCTTCATTAATACTTTGTGCCAGAATGCAGTGAACTGTGGTCGATTGATGTCACTGGATTGTGGGGTCTTTGACTGACAGAACGATGCCAAACATGAATGGGTCTTCTTCCATACGCATTGCTGGCAAGCACCACAAAGATTTGCCAACAAAAAACGATTGACTAACGAATACACACAAAGTGAAATGAAAGTTCAACTCAGTGGAGAGCATGCGTTCCCTTTTCAATCACGCTCAAACTCAGACACATTGGACATACATATCTTTCCTTTACAACTGACAGAAAATTATTCACAGCACGCCTACCTGACAGCTTGTCGATGGCCCAAATAAACAGTCACTGTCAGCACTGGTCAGCTTCACTGGGAACACAGGGGCGGTTTCCCTACCACGGCCTAGGCATGTTTTGCTTGTTTATCTGTGTGCTCTACATGCTTGTGAAGCATGCCAATACTGATTCTATCACAGCCACACCATGCTTTTAGTACAGCAAGATGTTAGCATGCTACACATGCAGACGTCAGTTATAAACAATGAAATGCTTCCTACCTGACCTTGTACTTTCGCCCGTTCAAATCATTTGAAACTGATGTCACATATACACACACCAATGCAAAATGTTGTCACATTTTCATCTTCATGGTGAGCCTACTCATGACTGGAGAGAGAGAGAGAGAGAGGAGAGAGAGAGAGAGAGAGAGAGAGAGAGAGAGAGCGTGCACGAACACACACGCACACACACACACACACACACACACACACACACACACACACACACACACACACACACACACACACACACATATTGACAGAAACCCACACACCAACAACAGCAGTATTTAAACAGATGGAGAAAACACACACACACACACACACACACACACACACACACACACACACACACACACACACACACACACACACACACACATTGAAATTTATTTCCACCCCACACCTACCTTAAATGGAATTACACACTGACACACACAGACACACGCGAGTGCACACACATGTGCGCAAGCACATCAACAAACATGACAACAAAAACAGCACCTTTCTGTCTATGTGTTTAACTCAATTGTAATTGGCTTGATCAATTAATTGGTTTTAGATGAGATGGGTAAAAGATTTAACCAGGAATGCTTGTCACCTCTTACGCATTCGGGATTTACACGTCTTTTGTGTTCACTGAAGTTGTGTGCAAACGCCTTCACTATTGTTGGCGCAACAAACACGCACACACACACACACAGTGTGTGTGTGTGTGTGTGTGTGTGTGTGTGTGTGTGTGTGTGTGTGTGTGTGTGTGTGTGTGGAGAGAGAGAGAGAGAGAGAGAGAGAGAGAGAGAGATCACTAGGTATTACAGCTTACTCTACCATGAAAGCATGCTTGGGTACTCACTTGCACAGTCTTACTCTTATGTATGCACACACACACACACACACACACACCACACACACACACACACACACACACACACACACACACAGAGAGAGAGAGAGAGAGAGAGAGAGAGAGAGAGAGCAACAAACAACAAACAGCAACAACAACAACAACAACAACAACAACAACAACAACACACACACACACATACCACACAACACACACACACACACACACACACACACACACACACACACACACACGCACACGCCGCGCGCATGCGCATGCACGCATGCACGTACGTGAGAGAGAGAGAGAGAGAGAGAGAGAGAGAGAGAGAGAGAGAGACAAAAACAACAGCAACAACAACAACAACAACAACAACAACAACAACAACAACACACACACACACACACACACACACACACACACACACACACACACACACACACATGCGCATTCACGCATGCACGTACGCTGGGGAGGAGAGAGAGAGAGAGAGAGAGAGAGAGAGAGAGAGAGAGAGAGAGAGAGAGAGAGAGAGAGAGAGAGAGAGAAAAATAAGCACTTCGTGGATGTGTGATGTCTGAGCACCACGGTTCTCACGGTGTGATGAATCACACTAGGTTATACAGAGCCACCTGGCACTTCACTGACACCACAGAAAAAAAAAAAACAACTTAAGAATGCACACAAACGCGGGATGTACTGAAGTTATATCAAACGGCACAAAGAAGAATCACAACACACAAATCACACAGAGAGTTAATTATATCCAGTTATGGAGTGTGGAAGCATAATCACACACAGAGTTAATTATATTCTGTTATGGAGTGTGGAAGCATAATAAAGCCTAAAACACAAGAGAAAACATCAGCACGAGAATCACACAGTACTCATGTCTGCAGCTGCTAGACGTGCTGTTCCCACACTCCCTGCCCATCGCTACACAGCAGTGAAGGTCACAGCCTGGGTTCACTGGCCAGGGAAGTAAGCCAGAAACTAAGCGTGCAACTTTCATCTGGGCTGGATGGCTGTGTTTAAAATACAATGTGCAGATTTAACACTCTGTAAACATCAAATCGGCGTTTGTATTGGAACACCAAGAAACTTTTTCAATGCATTCAAACGAATCTTTTCAATTTGTGTAGAAGCAGTATCGAGAACCCATACTCAGTTCTGTATTGTGCCATGGGTTGAATTTGAGAATTGAACAACTTTAAGAACAATGTAAGAGACTCATTACTGAGCATATGCAGTTTCTTAGAATACAAAGTAAGCAAAGTTTAGCTCTACTTACAAGGTCTTTGCAAGTAAAACTGAAACTTGAACGTGTTGAAAATATATGCCCAAGTACATATAAACATTCACCACTGCATAATCATTCCATTGTACATCCATTTTTCCTGTGCAGCGAGATATTCACATTTCCTAAACACTATGATATTACTTTTTGCCATGTTTACTTTCAATTGGAGCAATTCCTAAACTATGATATTAATTTTTGGAGACCACTATCGTTTCTAACATTAACATAACGTCGTCAGCTAAGAGAAGGATGAAGGTCTCCAATGTATCGTTTACTAACTTAGCTCCGTGCTTGCCATTATGTATTACTTCTAAAGTTAATTCATTAATAAACATTATAAAAAAGAATGGGACTACAGACATCCCCTTGTTTAATTCCCAATGTACAGTTTATGTAGTCTGTTAGAGATGATTCGCATCTCACTTTCACTTTCACAGAGTTATACATGCTCATGATACATTGATATAATTTACCTTGGATTCCATGCTTAACCAAAATTGGCCACAAACACTCCTGTTGACAGAGTCAAATGCTTTTTCAAGATCAATAAAAGCTACATATAATTTTCGATTTAGTCAAAACTGTTTTTGAACAAAGGCCATCAAAGTAAACATGTGACCCATAGTCGAATACTTTCATTTAAATCCAGCTTGAAATTCGCCTGTAATATTATTCTCTTCAACCCATTCTTGAAGTCTTCTAGTAATAATGGCACTATATAATTTACAGCCGATGTTGTACAGCGAGATCCCTCTGTAGTTGTCTGGATTGTTAACGTCACCTTTTTCATATAAGGGGAGAACAGTAGATTCACCCCAACTTTTAGGAAACGCACCCTTATCAAATAGAGCATTCATAAGTTTTGTGAAAAAGTTCATCACCAAATTGGATTTGCATGCATTTTTTATCATTTCACCAATGATCCCATCTGGACCCGCAGCTTTACGATTTCTCAGTTTACTTAAACCCAAAATGATCTCTTCTCTAGATATGGGGCAATTTAAATTACTAGTTATCATCGTCGTTATCACTCCCATCTCCTTGCCCTAGATCGTTGTCGATGTTATCATTTCTTTCAAACAATTTCTTAAAATGATGAAACCAATTTTCCAGACTGATGTTATTTTGGGGATGAATTCTGTTCTGAATTTTGCGCATTGTCTCCCAAAACTCCTGTCAGCACTTCATGGAGGCGACTAATTTATCTAATTATCTAACATAATTCTGTTAAATCCTTTCTCTTTTTTCTTCAAAAGATGTTTGTAATCGCGTCTGGCATTACAGTACTCAACGTGATCGGGTACAGATAAAGTTCGACGGTATTAAGCTAACAATTTACGTGCATTTCTTTTGCTTACAAGACATTCCTTATCGTACCAATCTTTGCCAACTTCTTTTTCATTTACCTTAATCTTCTTCATACATTCCGCAGAGACTTTTAAACAGCTGTTAAAATCAAGTAAAGCTTCATCAACATTAACCCCAATGAGACTTATTGCCATGTGTATCCTTTGCTGAAATTCTGGTGAATCCATTGCATTATGAAACAAGTCCACATAAGTACCATTCCAAACATATTTTTCAACCAAAGTGATAACATTATGTTCTTTCACAGTACCCAGGGTCAAGCTGTGTGAATTAATATGTAGCACCAAAGGCATGTGGTCAGAATCAACACATTCACCCACACAAAACTTATAATCATTGAAAAGTGTTGCAAACATATCACAAGACATTCTAAAATAATCATTCACACTGCTGCCACACTCAGAGATGTATGTGTAGCAACCTTTGAGGTCGCCCTGACACAAACCATTTAAAATGCACAAATTCAATGCAGTGCACATATTTAGTAACATCTTACCATAACTGTTTAACACGTAATCTCCTGAATTTCTGCCCACGTGTGATGGACCACTCAGGCGTTGTTTTCCAAAAGAAAATACAGTTTCTTTTAAGTCTTGAGAAATGTTGGAAGTACGAAAATTCATATCACCACTTAACATTATCATATAAACATCACCAACAGAAAGCAAGCAGTCACTTATAAAGCCTTCAAGTAAAGCAATACCATTATCAAGATCAGTGAAATAGTAATATGGCGAACCTTCTGGCGGTACATATGAGCACACATACAAAACATTTTTAATTGCACCCAAAATAGATTTATCAATAATGAAAGCGCAAATCATGTCTGACTGAATCTCCAGAGGTTTTATGAGTGAACACAATTATTTTCTAATCAGACATACTAAGCCCCCAGATCGTCTTCCACGAGTCGTAAATTTTACGGCTGATTTATACAATTTTTCATACAACAAAAACAGACGATCTTCCATAAATGTTTCACTCATGCATATAAAATCGAAAGAACTCACAAATGAAATACAATCTTTGTAAGATAGTTTAGAGAATAAACCAGAGAGAGAGAGAGAGAGAGAGAGAGAGAGAGAGAGAGAGAGAGAGAGAGAGAGAGAGAGAGAGAGAGAGCGCATTACGTTTATCTCTACAGCACTATGGTTGTGCACCACTTTAACAAAAGATTTTCTGACATACTGGACACGATGGTCCAGGCAGAAATGGTGACAAGCTGCACTGTACAGGAGTATGCAGAAAATAGAGGAGCTCCCCAGGGTACAATATCTGCATCAAGAAAGGCATCAGAGAAGCAGAAAGAGAGGGGAAAAACGAATGGATGATGTGTGCCGCCATGATCTGCCAGAAAGGGCAGACAAGGTGAGGTGAATTGGACGGGACAGTATTCAGCACTTCTATGTTATGTGTCACTGTCTCCTTATGTGGGACACAGCCACTTGGTGAACGTTAAGCAAAGCATGTGCACTACTTGTTCATACATCCTTATTAAAAAAAAAGAAAAAGAGAAAGACTTTATTACCATCTTTGCAAGCACTTAGCTTTGATCTGAAGCGATCAAAGCTAAGTGAATTTTCGTTGTTTTATTCGTTTATGTCTCACCTGATGAAGACCTAAGAGGTCGAAACGCGTTGTGTTTCGTCTTGTGACTCGTTTGTCCACGTTCTCTGGGCGGTTCGCTAACATTTATTTAAGATTTGCAAGCAATAGTCTGAAAAATGGGTTGATTCTCTTATGTGCCAAAAAGATGCAACCGTTTGTTTCTTTTTTGTTTTATTCTATTGACAGCAAATCTGGCACATAAGTGACAAAACTTCTGTTGTATACAGTTCAACTGTTAAAATGAATGTATTGGCTAATTCTTTCTTTCTGTTTTTTTTTCTTTCATTAACGATTTGATTATTCTTCTACCTATTATTTATTTTTTTTATTAACCTTTTTATTCATTCATTCATTCATTTATGTGTGTATTTATTTATTTCTTCATTTACTTACCTATCTGTGTGCGTGCGTGCTTGTATGCGTGTGTGTGTGTGTGTGTGTGTGTGTGTGTGTGTGTGTGTGGTGTGTGTGTGTGTGTGTGAGAGAGAGAGAGAGAGAGAGAGAGAGAGAGAGAGAGAGTCGTTAAAAATTCGCCAGGTCAGGGCATGTAGATATAGTTCAATATCATCATTGCACTGTCTCGATCTTGACTGAAGATAAAAACCTTAAACTTCTTCAAACAACTTTGTAATTAGCACTCGAAGAATGAAATATATCACCGTTTATATGTCTTATCACATTGAAACACAATTAACATTTTCATCAACATATGAGCTTGAAACTACGATCTTTTCATATTTTTGTTACATTTTATATCGGTAGCAATGATACAAGCTGATAAAAAAAACAGCTACTCAAGTGCGCCCTTCATTTCAAACCAATCATATTTCAGTTTCGGTCTCAGTTTCATCAAATCAGTGTCCTTACACATCACACCACGTCCACAAAGCTACGGGATCACAGTATTCACACCATTTACAGCTGATGGACAAATACATTGATAACTAAGGTGAAATGATTCAAGACGAGCTTCTCATGGACACGACTGGGCAGCTGCCCGCCCTGCGCTTAGCCCAGCGCGCTGATCAGACCTTGGTACCGACCTAACTTTGCGCCACTATTGTAAGTGTGTGTGTGTGTGTGTGTGTGTGTGTGTGTGTGTGTGTTGGTGCGTGCGTGCGTGCGTGCGTGCGTGCGTGCGTGCGTGCGTCGTGCGTGCGTGCTGTGTGTGTGTGTGTGTGTGTGTGTGTTGTGTGTGCGTGCACGCGTATGTGTGCATGTGTATGCCTGCGTGATGTGTGGGCTTATTCGGCAGGGGTGCCTGCTGTCGCCATTCCTCTTCCTCCTGGTCATCGACTGGATCATGAAGACCACTACAACAGGCAGGAACAACGATATACAGTGGACACTCTGGACGCAGCTCGACGATCTCAACTTCGCTGACGACCTGGCGCTCCTGTCACACAGCCACAGCCAGATGCAGGACAAGACCACTCGCCTGGAGACCACATCAGCCGGGACAGGGCTCAGGATCAACAGGAAGAAGACCGAGCTGATGAAAATCAACACCACTGCCAACACATCAGTCGAGCACATCAGGGAGGTGGAGTCTTTCGTCTACCTGGGAAGCGTGGTTGACCAACAGGGAGGCGCGGACCCAGACGTCACAGCCAGAATCGGCGAGGCAAGATCAGCTTTGGTCATGCTCAAGAACATCTGGGCATCTGGAGGAACCGCATAAGAACCAAACTCCGCATCTTCAACTCCAATGTGAAGTCAGTTCTGCTCTACGGATGCGAGACATGGCGGACAATACGGACGATGCAACAAAAGATTCAGACATTCGTCAACACCTGTGTGAGGCACATCTTCAAAATCCAATGGCAGGAGAAGATCCGAAACGAAGATCTGTGGGAGCGTGCGGGACAGGAACCAGTGGCCATGCAGATACTGAGAAGGAAGTGGGACTGTTTCGGACACACCCTCAGGAAGCCAGCGTCCAGCACCACACGCCAAGCCCTGACCTGGAACCCGCAGGGAAAGAGGAAGAGAGGCTGGCCTCACAACAGCTGGAGGAGGCGGAGCTGAAGCAACAAGGGATCAACTGGACTGGAATGGCCAGAACAGCCCAGAACAGAGTGCGATGGCGAAGGGTCGTCGATGGCCTATGCTCCACCGGGAGCGACGGGCATAATGAAATGAATGATATGTGCATGTGTAAAATTCTGCTCCACTCACGGATATAGTGTAAACAAACAGAATGAAAACCAGAAACATTTTTTTGTGTTTTTTTCCTGCACTCGGAAATGTTCTTGAAAATTTTATGAAATCTGAATTTCGCCACGAGTTTTTTTTCATTCAAACTCAGCTCACTTATGTCCTCATATTGGTCTCAGGATGTTGAAAATGTCTCTCTGTACCCGCACAAAATATTTCAGATCCAAACCATCATGGGGATGTGTATGTCAATTGATTTTCTTTTGTTTTCTTTCCATGTATGATTAGTGGCGTCACGGGAAATCTCTGTATGTATTCTTGCATTTTTTTTCATAATGATTTTCATAATGATTGCATATGTAATATTCCCACACCTCTTCGCGAGGGACCATGACACAACGCTCTCTCTCTCTCTCTCTCTCTCTCTCTCTCTCCTCTCTCTCTCTCTCTCTCTCTCTTCTCTCTCTCCAAAAGCTTATGATATGTTATGTGACCTTGATGCAAAAGGTAAGAATACCTGGGTAATAAGTGTTCGACTATGTTTGTTTAAATATGGATTTGGTTTTGTTTTGGTAAGTCAATGTGTTGGAAATGTTCATGGCTTTATACGTTGTTTCAAGCAAAGGCTTATCGACTGTATGTGGCAAACTTGGTCCAGTCATATCCAGACTAGTGACAGATTCAGCTTGTATAGAGATTTTTTTCAGTCACCACAGTTTAAGACATTATTTATATTTAGATATTAAGAGGCATCTAAAATGTATTACAATTAGATTTAGGCTCGGGATTTCTGAGCTGGCATTACATCGCTATCGATACAAAACGTTTATGTTCAACGAATTAACTTGTCCCTTATGTACTGAAAGCAAAGACAATGAGATGCATTTTGTTCTCTGTTGCCCAGCTGTCAAACGTATACGCGAAACGTTAATGAAGCCTAAATATTATAGACATCTTTCACTGTTTAAACTGAGTTTGTTAACGTCATCGACCAAACCTGGAGACGTACGTAATCTTTCTTTGTTTTTGTATAAAGGATTTAAAATGAGAGGTGTTGTGACTTCTTGAAAGGTACATGAATACATGTAGATCATGGTTAGCTTGTATGTTGAATATGTTATATAGGTTCACGCAGTTTCATGTTCACATTCCCATTCATGATGGGCTGAGTCCTAATATGAATAAGATATCTTGAGTCTTGAGTCTTGAGCCTATGAAAAAAAAAACAGAAGAAAAGGAAACAAAACAAAACAGAAATCAATCCTACCACTATAAATCATGTCTTTAATGTCCTGAACTACATCTAATGATTTATGAGTTTCACGTTCTGCTCTCAGAGAAACGAACTACTTCGTCCCCCCTACACACACATACTGAATATGTGCGCGCGCGCACGCGCGCGCGCGCGTGTGTATGCGTGTGTATGTGTGTGTGTGTGTGTGTGTGTGTGTGTGTGTGTGTGTGTGAGTGTGTGTGTGCGTGTGTGTGTGTGTGTGTGTGTGTGTGTGTGTGTGTGTGTGTGTGTGTGTGTGTGTATGTGTGTGTGTGGTTGTGTGTGTGTGTGGTTGTGTGTGTATGTGTGTGTGTGTGTGTGTGTGTGTGTGTGTGTGTGTGTGTGTGTGTGTGTGTGTGTGTGTATGCGTGTGTGTATGTGTGTGTGCAAGAGAGAGAGAGAGAGAGAGAGAGAGAGAGAGAGAGAGAGAGAGAGAGAGAGATGTATTTGAGTGCCATTCCAATAAAGTACACGAATAGTGTAAGTGTGTGAGTGTAGGCACACTTGTGCGTCGCAAAAATCAAAACGCTATGAGAGAGAGAGAGAGAGAGAGAGAGAGAGAGAGAGAGACAGAGACAGAGACAGAGACAGAGAGACAGAGAGACAGAGACAGAGAGAGAGAGATGTATTTAAGTGACATGCCAATAAAGTAGGTGAATAGTATACGTGTATAAATGTAAGGACACTTGTGCGTGGTAAAATTCATAACTCTATGTACTTTTTATCCCCACATGTGTGCGAGGAGCAGAGATTGAACGACATGCTCCTGCAATTGTGGTTTGCGTGAATCCTAATTGCTGGCCAACGTATGTCAGAATTGAAGAATGAAAAACAGTTGTGAACGACATTATTAGTATTCTTTAGCAGCTATACTGATACAGGTGGAGAGAGGAGATGGATTAGAGGATAGTCGAACAGCATGGTTGTAGTGGCAACAGTAATAGTGCGATGATGACGATGATGATGATGATGATGATGATGATGATGATGATGATGATGATGATGATGATGATGATGATGATAGTAATAATCGTAATAATATTGATAATAGTAATCGCAACAAAAATAACATCAATGATGATGGTGATGATAATGATCCATCATGTCTCTTTTGGCTTTTCCTTTGGCCTTTGACCACCATTCAGTTTTGGTCACCCCCAGTCCTTGTCTGTTGGTCTGTGTGTGTCCTGTTATTTCTCTGATCTTGAGACTTTCTTTTGCAGAATCCATCGCCTCTTGAACTTTCCATTTTCTGCCTGTCTTCAGCTGGGGCTTGATTGCTTCTACCACCTTGTCTCCTGAGACCTCCAGCATGCTTTGAAGTCTGATCTTCCCTGCTTTGTATTCCTCCAGGATGGATTTCAGTGGTAGTTTCAGCTTTGCTTGGCGACAGTACAGCGCTATGTCAGTCAGACAGGGTGGGACACCAAGCCATTTCCTTGTGAAATCCATGTGTCTGTGGAAAGCGTTTCGCTACCACCCGTGGCATGAAGATCCACAGAACAAAGATGGGATGTGTGAAGACTCATCTGAATGAGCAGCAGCGCACTGCATCAGCAGATAAGACGTCGGAAGACCAAGGCCAGGATTTAAACCACAGTGCCAAGGACATCCACGCTGTTGGTTCGGATGAGGAATTTGCACAGGCCCTCGATGCCAGGCGCCGGAAACTCAACCTGCCACGAGCAAACGAAACTGAAGATTGGGAGAAACTGGATGCAAAAATCGTCCAAAGACTCGATGCACTGATAGAGAAAAGCACCCTGGAACACAAACTAGCCACATATGGGGACATTGTGTATGCCACATGTAGAGACGCCTATGGAGCTAACTACCCAAAGAGAAAACACCTCCAAAGACATCCAGACGCCAAGAAAAGATGGACAAGATCAGGGTCCAAAAGAAAAACCTCAAGATGCAAATGAAGACCGCACTGCCAGCTGAAAAACAAGGCTTGGAAAAACTGTGGAAAGACCTGAAAGAAAAACACAGCGCACTCAGCAAAGCGGAATCTGCGAGGAAGAGGAAGAGCAAAAAGAAGAAGACACAAGAGCGCTTCTTCAGAGATCCCTTCCAGTTTGCCAGAACACTGTTTGAGCAGCCAAAATCTGGGACCCTAAGTGTGGACAAAGGAGTTCTTGAGCAGCATCTGAGGAAAACATACTCTGACCCACAGAGCAAAGCACCACTCGACATTGAAGGTCTGGTGTGGCCAACCAACCCTGAGGAACAGTTCAATGGCAAGCTTCCAACGTTGGCGGAAATCAAGAAGGTGGTCGACAAAGCCAGAGCCAAATCATCACCAGGGCCAAACGGAATACCTTACCAGCTTTACAAGAAATGTCCCAAGGTGCTGGAGTGGCTCCACAGGCTGCTGCGATCGGCTTGGAGAAACCAGAAGATCAGCGGCCAGTGGATGACGGCAGATGGTGTGTACATCCCCAAAGAGCAAAACTCAAGTGACATCAGCCAGTTCAGGCCAATATCACTACTGAACGTCGAAGGGAAAATCTTCTTCTCTGTCATGGCAGCAAGGCTGACCAAGTACCTGATGGAAAACAAGTACTTGGATGTGTCAGTCCAGAAAGGTGGCATCCCAGGCGTGGCTGGCTGTGTAGAACACGCCACAATGATCTGGGACACAATCCAACAAGCAAAAACAGAAAAGAGAGACCTGGACGTAGTGTGGCTTGATCTGACAAACGCATATGGATCTGTGCCCCATGAGATGATACAGTTGGCTCTTGAGATGTACCATGTGCCAAAGAACATCCGCGACATGCTCAAGAAGTACTTCAATGGCTTCTCAATGCGGTTCTCTACCAAGGAGTACACAACAGACTGGATCAACTTGGAAGTGGGTATTGCAATGGGCTGTTCAATTTCCCCAATACTGTTCGTGCTGGCAATGGAACTCATCTTGAAAGCAGCAACAAACAACGCGAGACAAACAGACCTTGGCGATGGATACAAGATGCCTCCTCTCAAGGCCTTCATGGATGACACTACAGTGATTTCATCCAGAGAAGACGAGACACGTCATGTGCTGGAGAGGCTGGACGACATAGTTGCCTCATCCAGAATGAAGTTCAAGCCAAAGAAATCACGGAGTCTCTCACTGAGGAAAGGAAAAGTGGCCGGATCTGTGGTCTTCAGTGTTGCCAACCAGGCCATTCCAACAGTCACAGAAGAACCAGTCAAGAGCCTTGGAAGATGGTATGATGATACGCTGAAAGACACACAAAGAGCAAAAGAAACCAAGCAGATGGCGGAGGAAGGCTTGGAGACCATTGACCAGTGTGGGCTCCCTGGCAAATACAAGGTCTGGTGTCTGCAGTTCATGCTGATACCAAAGCTCCTATGGCCTCTGATGATATACGACATCTGCACCAGCATAGTGGAGGCAATGGAAGCCAAAATCAACAAGTTCACAAGGAAATGGCTTGGTGTCCCACCCTGTCTGACTGACATAGCGCTGTACAGTCGCCAAGCAAAGCTGAAACTACCACTGAAATCCATCCTGGAGGAATACAAAGCAGGGAAGATCAGACTTCAAAGCATGCTGGAGGTCTCAGGAGACAAGGTGGTAGAAGCAATCAAGCCCCAGCTGAAGACAGGCAGAAAATGGAAAGTTCAAGAGGCGATGGATTCTGCAAAAGAAAGTCTCAAGATCAGAGAAATAACAGGACACACACAGACCAACAGACAGGGACTGGGGGTGACCAAAACTGAATGGTGGTCAAAGGCCAAAGGAAAAGCCAAAAGAGACATGATGATTCAGGAGATGAGAAAAGAAGAAGACCAAAAAAGACTCCAAAAAGCAGTCCAGCAGAGCCAGCAAGGGCAATGGACAACGTGGGAGAATGCACTCCAAAGAAGTCTCACTTGGAATGACATTTGGCACATGGCCCCTCTCAGGATCAGCTTCATTCTCAGATCTGCATATGACCTTCTGCCCTCAAATGCAAACCTGGTGAAGTGGGGGAAAACAGACGATCCTGCATGCCCCCTCTGCCATGAAAAACAAACAGTGGAGCATGTCCTAAGCTCATGTAAAGTAGCCCTGGCTCAAGGAAGGTACACATGGAGGCACCACCAAGTGCTCAAAGAGATTGTACAAGTAGTCTGGGCTAGTACCAACACCACAAAAGGGAAAATCAGGACTCCAAAAGCACCCGCAACATTCTTCACGGCAGGAGGCAGCAAATCATGGCCAAGAACAACAGTACCACTCGAAACATACAGGCAGAGTCTGCTGGACGGGGCAGATGACTGGGAGTGTACTGCAGACCTCCCAGAATGGAAGAGTCACCCAGAGATCATCAGCAAGAGTGGCATGAGACCAGACATAGTAGTCCACTCTCAGTCAACCAAGCAGCTGATCATGATCGAGCTCACGGTGCCATATGAGAACAGAATGGAGGCAGCTCAAATCTACAAGACTGAAAAGTATGCTGATCTGGCAAACAGCCTGAGGAGAGAAGGCTATCAGGTCAAAGTCCTCACTGCAGAAATTGGAGCTAGGGGGTTTGTAGGAAGTCTGCATACAGCCTCATGAAACAGCTCTCAGTTGCAGGGAAGGAAAAAACCAGAGCCCTGAAAGCAATGGCAGAAGCGGCAGAGAGGTGTTCAAGCTGGATCTGGTCAAGGAGGAACAAAAGTGAACTTCATAAGGCTTAATTTCCCTACAAATATCAGGTGTCCCTGTGGCTCAG
>CM065734.1:35260132-35262632 GCA_033310375.1 Conus canariensis | reverse complement strand
ATTCTGTAAAGTCGAAATAAGAAACTTTTGTGTTGAATTTGGCAAGATGTTATCATGCAGAAAGAAAAATACACCAACTCCAGTGTCGCCTTCAGCACATAGAAAACAAATTAGTAAGCGACCCCAAAAATGAACATCTGCAGACAAGCCTATCATCGCTGAAACAAATGCTAGAACAAACAGAGATCGAAAAAAACTAAAGGTGCACAAGTAAGAGCTCGAATGAAATGGACTGAAGGTGGTGAACAAAAAACAAACCCACCAAATACTTTTTAAATTTAGCAAAAGCTCGAAGCAAGAGAAATACAATTAACAGGTTTGTTAGTGAGTCGGGGAAAAATCATTACTAACCAAAGAGAAATATTACAGGAACAAGTTTCGTTTTACAAAAGATTATATAATGAACAAAAAAACCTCGTGCTACAAATGTAAAAGAAGCAATCAATATATTCTCATTAAATGAAAATCTCACAGCGTTAGAGGAAGAAGAGGCATCTTTATGTGAAGGAAAAGTCACTCTAAAAGAAAGTACTGATGCGCTCCAAATAATGAAGAATAGATCAATCTCCAGGCAGTGACAGAATCACGCTGGAATCTTATAAAAATTCTGGAAAAAAATAGGGAGTACTTTAACTGATTCATTTAACGATTCCTTTAATACTGGTGAAATTTCATTCACACAAAAACAAGGCATCATTACATTACTTCACAAAGGGAAAGACTTAGATAGAGACAAACTGAACAACTGGAGACCTATCACATTAACGAATACAGACTATAAAATCTTAGCAAAACGTTTAGCACTAAGATTAGGTAAGGTAATAGTAAATCTCGTTAATGAGGATCAAGTGGGTTATATTAAAGGCAGAAATTTAGCGACAATTAAAAGAACAATAGATGATGTGATAAATTATCTAAATAAAACTGGTAAAGCAGGGTTTCTAATTGGACTAGATTTCTCTCAGGCTTTTGATTCAATATCTAAAGAGTTCATTTTACAACCTATGACCTTTTCGGATTTGGACATGACTTTCAGAAATGGGTATCAGTGTCAACAAACAGTTGTCAAAGCTGTATTAATCACGGTGGTTGGTTGTCTGAATCCTTTGACGTTAGTTGTAGAATCAGACAAAGATGGCCATTTGCTCCTCTGGCCTTCATTTTAGTGGTAGAGATCTTGGCTATAAAGATTAGAAACAGCCCTATATTAGGTATTGAAGTGCCAAAAAAAAAAAAACTGTGACGTCAGCATAAAGATAAAACAGTTTGCAGATGACACAACATTATTTCTTAAAAATGACGAAGATGTGACATTGGCTCTATACATATTAAACTCTTTTGAAGCGTTCTCCGGGCTTAAACTAAACCAGCATAAAACGAAAGCTTTAAAGATGGGTAGAGGCGCAGAAGAATACAATGTGCCTTTTCCATTAATCGAAAAATTAAGACTACGAGGCATCTTTTTCCAAGCAGATCAAATGGCCCAAAACATTGAGGATAACTGGAAAGCTAATATCAGCAAGATGACAAACCTGATGGAAGAATGGAGCAAAAGAGACTTAAGTATTCATGGCAAAATTGTGGTGATTAAAACTTTTTCTGGTCAATCAGTTAACTTTTATAATGCAAAGTATAGGTATATCAGAAACAGTCCTTCATCAGATAAGTACAATGTTGCATAGGTTTGTATTGCAGCAAAAATATAACAATCGGAAAAGTTTTTGAAAAAGTTAAAAGAAAAGCGATGAATAGCGATTATAAAAGAGGACTGAAAATGTTCAATATTGCAGAATTCCAAAAATGTTTGTATGTGCAATGGGCTGGAAAACTCTTCAGCTCGACAGGAGACAAATGGACAATTATACCAGAATGGCATTCGACTAAAATTGCATGTGTAGGAATCATGTTAATAATAATAATAATAATAATAATAATAATAATAATAATAATAATAATAATAATGTATGGATTTTATATAGCGCAATTCTTGGGATCAACTCATTGCGCTCAGCACACACTCAAACACTCGCACTAACATGTGTTACACACACACACACACACCACACACACACACACACACACACACACACACACACAAACACACACACACACACACACACACACACACACACACACACACACACACACAACACACCCTACCGACACAGGCGCACTTATCAAGTTCATCGGTTCAAGCGTAAACAATACAGTTATGCATGCAGTACATAAAAAGTCAGGTCATAATAATAGACACAGCATTCAGATATTATGGTTGAAGAAGGCTTTCCTAAAGAAGTATGTTTTTAACTCTGACTTGAATTTAGATAATGTAGGCAGGTCACGTAAGCTGTCAGGAAGAGAATTCCAAAGAGTGGGCGCACTAAAGCTAAATGCTCTCTCACCGACTGTCTTTAACGAGCGTCATGTTAATGATGAACTGCAGATCAAAACAACTTCCAGAATTATATGAAATAGAAAATGATTTTTGGCAAGAAACTAT
>CM065734.1:35232632-35250132 GCA_033310375.1 Conus canariensis | reverse complement strand
AGCATTCTTGGCAGCGTCAACTTTCTCTTTTCCGGAAAACTAAAACCATTACCAAGATTCACAATTACCAGTCATCCAACCAAACATACGTAACATATCCACCAAAAAATCGTTTTCCGACCATATCATCATCACACACACACACACACACACACACACACACACACACACACACACACACACACACACAAACACAAACACACACACACACACACACACACACACACACACACACACACACACACACACACATGCGCACACAATTATCAGTCAAACATCAATCACGTCTTCTCAAGCCAAAATATATGTTTTATTAGATGTTCTAGCTAAACAAGAATTTCCTTGTAACTGTAATCCATCGGGTTGTAATGAAGCACATTTATCCCAGGACTTCACCGAATCTAATTCAGTGAGTGTTTCTATAGGAGAATGATCAAATAGATGAGTAATGCAACAGGTCAGTAGGAATCTCTCCTTAACATGAAGTAATTGTGCAGCTTTCCATTGGAAAGACTCAGATGAATGTGCTGCCTAGGACATGCAGGTGTTAAAGGAAATGAGATAGTAGACACACTGTCAGGCAAGGCAACGATAAGAACTGGATTCCATCCCGGTCGATCTAAAGTGATGAGAAATCTAAAGAATCCGCTCCATAAACAAGAACAATGCCAGTACACATTAGACTCTCTCAGAGCTCAACATCCAAAGAGGAAGTGGTCGAATATCCAAACTTTAAGGAAGAGCAAAAAACATCACCAACCAAACAAATATTGATATGATCTGAAGGTCAGCATTGCGGACACTACTAGAGAAAGGCACAGGCTCATACTGGGCCTTTCCATTTACAGACACAAATGCTCAAACACACGCCAACTAAGATAGAGCTTAGAATCCGTCAGGGACCCCACTATACACTGGATATGTGTGTGCGCTAGTGTGAGCATCAGTGCGTAAAGTGGAGAGTCAATAATTATAATGGCTTATTCAGTGTTTGCAGGCCATCTGGCCCGTGTGAACAAGAGAACTGGATTGAACGATAACTGGCATGTTATAGGCGAGTGTTGAAAAAGTATACAGACAAACAAGAAGTACATGTCAAAAATTCATGTGCATGGCATGTAACGTTTACCTACCGATCAGTCACACACAAAGGTTGCAGGTTTCAATCCTCAATTTCAAGGATTCAATTAGGTATACTTCAACTTTAGATAGCAATTCATTTGATATGTTTCTTCCTAATAACTGTGCCTTAATTTCTGACGAAAAAACGATATTAGCACAAGGACACGATTTGTTTTTCAAAGTATGGAACATTTATGACAGATCAATATGAAATGACATAAGTCTTCAATAAGTCCGTCACGAGTTTACAAAATAGATCAATGATTTGTTGAGTCGAGGCACGACGATGTTCGCGAGCACTCAGCTGACTCACGTAACTGGCCATCACTATCTCTGGATGATACATACAATAATCAGGGTATGACGAAAGTGAAGAATTCCAGTCTTGATAATACGAATCCCTCAGTCGTTGTTTTAAGAGATATATAAAACAAGAAGCATACCCTACATTCTGCACCTGCCATGCATATAAAAAAAACTGTCTTACATGTGAAAACCTTTTTTTTTCTACCAGAACGATTATGTATTTGCAGCACGCTGTTGCAGTTCTTTGGATATCTGTTGTCAGACATACACAAAAGTCTGCACCAATATTTCAGAAGTAGAATATATGTATCAATATAGATAGGATATTTACCACACTTTCCAAGGGCAATGTTGTTTTTAACATCCCTTTCAACTCCCAAAACCAATTTGCACGATTTAATGTGGACTTTTTTTCAATAGCATCATACTTTTGACCCCCCCCCCCCCCCCCCCGAATCTTAATATCATACAGCAGAATGGGTTTAACTTTTGCTTGAATTGTTTGTTTGCTTGTTTGTTTGTTGTATAACGTAACAGCTGGAATTCCTTGGAGTTTAAGATACAGCCTATTAATTCCTGCCCCTGCTCTCAGAGCCTTCCCTGACAGATTTTCTACATACCTGGATCAGTTTAATGTGGCTGAAAATATAACGCCAAGATAATTAAGACTACATTCAACTTTAATATGCTTACCATCATATCACCATTTCTCAGTTGATTTTTTGTATTTGACATCCCTTCCAACTCCCAAAACAATCTTGCAGAATTTAATCTGGACTTTTTCAGTAGCACCATACTTTTGGAACCCTGAAATCTCAGAACCGATAACAGAATGGGCTTTACTTTTGTTTGAAGTTTTTTTTCTTTGTATAACGTAACAGCTGGAATTCTTTGAAGTTTAAGATGCAGTCTATCATTTCTGCCACTGCTCTCAGAGAGTTCTCTGACATATTTTCTACACACCTGGCTAAGTTTAATGTGACTGAGAATATAACGCCAATATAACTGTGGCTACATTCAACTTGGATCTGCTAACCCTCATACCACCTTTTTTCTGCTGTTTTAATGAAACTACCATTTTAAAACAGTACCATCTTGGTGTTGTCCCTGTTCACATCAGACCCCACCTATGACAGTAACTTTCCATACAGTCTATTTTCATTGGAAGTCTGCCATAGAATCAGAAACTAAAGCAATATAAATCGGAAATGAAATGAGGCAGGGAACAGTAAACGATAAACAGTAAACAAGTTGGGTATTTTTTGCTCCCATAAGAAAACCTAACACAGAGTAACTTTTATTCAAGACTGGCACAGCCTTTTAAACTTGAATAAAGTCAGACAAATACATAGACGAACAATCTAATAGTGGGGGAAAAAACAAGCGCAGACCAACAACTGAACTATCTTCATAGTAATGACTTGGCAAAGATTTGGACTTAAGGAGGGGGGTGGGGGTGGGGGGGTAATTTGAAGATGGAGAAACTGGGAACATGAAATTAAGAAAATATGTTACAGATATGAAAACTCTTCACTAGCTGCATAAGGGAACCATCGCAATCTCTTTTGAAGGCAGATATATTTGTATTGCCTGCTCCGAGGCCTTTCGTCCGCTGGGTCGGACTCATCAGGGAGACACGGCTGGTTGTGTCTGCGCTCCTGGCGTCAAATAGAGACACACCACAGTCCATAATACTGTGGTGTTCTCACCACCAAGAGTGCAAAAAAGAATCCAATAGCACTCCCAAAGCAGCCAGCGAAGAGTAGTAAATGAAACCAAACGAAAGTGTGGGGAGGAAAAAAGTTGCTGAAAAACTAAAGACATTATGCAAACAGTATAAAATAAAGGGGACAATCTTTGAGCCTACGCTTGAGGATCCACCCAAAGATGCAAGGGAGATCAAAAGACAAACACACAGACGGACAGAAACAAATACAAATAACCTCAATTTAATCAAAACAAAAATCGGAAATGAAATGAGGCAGGGAACAGTAAACGATAAACAGTAAACAAGTTGGGTATTTTTTGCTCCCATAAGAAAACCTAACACAGAGTAACTTTTATTCAAGACTGGCACAGCCTTTTAAACTTGAATAAAGTCGTTTGGTTTCATTTACTACTCTTCGCTGGCTGCTTTGGGAGTGCTATTGGATTCTTTTTTGCACTCTTAGTGGTGAGAACACCACAGTATTATGGACTGTGGTGTGTCTCTATTTGACGCCAGGAGCGCAGACACAACCAGCCGTGTCTCCCTGATGAGTCCGACCCAGCGGACGAAAGGCCTCGGAGCAGGCAATACAAATATATCTGCCTTCAAAAGAGATTGCGATGGTTCCCTTATGCAGCTAGTGAAGAGTTTTCATATCTGTAACATATTTTCTTAATTTCATGTTCCCAGTTTCTCCATCTTCAAATTACCCCCCCACCCCCACCCCCCTCCTTAAGTCCAAATCTTTGCCAAGTCATTACTATGAAGATAGTTCAGTTGTTGGCCTGCGCTTGTTTTTTCCCCCACTATTAGATTGTTCGTCTATGTATTTGTCTGACTTTATTCAAGTTTAAAAGGCTGTGCCAGTCTTGAAAAAAAGTTACTCTGTGTTAGGTTTTCTTATGGGAGCAAAAAATACCCAACTTGTTTACTGTTTATCGTTTACTGTTCCCTGCCTCATTTCATTTCCGATTTTTGTTTTGATTAAATTGAGGTTATTTGTATTTGTTTCTGTCCGTCTGTGTGTTTGTCTTTTGATCTCCCTTGCATCTTTGGGTGGATCCTCAAGCGTAGGCTCAAAGATTGTCCCCTTTATTTTATACTGTTTGCATAATGTCTTTAGTTTTTCAGCAACTTTTTTCCTCCCCACACTTTCGTTTGGTTTCATTTACTACTCTTCGCTGGCTGCTTTGGGAGTGCTATTGGATTCTTTTTTGCACTCTTGGTGGTGAGAACACCACAGTATTATGGACTGTGGTGTGTCTCTATTTGACGCCAGGAGCGCAGACACAACCAGCCGTGTCTCCCTGATGAGTCCGACCCAGCGGACGAAAGGCCTCGGAGCAGGCAATACAAATATATCTGCCTTCAAAAGAGATTGCGATGGTTCCCTTATGCAGCTAGTGAAGAGTTTTCATATCTGTAACATATTTTCTTAATTTCATGTTCCCAGTTTCTCCATCTTCAAATTACCCCCCCACCCCCACCCCCCTCCTTAAGTCCAAATCTTTGCCAAGTCATTACTATGAAGATAGTTCAGTTGTTGGCCTGCGCTTGTTTTTTCCCCCACTATTAGATTGTTCGTCTATGTATTTGTCTGACTTTATTCAAGTTTAAAAGGCTGTGCCAGTCTTGAATAAAAGTTACTCTGTGTTAGGTTTTCTTATGGGAGCAAAAAATACCCAACTTGTTTACTGTTTAAAGCAATATAATCTGCATACATCAACAGAAAAATACCAAATGGATATGCAATAATGTCAATACCTCTTACAGCACATTGAAATAAGTCAGCTTGCAACTCAGACAAAAAAATATGGAGAATAACAAAGAGCTAAAAACACTGCCTTATTTCACACCTGACACAAGGTAAGAATACTCAGTTATGTTGGTCTCCATTTTGACAGTTGCCTTCACATTTCTATACATAGTCTTCATTGTTTTGATCATTTCCCATGAATGTCCGTTTTCTGTGATAAGACATACAGCTGTTTTGTATGTCTATACAATCAAATGCCTTAGAGAAGTCCAAAAAGACTGTGTAAAAGCCACCACCATGTTTTGTGAGGTACTTTTCAACCAGTGATTGAAGCAAAAAAAAAAAATGTTGTCTGTGGTACTGTAAACTTTATGAAAAACTGCTCGAGCTTCAGGAAAAAAGTTTTAAAGCATTTTGAGGATCCCGACGAATAACATAGACAAACTAATCAGAGACAAAAGACGACGCGTTTCGACCTCTTAGGTCTTGTTCAGGCAATATACACAACACTCAGGACAACGAAAATGAAGAAGCAATCACTTATCTTCGTCAGCTTTGGCGCAAGATGTGCGTTGAATAAAAAAAATAATGAATCAGGAATCACGTCATTTGCTTCACAAAAATCCTTTTGTCTGTTATCAAATGCTGAGCCATACAACTTACTGATTATGTTCCACAATGAGACCCTCCTATATTTATCTGTTTTACATGAACTACCTTTTTGTATAAGGGGAATATGACAGCTTTCGTCCAGCTTTGGAGCACTTCTAACATTCGAACGTTCTGTTGAACAACGGATACAGAAATTTAATCAGCGTGATGAAAAAAAAAAAAAAAAAGAGAGAGAAAAAAACAACAGAAGACAGATCGTCAGGTCCAGATGCTTTTCCATTTTTGCAGTGCACGGATATCACTAGAAAAAATTAACCTCTGAAATATTCCCATCCACTTGGCATTTAAACAACAGTTTTTGGGGTACATGGTCATGTGGGACATATTCAGCCTCCTGGCTGAAATCAGATACATCCACTGATTGTCCTACATCTAACAAGTTTTTTTAAGTTACTCATACCATGTGCGGGACGACATAAATTTTGAACAGTTCGGTTTAGTTGATGTCAATGACTTCACTTTCTATTAACACAATCTGGAATTGGTATCAAAACACGCAGCATTCAATTCGTTTAAAACGCTCTGTTTTGTACTGCTTTTTCCCTGTCACACAATTCTTGAAACTGATGCTCCAGATTTAGATATCTGATTAAGTACTCCCTTGGATTGGACCTTCTGAATATACTTAGATGTTGCTTTTTCTTTTTTTGCGTGGTCACACTCTTCGTCATTCCAGGGCGGCTGTGCACGGGACTGTTGCATTTTCCGCTTTGACCTCATTTGACCCGCAGCGTTTTGAAAGAATGTAACAGGACAGGACGACCCTGTCTCAACATTCCATTCAAGTACTGTCATAAAATTTTGAAATTCTCTTTCAACGTGACTGAGAATACAATCAACGAATGACTGCGTAATGTTCTTTCCAAACAAATCGAAAATCCTCATCCAATTCAGTTTGTTCAGAATTATCTTTGGTCTCTATAATATTAAACTAAGTAAAACAAGCAACAATAGAAAAATGATCTGACTCACGCCTGTTTGCCACATACATATCAACAACAGTGTGGAATTTTAATTGGGAACAAATAAACTTACTACACTTAAACCTTGGTTTGATATCACTATCACCTTCAGTTCCTCCATATACGATTAACATATCGTATTCTGAACAGAGTTCTATAAGTGTACGACCATGATCATTGACACCATTGTCTTTAAATTTACAAAGCGTTTGTGGCACACTTTGCATTAATATTTCAACATCTTCAAGTGGTTGTGCATGTCTGTTTCTACCGACATTATCCACACTAGCGAATTCAGATGTGCGGGCATTAAAATCGCCAGACAATCACCAAGGTAATCCAGGATATCGGTCCATTCCTCAGACATACAGTTTTTTAATGGTTCAATACAATTATCACTGTCTTGACCAGCCGCCGTGGCGAAGTGGTTAGCGGCGCGGACTCCCGGCTGGGAGGTCGTGGGTTCGAATCCCATCAGAGTCATGTGGGTTTTTCTGCTCCGACCGGCTCCTACCCAGAGTTGAGTTTGCTGCGGACTCAGTTGGGAAGACTGGGACCACACAGTCGAGTTACATCCACTTAATGGATGCGTTTCTGAGAGTGTTGCTCAAATTTCCTGACCAACACTGCAGGTGCCTGTATCTCTCGGGCCTGGTTGATGCCGGGATATATTATGAAAGGAAGCGTAGAGTACAGCCCTGTCATGTAGTCTCAGACCGAAATGGAAATCCGTAGCATCATCTTAATCATCCTCATTCTCATCGATCAGCATAAAAAAATGTCTCAAATTCTGTGGCCCTTCATGCCCTGCTCTCATGGTAACCTCATTTTCGATGTCCTTTCCACATCTGTGGCCTTGGTTTGGTTCCGTCGGGGTCACCGGTATCGGCGAGTCCATGGGGGCTGTCGTTGGACGGACGTGGTGGCGCCCTCTGGGGGGAAGCTCACTCACGCCGGCTCCGCGACAAAGCAATTATTGTCGTCAGTAGGGGGCTTAGTAGGTGGTGTCCTGCGTATGTTAGATCAGAACAGGCGCCACTGAACACCACCGAAGTGACTCGGCAGCAGTGCAGTGTCTCTTCCGGTGGGTTGCCTCTTGACGACTTGACATTGACTGCTCCCTGTGGATTGCCGGTGCCGGGGCTGCGGTGGGACCGACCGGGCTGTGGCTCTGGACGGGGTGTCGGAATGAGCGGCGTGGGTGCACTGCCTCTGAGATGGCGCAGAGGTTGGGACAGCAAAAAAAAAAAAAAAAAAAAAAAAAAAAAAAAAAATCACTGTCTTTTCCATAGATCACATAAGGTTCAGGCGCGATGTAAACAAAAGCAGCAAGAATGTCAAATGGAGAATTCAAAACGGACTTACGTCAGAAAGATATAGTCCTCTTTTGAATGAAGTAGTTGTTCCGCCTGGTACATAACAGATTTGTGTACACAAACAGCAACAGCATCTTTTAGTTTTGTCATGCATGGAGAGTAAAACACATGAAAATAAGCATAAACATTTTTATATCACTTTTTATATTTTCCATTACCACACTTCTGAAAAAATAACATACATTTAATATCAAACTTTTAATGAAAACGCCGGAACGAATATTTTGTAGCTTCCAGAATAAACCTTGAACTTTCCACGCCATTACTTCAAACACAGGAAACACTTTACTGGGTAAAAGTGTGGTTGTATGGGTGGATAAACTGTGTTGATGTGTAGGTGTGCTGTCAGCCAATGACCAATGGGTAGAGAGAGACAGCATCACGGACTGATCGTCTCCTTTCGTAGTCACACACACGTGCGCGCACGCCCCCCCCCCCCCCCCCCCCCAATTCCCTCCCACACATACACACACACCAATCATTGACCTTATGACAAAAACAATCATTAACGACGTGACAACAAGAAACACTGCAGCAGTGACAAAAGCAATGCTTATTGTCTCGACGAAAACAATCTGTGACGTTATGACACAAACAATTGCTGCAGTCATGAAACAAACACTGTCATCATAACGGAAGCAGGTGCTGCAGTCGTGACAAAGTGATCATTGCAGTCAGGAGGGAAACAATCATTGCAGTCACGACAAAAGCGATCATTGCATTCGTGACACAAACGATCATTGACCTCACGGCAGAAGCAATACTTGAAGTCATGACAAAAAGTGCATTGCAGTCATGGTAAAAAAAAAAAAAAAAAAAAAAAAAAAAAAAAATCGGCGTTACGCAAAACAAACAAACAAACAAACAAACAAACATCATTGTCATGACAAAAATGAAAATTCTGGCTTGACAAAAATCTATCATTACAGTCATTACAAAACAATAATGGCATCGCTACATCAATTCTCAACGTTCTGAAAATATCAGCCATGAATGTCATGAGGAGAAATCATGACAGAACAATCAATGACATCATGACCACACTTATGAACGACATGCAAACCAATCATTCAAGCTATGGGACACAATGACTGACGTCATGACAACAGCAGCCGTGGCAAAGCAATCATTGACGTCCTTACAAAGCAATCCTTGACATCATGACAACGGCTACCTTTGATATCAAAGGTTAAAAAAAAATTGATAATTATTGTTGTCATGATGAAAAGAATTGGTCACGTAACAGCAATCATTCCCGTTACATCAGGAAAACACTTTTGACCTCAGAACAATAACAATCATTGAAGTTATCCCACAAACAGTCATTGCAGTCCTTCCAAACAAAACAAACAAAGCACCATAACCACCATCACCACCACCACAACAACAACAGCAATGGCAGCAACAACAACAAATGTTTGATCACACGGCAGCCATCGCTGTCATTACAAATACAACCGGTGAAGTCATGATAAAGAGCAGTCGTTGTTTTCATGACGATACGATCATTGACATCACGAAAAAAACGTCACCGTAGTCTTGACAACAACATTCTTTGTGGTCATGACACATCATTGCCGTCACGAGAACATACTCATTGCAGATCTGACACAGTCCACTGTGGGAATGACTGAAATATTGCAGTCATGAAAAAAGCAGACGTTGCCAAAAAAGAAATCGTAGTAATGACAAAAGTAATAAATAGATAAGTAAATAAATAACTACATGAATAAACGAAAGAGTGAATAAATCCAATCATTGAATATTTAAATAAACGAACGAATGAATAAATAAATAGATAAGTAAACAGATAAATAAGTAAGTAAGTAAATAAATGAATAAGAAAATAGAAATCTTTGAAGCAATTTGAAACACAGTTCTTGCAGTCATAACAATTCATTCAGTAAGAAAAAGTCACTGCAGCCAATTCAATCAAGCATTGCATTTATAACAATGTGTGTGTGTGTGTGTGTGGTGCGTCGCGCGCGCGCGCGCGCGCGTGTGTGTGTGTGTGTGTGGTGTGTAGTGCAAACGTGCGTAGGTATTATGTTTCATCGTAATCGAGAGGAGCTAATAGTTCCAAAACATAACGTTAACTTATTCACGTAATTGACGTGGTCGGACAAATTGTGTATCATTGTGGCGAATATGTTGTGAGTCTTACATACTGAGGGAAGTGAAAGTGTCCGTGTGACTCTCGACTGCCGAACCAGCCAGCTAGGAGCAATCCTGCACTGCGTTTTGAAGCCTGCGTTGTGTGGACATAAACGCACGGGGCATTCCACGAAGACACCAAGCAACATAACAGCTCCCTGGCAGATGCCATCGTGTGATGACCATTGAATGTATCACAACAGTCCTCCATGGAAGCGTCCCCATGGAGACATCTTTCGGAGTACTTTTTTGGGTCTATATTTGCCTATGTGACATACAAAATGTTTTCATATTCAAATCGGTTCACTAGACATTCCACACTTCACATTTCACATTCCATATTTCGGACTGTAACAAAAAGCGGAACATTGACAGAAAGACCGCTAAAGATCAATACTGCTTTGAAGAACCTACAGGGCAAGTGTTTGTAAGTGTATGTAATTCCGCTCGAACTGTCTAAAATGCCGACCTGCCTTGCACTTGTTGGCAGTGTAGAGCTGACTTAAATCCAAACAGGCAGCCGACCATACGGGCATAGATGTATCTCTAATTACAGTTCATTATCTCCTGAACCAATCCCTCATTTCGGGCCCATTCCTTATAATCTGTGAGTCTGTTTGATTGAGGTAGGTTTTGTGTGCAATTGTATCATTTTGTTTTAAGATTTAGTACAGCGGGATGATGAAATGTGATTGCTATGTTTGAATACACGTGAAAGTAAGCTCCATGGCAGGAAATGTAGGTGTTTCCTATCATGTAGGTTCTACGTTGAAGTCGTCTGGTGTACACATGACGGACGAACTTGTGCTGCTGCTAGATCTGTGTCGCATTCACAACGGGAAATACTGACAGCTTCCAGAGGCAGTGACCAACATGTCCCTTGACCTGGTCATCTAATTTTCGTTCCTATAACATCAGCAAGGTACCTCGACATACCGGATGGATCGTTTGATAGAGATCTGCGTTTCCAGATGTCAAGCTGGTTTGCTAATGGATTATTCCCTGTGTGTGTGTGTGTGTGTGTGTGGTGTGTGTGTGTGTGTGTGTGTGTGTGTGTGTGTGTGTGTGTGTGTGTGTGTGTCCCTTGCGTGCATGTTCATTCGTTTTCTGGATTTTCGTTGTTGTTACATCGATTATGATGCTTTCTCTCTCTCTCTCTCTCTCTCTCTCTCTCTCTCTCTCTCTCTCTCTCTCTCTCTCTCCTCTCTCTCTCACCCTCATACACACACACACAATACACACACACACATACACACACAACACACACACACACACACCCCGCAGCACACACACACACACACACACACACACACACACACACACACACACACACACACACACATACGAGTTGATTTTAACGTGGTGACAGCCCTGATGTGGCCCTTTGCGGTCGGCTGGGCTATAAGCAACATTACCTTACCCCCCCCCCCCACACACACACACACACACCATAAGCTTACATATCTTGGGAAAAGAAACGCAAAGAAATGAACACGGCATTTTAAAAGAGAATGTCATAAAACACAAACAGGACAAAACAAAACTGAGAGAGAGAGAGAGAGAAAGAGAAGAGAGAGAGAGAGAGAGAGAGAGAGAGAGAGAGAGGGGGGGGAGTGAGAGAGTGAGAGAGAATGAAGCGGGGTGGGTGGGTGGGGGTATGGCGTGTCGGGGAATCATGTCATTGATTTCTGAGGATTGTAACGTGACAGTACTTGAAGCCCGCATAGGCTCGGATTTCTATATCAAAATGTCAGGTCTCTCCTCATTTCAGTCGAGGAACGAAAAAGAAAAAAAAAATGTCCTTCGGTTTTTCACAGTTCCCTGATATCAATTACAACAGTTTTTTTTTTTCTTTTTCTTTTCTAACCTTCTCTTCTTTTTCTTTTTTTTTTCTTTCTTTCTTTCTTTCTTTTTTCATTTATTTTTCTTTTTCTTTTTTTTTTTTTTTTACAATTTTTAACAAGTGGTGTTATAAGACTGTTTGTAACTTCGATGTATTTCTATTTATTGACCGCCTCCATGTGTATTTTGTTCGAAGCTTATTTTGTTTCTTTTCTCCCCCCCCCCCCCCTCCCCTGATTATTTTGATTTGTATTCTACTATATGTATGCACCAAAAGACAAAGACTTGTTTCGAATTGGCTCTGTGTGGCTCTCGGTATTTTGGCTTATTTTTTGTGGTGTTAGTCTGTTTCTGTCTTGTGAGCCCCAACTACTCAAAACAGTTCAAGATCGCCACCTCTCCACACAGAAATCAGAATCATAAAACAGGTCATTAAAGCTTTCAGTTTCACACAACAACAATAATCAAAGAATACCAGCCGCCGTGGCGAAGTGGTTAGCGTCGCGGACTCCCGGCTGGGAGGTCGTGGGTTCGAATCCCATCAGAGTCATGTGGGTTTTTCTGCCTCGACCGGCTCCTACCCAGAGTTGAGTTTGCTGCGGACTCAGTTGGGAAGACTGGGACCACACAGTCGAGTTTCATCCACTTAATGGATGCGTTTCTGAGAGTGTTGCTCAAATTTCCTGACCAACACTGCAGGTTCCTGTATCTCTCGGGCCTGGTTGACGCCGGGATATATTATGAAAGGAAGCGTAGAGTACAGCCCTGTCATGTAGTCTCAGACCGAAATGGAAATCCGTAGCATCATCTTAATCATCCTCATTCTCATCGATCAGCATAAAAAAATGTCTCAAGTTCTGTGGCCCTTCATGCCCTGCTCTCATGGTGACCTCAGTTTCGATGTCCTCTCTACGTCTGTGGCCTTGGTTTGGTTCCGTCGGGGTCACCGGTATCGGCGAGTCCATGGGGGGCTGTCGTTGGACGGACGTGGTGGCGCCCTCCGGAGGGAGAGCTCACTCACGCCGGCTCCGCGACAAAGCAATTATTGTCGTCAGTAGGGGGCTTAGTAGATGGCGGCTTGCGTATGTTAGATCAGAACAGGCGCCACTGAACACCACCGAAGTGACTCGGCAGCAGTGCAGTGTCTTTTCCGGTGGGTTGCCTCTTGACGACTTGACATTGACTGCTCCCTGTGGATTGCCGGTGCCGGGGCTGCGGTGGGACCTCCTGGGCTGTGGCTGTGGACGGTGTGTCGGAAAGAGCGGCGTGTGTACACTGCCTGTGAGGTGGTGCAGTGGTTGGGACAGCAAAAAAAAAAAAAAAAAAAAAAAAATCAAAGAATGGGTGATCAAAATTGTCTGTTTCACGCAGGAATGAGAATTTGAAAACGGCATGAAAGCTTTCAATTTAACAAAATAAGCATGATCAGAGAATGGGCCATTAAAGATTTCTGTTTCACACAGCAACTAGAATCTGAGAAAAGGTATGAAAGTTTTCTGTTTCACACAGCAACCAGAATCAAAGGATAGGTCATTAAAACTTTCTGTTTGTCACGGCAACCAGAATCAGAGAATAGATCACGAAACCTTTCTGTTTCACTCAGAAACCAGAATCAGAGAGTAGGTCATTAACGCTTTCTGTTTCACACAGCAACCAGAATCAGAGAATAGGTCATGAAAACTTTCTGTTTCACACAGCAACCAGAATCAGATAATGGGTAATTAAAGCTTTCTGTTTCACACAGCAACCAGAATCAGAGAATAGGTCAGTAAAGCTTTTCGTTTCGCATTGTAACCATAATCAGAGAATAGGTTATGGAAGCCTTTTTTTTAATTTTTTTTTTTTTTACAGCAACCAGAACAAGAGTCATTAAAGCTTTTCACTTAACACAGCAGCCAGAATCGGGAACTAGGTCATGAAAGCTTTTAATTGAGATAAAAGCCCTACTAGTATATATGTCGGGAAGTCCAATTCCTTCTTCAGCAAAGTCCTCGTGTCCAGATTTACGTGAGCACTTACAGTCAAGAAGTACGTGTATTGACAGTATACGTGCACTTCTGGCAACAGATGCAACATGTAAAATGCTTACAAATCAATAACTTAAAACAACTAGACCAATTGCAGTGGAAAGCATTGTTGGTTCTGATTGCATGAGCCATTTTGTGGGGTAAGTCACTTAATAATTTCATTAAACGTTGTGATTAGTTCCGACTATGGATCTTCATAATGGTACGTGCCCCGTTTTCTTTGGGAAAAAAAAATTAGGAAATTCGTTCTGAAAGTGAGACAGTAACAGACACAAATGCTGCAGCCGACGGATCCTGTGGCCAAAGGGATTGCTTCCAATCCTAAGGACGACAGCTAGCCAGAAGAATGAGATGTCTATGTTAAACTCTTCCCTTGAGAATGCTTAGTCCAGTAGTCCGTCCTCTTTCTTTGGTGACCAACTCGCCCCTCGCCCTCACCACACATCATCCACCCCATCTCTCTCAATATGGCGTTACCCCCATAATGTTTGCAACGCGTCTGTTCTTTCACCTCCTGTCCCCTCCTCCCGCCTCCCCCTTTCTGCTTCTTCCACACTCCTTTCCGACGGGAAAAAAAATGGTTAAAGCGACTGAAAGAGTATTTGAACGAGTACACGAAGCACCATTTCTTCCACGAAACTTCTCCCTCTAATGATCATCACCACTTCAATCACATCATTGCCACAACCATCACAGTTCCTTCACCACAAAAAGGAACCACAACAAGATGCAGTGTTAGCACCTCCACCTGTCCCTACCTCCCACAGCCCTAACCACCCACAGTTACATCATCACCACCACCACGAATGCCATCGGTCACTACCACAAACGCAGACCTGATGTGTATTATTCTGCGTGGACTTGAGGCTGACAAGATGGGAATGAATGTGCGTGCGTGCGTGCGTGCGTGCGCGCGTGCGTGCGTGCGTGCGTGTGTGTGCGTGTGTGTGCGTGCGTGCGTGCGTGCGTGTGTGTGTGTGTGTGTGTGTGTGTGTGTGTGTGTGTTGTGTGTGTGTGTGTGTTCATTGTCTTGAGTGTTGTTCGTCTTGCCTGGAGAAGACCAAAGAGATGGAAACGCCTCGTATTTGTCTTGCAATTTGTTTGTTTCTTTAGTTCAGTAGCATATTAACTTTTCCTTTCAATTTGAAGTTATGATATTTCCAAACATGGATTGAAAATGGTATTAAATATCGAGAAATGCAGTTCACACATTTAAAGACTGGCTGCTTAATGTAAATAACATCGCACATGCTCTGTGATGGTCCCATAGGGTTTAATGTGATGTGACCCCTGAACCGTCGATTTACAGGATCCGCAAAGGAAGGAATCCAAGTCCTTTTTATGATGCAAGTACTTTCAACTCAAAATCAAATGAGGCTGAAATAAAACCATCCTTGAAAGAAAGAATCATTTGCCACTTATCAGAATATTTCTAGAAGTATCCGAACGTCATCTACGATAGGCGATCCGATTTTACGGTAAAAGCCGTGTCACCTGCAGCAAATGTTGACAACAAATACATATTTTAGACGCTATTGCACGTGGTTTTTGTTGATTTTTTTTTCGTCGGAGACAGGTAATATACAAGCACAGTTCTGAAGCAAACAGTCTCTTTTACTTCTTTGAACATGATACAAGCATTTACATCATTTTGAATTCGAATGAGTGATTGGCAATTTTTTTCACGCAGAAACTACAGTTAAGACTAGTTTATCAGGTGCAGGTGAAGCACAGGAATTTTGTTTAAGTTAAGGTATATGAGTAAACCAATCGTATGAGAAATGTGGTTAAGATGCGAACGTTCCTTTGAACGAAAGTGGGTTAAAAAATAAAAAAGCAAGCCTATCAGAGATGCGAAGATATATGTGAAAGGAAAGCTTTTTCTACTAAGTTTTCAAGCTTCGGTAATGACTACGTATTCATACCTGGCATCTCTTAGATAATCAGATAAGTCACGAAACTTTTGAACACCAATCGTAGCTCGATAGTTACGTTTTTGAGATCATGTACTCAGACTGGATATTGTCTCTCCTCCATCCAAGTTTTACATCAACGTTCTATGTTTCTGTGAAATGAAACCTTGAATGAGGCAGCGAACAGTAAACAGTAAATAACAGAAATGTAGGGTAACTCTTGATCACATGATGACATAAATACACGCGCATAACTCCAAACGAATGCTGCTTTGGACACTTAATCGCCTTGCTGAAACGACAAGACAGAGCACACAGAACAAACAAGGAGATATCCCCCAAAAGGACATCCCAAGCTTGCCTATATACCCTGTACCCGACACATCTGCACAACAACTGGAGAAATGAACAAACACAAATTACCCTTTATTAAAAACTGACACAGCCTTTTTTAACTTGATCATAGCTAAACAAACTCACGGACGAACCGGACCAAATACAGATAACCTCGGTCGGATTCGTGCGAAACGAAATCTTAAGTGAGTAAGGGAACGGTAAACAGTAAACAACAAATAGATAGGGTAACTCTGCTCCCATGATGACATAAATACACGCCCATAACTCCAGACGAATGCTGCTTTCGACACCCAATCGCCTGGCAGATATGACAGGACAGAGCACACAGAACAAACAAGGAGGCATCCCCCAAAAGGATGCTCCAAGCTTGCCCATACACCCTAGACCTGACACATCTACACGGCAATAACAGCTGGAGAAACGCACACATTCAAACTGTTACTCAAGACTTGCACAGCCTTTTCGATCTTGAGCATGAACACAAATGAACGGTAACAGATACGATAAACTCGGTTTGATTCACGTGGAACGAAATCTTAAATGAGGCAGGGAACAGTAAACAATAAATAACTAATAAGTATGGTAACTCTTTGCTCCCATGATGAAATAAACACACGCCCATAACTCCAAACTATTTTTGAGGATGTCTCTTTGTTCTGTGCACGCCGTCATGTCGTTTCTGCTAGGCGATCGGGTGTCGAAAGCAGCGTTCATTTGGAGTTATGGGCGTGTATTTATTTCATCATGGGAGCAAGAATTCTATGTTTCTGTTTCCTACATGGCCTTGAGATTATGACATGTGTGGATTTATATCACTTCCAGACGATCGTGCAAGTCGGGGCAACAGTTGATGAACTGTTCCAACTACGTCATCATAAGCATCCTGTCAGAACCCGAGAGGGATTGTTTTCCCTTGAATCTGTTGAGTGCTATGCTGCTCGAGTTCTTTGTAGCATGGCACTGGAACTAGTCTGTTTTATACAGTCCATAGAAAGTCTTCCTGTCTAGACCCTGGAGAAAAATTTTTTGAGGGGTGAACATGTCATGGGCACAGACCAGGCTTGTGGAACGGACCATGGTCAGACAACAATACGTACACTGTGGTCACCGCCCAGCAGTTGGGCACTCGGTCTCCACATCAACAGTCAACTCATGAAGGACATTGCCGACATCAGAGAAGGTAGCTGCATTGCACAACAAGGTGGTGAATCAACATGTGAGACTGTGGCAAGGACAAAGAAGAAGCCAAGAGAAACCCTGCATCAACCCTGCTTGTCAGTGGATGTAATGCTTCGGGAACGATCG
>CM065734.1:35212632-35225132 GCA_033310375.1 Conus canariensis | reverse complement strand
GTCCGCTGTTTGAGTATTCTTTGAAAACTGAAGTTGAAATATGCATGAATGATATGTTCTCATTACTTTGTGAAAAGGGGGGTGGGAGCTGGTGTGGTGGCGATTCTTTTGTGTGTGTAAGAGGTGTGTGTGCTACGAACCTTATCAGAGAGAGAGAGAGAGAGAGAGAGAGAGAGAGAGAGAGAGAGAGAGAAGAGAGAGATTTCAGGGGTTTTTGATCAATTGGCAAGATGTTTACTCTACAAACCAAAAGGGGAAAATGAGCGTGTGTGTGTGTGTGTGTGGGGGGGGGGGGGGGGGTCTCCAAGTACATCGAAGTAGATTTGAAAACGAAACCGAACAAGTAGCAAATATTTAAACTAATATAGCCAGAGTATGGGATAAAGCAGTGTTTTTTTTCTTGTTCTTGTTTTTTTCTTTTTTGTTTTTCTTTGTTTTATGACTCGCGGCACTTATAAATGTTACTAGGAAACACATAATCATTAATGCAATAACAATATTTACAGTCTTAACCCTAATGAATTCTGCTATCACAGTGAAATCACGATTCAATAGTCGTGGAAGATAGTAAAATCATCTAGATATAACACAGACACGTAACAAATAGATTGGTCTCTTTAGTTTTTCAAAACGTTTCTTGCTTTTTTCCCCTTTCAGAGCCATGTTATGATTCGTTCTCTCTGTTAATCGACATTTCACCTCTTACAACATATTCATCCAATGCTCAAACAACAAAGTGTCCATACTGTTTTAAAAACACATAAAATTTAGCTGCTGTCCCATCAGTGCCTGGGAACGTATCATAATGCATAGTGCATCTTCTTTAGGAAAACGTACACTTATTATATGGTTTCCTCTGGGATGTGAATTTGATTCATAGCTCAATGCTAAGAATTAAAGTTGCCAAGTGAGGTGACTGCAGGCGGAACTTTTTAAAATTGATAAACATATCACAAACATATACACAGACAGATACAAACAAGCAATACATATGGACTGAACTAACTCAAATGTCATAAGCAGCAGGAAAACAAATTGGCTTAGCCTGTACAATAGATCTGCACAGAAACCTGCATTCAAATTCACATAAGCGTACCGCTGTTCAAAAGGCAATCATTGGTAAACGAACAACAGACAAAGACCCGTTAGAAAATTGGAGAGGAATAATGAGCAGATGTGGGGAAGGTGGAAAGTATGCTTAATTTCCTCCAGATTCGACAGCCTGTGCTATTCAATAAATTCACGAGAAATATTCCGCGGTGATATATACGTTTATTGTAATAATGATTTAATCCCTCTTGGTTATTCAGTAAGAGAAGCATAGGATGACCACTTATCTATGAAACAAGGCATATTACTTTGACCACTTGATGCGGACCTTTCGATGCTATACCTCTATTTTATTACACAGAGAATACTTTGCAAAGCAGGACAAAAATTAAGAAATCTTCACCTGCTAATGTAGAATTTAGCCAGCAACAAAATCAAATCAAACATGTTATCGATGGATGTACGATTTTGTAATCCAAAAGGAACAAGATCTTAGACAGAATGGTAACTGTGACCAAAAATTCTAAACAAGACAACAGTTCCAAGAATGGTACTTGATAGTGTCGATCTGCTTGCAGAATATGCATAATGGGTCTTCGACAATACGACACATATACAAATATTGTCTTGTTGGAAGGATACGGTGCAAAATTCTAGTCTGGAACCATCCGAGCTGGGCCTCAGATGTTAATCTAAAGCAAGGTCAATTACATTTTTCCATTTTAATTCGCTAAATTTTACTAGCAGCGTATGGAATGAAAACAGATCCGATCAATGCATGCTGTACAGCTTTATTGCCTTTTAGAATGATTGTCCAAGTTTAAAAATTTATAATCTTGTACTGGTTAGTCAACTGACATGCATGTTTGTTCGGAAAGCTCTCGATTGCTTGGATTAAGCCATTGTAGAATAAAAAAAATATTCTTTTAGTTGATGGGCATTTTTAACTAAACTCAGTGAAGCTAGAAAGTTCCAATCTGCATTTACAAGCTGTTGTATGAATGAAAATTGCCTTCCATCCATTCTTGATTACAAATTGTGCATTTTTCCTTACATTATTTGTATTATAATAAATAGTTTCAGCTAGGAATTCATGCATATTAGCTGGAGGACACTTTTAACACGATTGCTTATATTGCTTTCAAACATTTACCCAAGAGGGATTATCAGTGTACACTATATTTGCATATTTTACCACCATAATTTTGTAGGTCAGAAGCATACGGCTAAAAACTGTATACAAACACCTTCAAATCCGACTCAAAATTAATGTTCATTGCAGCTATAAAAGAAAGTCATGTCCTTGTCCTGTCCTTGATCCCTTAGACTCCCGACCGTAGGGGCACCTGTGTAGCTCTGACAACCAGTCCTCTCCATTCATCCCGGCACTCCGTCCTCCTCAACACGTCCCTCAACTCTAGGCCCATCCACTCTGTGATGTTGTTTTCCCATCTCTTTCTTTGTCGACCTCTCCGCCTTCCTCCTCGTACTGTGCCCTGCGGGATTGTTTTGGCAAGGCCTGATGACCTCGTGACATGTCCATACCACTTCAGCTTGCGTCGTTTAACTGAAGTGAGGAGATCTGTATATGGACCGATTTCATTCTCGATGCGTCTCTTTACTTCCTCGTTGGTGATGTGATCTCTGTATGAAATGCCAAGGAGTCTTCTATAGCACCTCATTTCAACTGCTTTGATCTTTTTTTCGAGGTCAGCTTTTAGTGTCCATGATTCGCAAGCATAGAGGAAGATTGCCATGACTAAGGATCGCATCAGTCTGATTTTTGAGCTGATGGAGATGTTTTTGTTGTTCCATATTGGCTTCAACTTTGTCAATGCGGCTGTGGTCTGAGCAATTCTGGAAAGAATTTCTGGTCTTGATCCTTCATCTGCGATTGTTGCATCCAAGTATTTGAAGCTGTTGAAGGGTTCAGGCTTCTTGTTGTTGATCATTATGTCGTTGGCAAAACCGATTGGGTTGTTGGTCATCACTTTGGTCTTTTCTGCGCTGATCTCCATGCCACATTCTGTGGTGTTGTTCAGCCTGTTGATCAGATTGACTAGCTCTTGCTCCTCTCCAGCTAAACCGTCGATGTCGTCGGCAAAACGGAGGTTTGTGATGGTTCTGCCTCCAGTAGTGACTGATCCTTCATGGTCTTCAAGTGCAGCAGTCATGATTCTTTTCAGGAAGACGTTGAAGAACGTGGGAGAGAGTAGACAGCCCTGGCGCACTCCAACAGTTGTTCGGAACCATTCGCCTATGTTGTTGTTGAAGAAAACCGCACTGGTGGCTTTGTTGTAGAGGCTCTCGATGACTTTGATGAGGTTGGCATTGATGTTGTAGAGTTTCATTGTCGCCCATAATGCTTCATGCCACACTCGGTCAAAGGCTTTCTTGAAATCTATGAACGCGTGGTACAGATCTTGTTGGTGTTGGTTGTACTTTTCACACAGTATTCTTAAATTGAAGATTTGCTCTGTTGTACTGTGGCCTGGCCTGAAACCCGCCTGTTCTTCGGCGATGATCTTTTCCGCTTGGGAATTCAGTCTGTTCAGAATTACCTTAAGCATGACTTTGCTTGGGTGGCTGATGAGGCTTATAGTACGGTAGTTCTGGCATAGCTGGAAAGTCATGTAACCATTTGCAAACCCCCTTCTTCGTAAGCAAACAACCTCTATTTTATCTTGCTTCTCTTTCCATTCCATCACAGATCGTAGAATAAAGTATCAAGTTCTGGAATAAAGAACTCACTGTGGTCAGGTATGCTAATTAACAGATGTATTAGCGTTGACAGGAAACTTGCTAAAAACAACAACAACGAACCTTTCCAAAGGTGTTAGTTGTCTTCTTTTCCATTTTTGTAAGAGTACTCTTATTTCCAAGAGTTTGCTGTCAAAATATAGATTTGCAATATGTTGAGCATTTACATACAAGAGTATGCCCAAGAGTTTAAAGATACCTGGATCCAAACAAAATTCACATCACAAAGAAATTTCCGACGACAATTCTTCCTGCTTCCAATCCATACGATCTGTTTCTTTTTCAGTTTCTTTTTTGTTTGTTCTGTTTTATTTTCTAAGAAATATTCCCAAACGCACAAGAGTATTAATAGCTTCCTTAAAGGACCTTTCTGTGCCATCCAGACAGAGATGTATCATCAGCAAACTGTGAAAGAACAGCTTCAAGATAGTTTCCTTTAAATCCTTTGATTTCATCGTTTTGTCGAATCATAATCGACAAGATTTGCGCTCCTATAAAATACAACTAGGGTGAACATGGGTAATCCTGCCTGACTCCTCTATCAACGTCAAACCAGCATGAATATTGTCCATTCACTTGTACACAGGACGTACTATTTGAATAAAGGATTTTCATTCCCCTTGAAATTTTAGGACCAAAGTTGAAGAATTCCATAGTCTTCTGCATAAACGTCCACGACAGCGAATCAAAGGTCTTTTTAAAATCCACTAAAAGCAAAAGCATTCCGGGAATATTACTCATTTCTGGTTTTGACAATACGTCATAGATTTTCCGGATGTAGTCCCCTATTAGCCTCCCTTTCATAAATCCTTTTTGATCAAAATGAATTATTGCCGGTAATACAATTCTGAGTCAAAAGACTATACAAGAGGAACATTTTTATATGGAGCATTTAACACAGACATTCGCCGCCAGTTTTTCTTTTAAGTATTGTTTTGGCTTATCCCCTCTATTGTGCATTCAGTTACACCAGCCATCTCACCCTTTTCAAAACCTTCGTTGACAGAATGGACAAGAAATTGGCCAAGATCTTCGAACAAAAATTAGAAAAATTCTACAGTAAAGCCGACAGATCCTGGAGACTTTTTTTTTTTTTTTTTTAATGTTTTTCAATGTAAAGCATCCCACTGATGAAGTTGTTGGCCCTTTTATCATGTGTTTCTGATCTTATTCCGTGCAGTCATCAAGATTCAAATCAACCGTGTCCCGTTTTGAATACAAATTTCTATCGAAATTTTGTACTTTATATAGAATGTCATTCTGATTATGGAGTTTATGGATTAAAATACCATCTCTACCTTTTTCTAGAAAAGTTTTCTTTTTTTTAATTGTAAAATACTTAGAGACTTTTCACCTTCCATTAACCATTTGACTTTGAATCGCTCAATCATTCCTTGTACTCGTATATTACGTATGTCTTCCAATGTTCTCTATATTTCTGCCAATTTTTAGACACAGAACTGTTATCCAATTGATTTTTTTCTTTATATATAGAATAGTTTACAAATGAATGACTTAAACAATCTCACCTGCTGCAATGCCTTTTGCCCAATTGCCCTGTGCCCTATTTTTTATTCTTTCATTTCTTTTTTTTTTCTATTATCCATCCGCAGTGCTGTCGTAGCACATCGCTCACATGACCATGGCTATTTTTGTGTTGTGTGTGGCAGTTTCATGTTGTTTTTCTTTGTAAACGTGATATTATGATTACATCTTGTCTTTATCTTATTTTTGTGTTAGGCTTACTTTGTCCACCTTACATTTTTGTGTCTCATGTCAGTTTGGGGAATAGGTTGTATGAATGCTGTTTTCGATACAGAAATGAATGTAATGCTTTACCGTTATACATTCAACTGTGTACGGGAGTAGACGTCTTTACAAACACACACACACACACACACACACACACACACACACACACACACACACACACACACACACATACACAAACACATGCACACACAGATTCCCCCTCCCTCCCTCTTTCTTTCCCTCCCTCCCGCTCCCTATCTCCCTCTATCTACACTTTCACTCTCCCTCCACTAGTTATTTGTTCAACGTTCTCCCTTACGTTTTCAACCTTTTCTCTCTCTCATCCTTCACCCCTACTCTGTACGAATATGTCTACCCTCTTATGTATGGGTTTCTGTAATTACAATACTATCGCATCTAATCATGACTATGAACGGATACCTGGAAATCTGTGATTTTAAGTGTAACGGAATCAATGACTTTAAGAAATAAAAAGATGTATAGACGTCCTGAGGAAACGTGATGTTAGCGTTTTGTTTCCTCAAGAAACTAACTTGAAAACTAGTTCAGAAAAAAAAACAACATTCATTCAGCCTGGGGATACTCAGTTTAGTTAGCAGGAACTGAATCAAAGAAGAATGTTGTTGGTATCTTGTTCAAAAATAATTTTGATTATAACTTATATCGTATCATAAGAGAGCCTGAGGGCTGCTTTATAACAACGAACATTAATTTCTGAAAAACAAAACAAAACAAAAAAAACTTGAGTAAATGTGTATGGTCTTAGCTATCGTAAAAACCAGGTGTTGTTTGTTTGTTTGTTCGTTTTGTTGGTTGTCTTTTAGAATAAAATGAATAAACTAATTAATGATATCGGGAATGAATGTGTCATTGCTACAGGGGACTGGAGCGTCGTTCTGAATGTAGTGTTGTGAGCACACCAAATGTAGGTGGAATTTAAACAGAGTTTAAAAGGTGTTTGAAGTAACTCCACCAGATACCATGGACAAACGAATGACGAGACAAAATACTTGGGTCTTCTACAGGGAGGATAAACAACACTCAGGACTACGAACATGAAGAACCAGTTATCACTTATCTTGGCAAAGTTGGCGCAAGACGGGCTTGAATGAAAACGAGACTGTTGGTAAGAAGGAAATGCGGGTTAAAAATGATGATGATGATAATTGTACTGATAGCAATTAACAGTACGGATAATAGTGATGACAAAAATATTGAAAAAAATAATAAAGAGAGGATTACCACTACCTTTGATGATACTATGACAATAGCAGCTGTAGTATGGTAGAAAGTAGAAGGTTAGAGGATTACCGAACAGCAAGGTTGTTGTGACGAGTGTTTGTGGCGATAACGGTGGTGATGGTGATAATAGTAATAATTCTAATATTGATAGCAACACTGTGACATTAATAATAATGGTAATTGGTATAATAAAAATAGTAATAATGTTAACAATACTGACGACAATGGTAACGGTAATAGTGATAATGGCAATGGCAATGGTAATAAAGTAATGGTTTAAAAAGTAATATCAATGATAGTAATGATAATTATAGTAACAATATTAACAATGATAGTGACAATGACGGAAGGGGGAAAAAAAGAAGAAGGAAGAGGGGGAGGGGGATGATAGGAAGAACAAAGAGGAGGAGGAGGATGGTACAGATTATGGGAAGGATGGAATCTAACAAGTATATTAAAAGTTATGATGATAACTATGATTGTAATCATGTAATAATGACAGTGATGATTAGGAGTCTGGAAACGTGGCAGGCTGGAATGTCGGAAATATTGTAATGTACAATGATAACATTAATAATAGTAGTGAATATAAGAGTTGCGACAGTTATGGAGTTGTAACAACAGTTATAATAATGATAATTGTAAAAATTTAAGAATTGGTAATAATAATAACATTAATGATAATGATAATAATAACAATATTGAAATTGATGATAATAATAATGTTGATGATGATGCTGATGATGATGATGATAATGATAATAATAATAACATAATAATAATGATAATAATAGTTATTATAATAATAATAATAATAATAATAATAATATAATAATAACAATAACAACAACAACAATAATAATAGTAATAACAATAATGATAATGATAATAATACTTACAATAATAACAATCATCACAATCATCATCATCATCATCATCATCATCATCATCATCATCATCATCATCATCATCCCCATCATCGTGATCAAAATAGTGATGATGATGATGGTGATGTGGATAGCAAATGAATCATCATCATCATCATCATCATCATCTTCATAGTGATCAAAATAGTGATAATGATGATGGTGATGTGGATAGCAAATGAAGTAGTACAGATTAATAAAGTTCTCTTTTTTATGACGATGATGATGGGGCTGATAATGATGATATGTTGGGAGGGACACTGACAGCAATAATAAAGGGCCGTATAAAAGTAAGATTGGTAATAGTAATAGTTGACGGAAAGGAACAAAGATTGTCAATGAGTACAAATTAATGGTGCTACTGGAGCAGGGATATGGAGGTGGGGATAAATAAAGTAGTGCAAATAATGGTAACAGGAGGTGGAAAGAAACAGGGATGAACAATGAGTGAAAGGCTAAGAGTATAATTGGAGCAGAGAAGAAGGGGAGGTTAGAAAAAAACGGTGGGGGCGGGGTCCACAAACCTACACCTACACACACACACACACATAGACATACGCTCACACATTTTTTTTTCTCTCTCTAATTTAATTATAATATATAAGTATTATTACTATTACTACTACAACTTTCTGCTGGTGATGGGATTAACGATAACTGGACCTAACAATCATAATCATATTAACAACACTTATTAATATTGTACATTACATTTTCCGACATTCCAACCCACCACTTGTCCAGCCTCCTATGTCATCATTATCAGTACTATAATTATGGTTACAATCATGGTGATTATTACAATTATTAACATACGTATTAGATTTCATCGTTCCCGAATTCTTCTCCTCTTTGTTCTTCCTGTCCTCCCTTCCCCTTCTGTCCTATTATGCTTCCTTCTTTCCCTCAATATAATTATCAGTATGAGTATTATTACTTTTATTGTCATTACTGTTATTCATATCATGCTTTACCACTACTGCAATTAGTAGTAGTAGTAGTAATAGTAGTAGTATTAGTGGTAGTAGCAGTAGTAGTAGTAGTACTACTACTACTATTACCGTTTTGTTGCTGCTAGTATCAATATCATTACTACTTCTACTAGTAGTAGTAGTAGTAGTAGTAGTAGTACCATTATTCTTGTTGTTGTTGTTGTTGTTGTTGTTGTTAGTAGTAGTAGTAGTAGTAGTAGTAGTAGCAGCAGCAGTAGTAGTAGTAGTATCATTATTGTTATTATTATTATTGTTGTTGTTATTATTATTATTATTATCGTTATTATTACTATTATTATTATTATTATTATTACCATTGTTATTATTATTATCATTATTATTATTATTACTATTTTCATTATCATTATTATTTTTATCATTACTATCATTATCATTATTATTATCATCATCATCATCATTATTCGTAGTAGTAGTAGTAGTAGTAGTAGTAGTAGTAGTGTAGTAGTATCATTATTGTTGTTGTTGTTGTCGTTTTCGTTGTTGTTGTTATCATATCGTCATCATCATCGTTATTATTATTATTATTATTATTTATTATTATAGTGTTGTTGTTGTTGTTATCATTATTATTATTATTGTTGTTATCATAATTAGTATTATTATTTTTATTGTTGTTGTTGTTGTTGTTGTTGTTATTATTATAACTATTACCATTACATCAATACCAGTGTTATCATTGATATGACCATCATTACCATTATGACCACCATCAATGTCACAACTAACACTGTTGCCATTATAACCATGCTATTCAGCAGTCCTCTAACCCTTCTTCTTGCTCCCATACTACAACTGATATTGTCATATGATCACCAAAATTGGTAGGAATCTTCTCTTCATTAGTTTTTCAATATTGTTATGATTACCATTATCAATATCAATATTGTTACCAGTATTGTTATCGTCGTCATTATATTTCAACTCGCATTGTCTCCTACCAAACAGCCTCGTTTTCATTCAACAACGATCTTGCGCCGACATTGACAAGATAAGTGATTCCTCGTTTTTCATTTTCGTTTTCCTCATTGTTGTTTGTCTTGCCTGGAGAAGACCTAAGAGGTCGAAAGGCATCGTGTTTTGTCTTACAATTCGTTTGTCCATGCTATATGGCAGAGTTACCTTTTAGAATTTGCTAGGAATTTAAGTTAAGAATCGGTCAACATGCATGGAGTCCCGTGTTGCTCAACCATGTCTGCTAGAACTCCTTCTCCTTGTTAGTGTCGAAGGATGATCTATGAGATTGGCTGTGCTCATGGTGCTCCATAGTGATTTTTCTCGTTAACAATTGGACTAGGAGTCTCTTCATCAACCACGTTAGTGCAAGTCGTCCCTGTCTGCCCGGTGGTCAGGCTTTAGGCATACTTTGTCCCTGTGCACAACGTTCCAGAGGTAGCTGTATCATCAGACGTGTTATGATGTACTGGTCAATGGGCATCGGAGCTACATCTTTAAAGTATCATGCTTTGCTGAATGTGTTTTAACATGTAAGATTCATATCCAGTTCAAACGATCTGGGGTTTTTGGCAGCAGAGCAGAACTCCAGGAACAGACACACACTAGATAAGCATCGAGTGATTGCTGAAGTCAGAAAACTTTGCTTAACAGTACCAGGCAACGTTTAGCAGTCAGCATCGCACTGACCGAACAGAGACGGAAATAAGTGAACCACAGCAATGATCTTGGTTCCATTGGGACCAAGGGCGGGAGCTCAAGAGAGGAGTTGTTGGACGAGGATTGCTCCGATGAGGTCTGCCATGGAAAGTTGCAAAATCATGTGGAGAATTGGATTCATTAGGTTTTAGTGAAGAAAACTTTCTTCTGTTTCAACGGGAAGGCTGTGCAGCATTAGTATATCTTGTGCAAATGATGCAGGCAATTGAAAAGATTTTTTAGGGCAGCGGGAGAAGGAGGGTTCTTCTGATATGTGTTTCTCACATGAGGAATAAAGACAACAACAGATGTAAAAAGCACGTGCACTAACAAGGAAAACACGTATATGAACAAACAAACAAACAACAAAAGAAAAACCATGCATGCCAATTGCCATGAATTTGCTCAGACATGCGTGTATCTGGCCATGACCATTTGCTCAAGACTTTTCTCCAAGGTACAGCAGATGGCCAATGTTCCAGAGCCATACTAAAGCAGTTCTAACATACATAACGGTTTGGGCTACCGTGTCTCTACCCTGTCGTGCAGGACTATTCAGAGAGTTATGGAGCTACAATATTGCTAGCTATGCAGGACTACTCAGAGAGTGATGGGGCTACCAGAGTGCCAGCTGTGCAGGACTAATCAGAGAGTGATGGGGCTACCAGAGTGCCAGCTGTGCAGGGTACTCAGAGAGTGATGGGGCTACCAGAGTGCCAGCTGTGCAGGACTACTCAGAGAGTTATAGAGCTACCAGAGTGCCAGCTGTGCAGGACTACTCAGAGAGTTATAGAGCTACTAGAGTGTCTGCTGTGCAGGACTACTCAGAGAGTTATAGAGCTACCAGAGTGTCTGCTGTGCAGGACTACTCAGAGAGTTATGGAGCTACCAGAGTGCCAGCTGTGCAGGACTACTCAGAGAGTTATGGAGCTACCAGAGTGTCTGCTGTGCAGGACTACTCAGAGAGTTATAGAGCTACCAGGGTGTCTGCTGTGCAGGACTAATCAGAGAGTTATGGAGCTACCAGAGTGCCAGCTGTGCAGGACTACTCAGAGAGTTATGGAGCTACCAGAGTGCCAGCTGTGCAGGACTACTCAGAGAGTTATAGAGCTACCAGAGCGTTAGCTATGCAGGACTATCTAGAGAGTTATGGAGCTACCAGAGTGCCAGTTGTGCAGCACTACTCAGAGAGTTATGGAGCTACCAGAGTGCCTGTTGTGCAGGACTGCTCAGAGAGTTATGGAGCTACCAGAGTGCCAGCTGTGCAGGACGATTCAGAGAGTGATGGAGCTACCAGGTGCTAGTTGTGTAGGACTGCTCATTGAGTTATGGAACTACCAGGTGCTAGTTGTGTAGGACTGCTCAGTGAGTTATGGAGCTACCAGAGTGCTCAAGAATTCATCAAGCCATACCTACGATAATTATCAATGGATTTTGACTTGGATTAGTATACAGTTAGTGTGTGTGCGTGCGCGCGCGCGCGCGCGCGCGTGTGTGTGTATGTGTGTGCGCGCGCGCACATGCGCACACGAGAGCGCACGTGCTTGCGTGCGTTCGTGCGAGCGTGCGTACGTGCGTTCGTGTGTGTGTGTGTGTGTGTGTGTGTGTGTGTGTGTGTGTGTGTGTGTGTGTGTGTGTGTGTGTGCTCGCGCGCGCGCGCACGCGCGCGCGCACGCGCGCGTGCGCCATCTGCCACTTCCAAATGCTCACCGCACACACATATATCTGTGCAAGGGGTGGTGGTCTTCCTAAAGTGGACACGTCATTTGGGCTTCCAGAACGATTTGACATGGATCTGGCAGTGGGTCACTATTCCGCCGGGTTCCGTCATGATGGTGACCCTCCTATACTTCGTGACAACTGGTGATACAAAAACACTATTTGTGGAAGCATATGGCTCATATGGCCGACGACGGATCGCCTTCGGCTTCGGTTATGCAGAGAAAAGAACGTTGGTCGTGGAGAATGGCAAACTCATGATTATCGTCGGCAAGGGGCGTCTACATGACATTTACACACCAGTCTTTGGTCTGCATCTCCTGTTTACTATGTTCCAGGTGAATGGGCTCTCTCTCTCTCTCTCTCT
>CM065734.1:35167632-35205132 GCA_033310375.1 Conus canariensis | reverse complement strand
GGGGAAAAACACGTTAAGATAAGCCAAAAGAGTCTTGGTGTTACTGGTTTGAAAATGAATATCCGACAACTGCCTGGATTAGGAGGCTCAAAACACACAAATGACTAATGGAAAAGTGCCTACAGTTGTCTTTCCCTCTCTCTCTCTTAAAGAATATGGATAAGTATTATCGATCTAATTTTATAAACATGAAGAAATAAAAAACATCATGTTTGTTTTCAATACACTCTCTGAAGGCATATAGTCATTTCTGCGACAAAATAGAAACAAAGAAATCGAGCGAAATAATGACAGAACAAATATTGTTTAATGCAAATGTGTTAGGTGATGGTAAGAATATAATGAAAAAAAAGTTGATTAAAAATCACGTGTACTGTATAGCACAGTTACTTAGAGAGAACAGAGATCGTTTAACATGTACTGAATTCAGCATTAACTAAGAAAATGTAACGACACTTATAGTGGAGATGAAAGTTGATGTTTCCATTACAGATACCACTTGAATTGAAAAAAGGAAGAAAACCACTGAATGGAGTATTAATTCAGAACAATATTAAACCACACTGTTGTGCAAAATGAAACGAAAAACAAAACTTAACACAACATTTCTCTGCAGAAATGTTTTCTTCCATAAATTCAAGAAATTAAATACATCAAACATAGATTGTTCCGGAGTAGAATTGTCCACAGTATTCTAGCCAATAGTCACCTTAAAACAAATCAACATTCTTGATGGTGATTGCTGCATGGTTTTGTGAAGACCAAAGGGATAGTGTCGAAAATTATCTGTGGAAATGTCAACACTGTGACATGACAATTGCCAGCCACACCATCTTCTACAACCCCCCCCCCTTTCCTCCCTTCCCTTTTTCTCCCCCCCTCCCGCCCTCTCTCTCTCTCTCTCCCTCTCTCTCCCTCACCCTCTCAATCTTGTCTTACAAATTTCAATTAGGATATATAATACGTCATTTCAGGCTGTACCCTTACCCCTAAACCCCCTCCTCCTCTCGCACTGTCCCCACAGTCTGTCGGATCTTTCCTTTAATGCGAGCCAACCCCATGCAAGTTGCCCGCTTCGCTCCCCCTCCTTTCTCCCCTTCTCCCTTGCCTATCTTGTTGTGCAGGTGATTGCATGTGGTTGAGAAAAGGGCCGCGTGCTGTCTCGTTTACTTCAGAGAAGCCGACAGCTGACCTTCCCTCCTTCCCTTCTGCCTTCATACACACCCTGGCCATGCGGGATGCTATGACACTGAGCGGCAGCATATCCTTATCTACCCGTGCAGACATTGTAGTTTGTGAAATAGAGGCTGACGAACGTCAAACATCTAAGAGATCGTCTTCCCGAATCTTCTACACATGATCTCACCCTGCAGGTGGTGGGGGATGACTGTCCCATTCCAGATGAGTCCCCCCACCCCCCACTGATCACTACGTGCTCTCTCTCTCTCTCTCTCTCTCTCTCTCTCTCTCTCTCTCACACACACACACACACAACACACACACACACACACACACACACACGCATGCACACAACACTGGATGCAGATAATTTTCAATGCGTGCTGAAAAGAACAGATTTTTCTTGACTGTGTAAGTTTATTTGAAAAAGAAAAGTTTCACCTTCAAGGAACTATTTACAACACCATCTTTAACACTTGTATCTAAGATCTTCCTACTGATGTTGTATTGCTGTCTATTCATACAAATTAAAAACACTTTCCAAAAACCTGCTTTGGAAAAACTAGTAAGTTGGCATAGAGGAAGGCAGCAGAATCTACAGGGTAGAAGTCAATTTTAAATGTTAGTGATAGCGCACCGCCAAAAAACGTAGACAAACGAATCACAAGACAAAACACGACGCGTTTCGACCTCTTAGATCTTGTTCAGGCAAGATGTAAAACACTCAGGACAACGAAAATGAACGAGCAATCACTTATCTTCATCCACTTCAGCGCAAGATAGGTGTTGAATGTGGGTTATCACTAACATTTGAAATTTGTTTAGATTTCCGCCTGCAGTCGCCTCACTTTGCAACTAGGGGTAGAAGTGTTGGGAAAAAAAATCAGAATTGAGAACAACAACTCTCCCTAAAGGAGAAAGATTGACCAACTTTTAATTATTCTTGTCATTGTAACTAATTGCTGCAAAGTGTTTTTAGATCCCATTTGTCTTGTAATGAATTATCTAACAGTGTTTCAGATCTGTTGTTAGCCAAGTTCTGACTATTTCAAATTTACTTGATTCCAACATCTTATCAAGTACGGTAAGTACCGTCTCTCTCTCTCGTTCTCTCTCTCTCTCTCTCTCTCTCTCTCTCTCTCTCTCTGTCTCTCTCTCCTCCTCTCTCTCTCCCCTCTCTCTCTCTCTCTCTCTCTCTCTCTCTCAGTGTCTCTCTCTCTCTCTGTTTCCGTTTTGTTTGTTTTTGTTCTTGTTTGTTTGCTGGCCTTTTCCATGCAGCCTAGTCAAATAACATTTTCCCTACATAAATAAGTAGACCAAAACAATGCCATGTCTATTTGTGCATGCTCTGTTCAGAGGATTTCTTTGTCTCCAATGTTAGTTAGTCAGCAAAGCGGGAAATTTCAGTAAAATCATATGGCGATTTTTGTTTTTCACGAATCGTTGTTGCCTTTACAACACCGCATAAAAGAAATAATGGAGGGGAGCTAAGATCCCTTGTCTACATCCACAATTCACATTCAACCATTCTGTTGCCATCCATTGTCTGTAGCTCTGGTCCATTCTTTTAACCCATTTCGAATGTTTGAAGAGACCAGTGCAGTTTCATTTCCAAGTGAAATATTCAAAGAGTCAAATAACATTTCAAAAGCCATTCACGGGCACACACGTAATGTTCTCATCCCCAGCTGATGCATTTGTACCATAGTGGTCAAGTACTTCGGCTGTTTGGATGATCCCTGGAGTCTTTTAGCCAGGGTACGACAACAACAACAACAACAACGAAAGCCATTCAAATCAACATTCCAGACAGTTCATGACATGCAAGTGGTGAATCAAATCATTACAAACCTCATATTGTTACCAAGACAACGATTGGCCGTGTACCTGTTTAATCTTTGTGGATGAGTGAAGATAATGCATTTTTTTAAATTCTAGAAGCCATAAAATGGAGTGATTTACTTAAGAAACTGGCTTCAGTTAAAGCTGAGGAAAGGAGATGTCAAACAAATCCAGGAGGCAGCCGAGCAAGGCCAACAGGAATGTGAGAAAACGCTCACAGTTGGAATGAAATGAAGTTGGAACACATGGCTCCTCTCAGGACCTGAGATATCCAAGAACCGTATATTTTCTCCCTCCATCGATTGAAAACCTGCTGGATTGGAGGAGAGGAGGGAACGGATCAGATTACCGTTCTGTGCTTTGGGGGTGCTGTTGGATTCTTCTTTGAACCCTTGGTGTGAGAACACCACAGAATTACAGACTGTGGTGTGTCTCTATTTGACGCCAAGAGCACAGACACAATCAGCCGTGTCTCCCTGATGAGTTCCGATCCAGCGGACGAAAGGCCTAGGAGCAGGCGATACATATAAATCTGCCTTCGAGAGGGATTGTGATGGTTCCCTCATGCAGCTAGTGAAGGGTTTTCATTTTTATAATATACATTTTCTTTATTTTTTTAAAATTTCAAGTCTTTGCCAAGTCATTACTATAATGATGGAAGAATTGTTAACCTACACTTGCTTTCCCACACTACTTAATTGTTCAGATTACCGTTCTTGTCTGCTATGATAGAGCTAACAGAACAGTGGAGCGTATCCTAATTTTCACTCTATTTTAATGGATTATATCGAGGAAACTACAGCAGCGCTCACTGTCTTCCAATACATAACAACAAAAACGGTGCCACCAATGCTCATTTTGTTTCTGTACATAAGAGCAACAAGCTGCCACTACATTACACACTTTATTCCAGTATATACCAGCAATAGACTGCAACTATAGGTGAAACTTGCTCCAGTAGACACTAGCAACAAACTGACACTACAGTTATCACATTATTCCAATAGGTAACAAGAGTAAAGTCACAACGCTGCTCACTTTACTCCTACTGGTCATTGCCTGTAAATACACATGACTGCGCAAGCATATGTACTTCTGGTATACATACGCTCTCTCTCTCTCTCTCTCTCTCTCTCTCTCCTCTCTCTCTTATTGCTTAAAAAAGAATAAATAAATATAGAAACACTGTTCACCAGGTTCAATCCTGGTATTCTTGACGTGTAGACAGACAAACGCGATATTAAAAGTAACTCTCTAAATAACCGTGTCCTTTTTCTAAGCATATTGAAGATGAACATCACTTTCTATCATATTGCGAAGGTTTTAGATTGATAAGAGACAAGAATATAACCAAGTACTTGAAAGCAGATTAATCAGCTGGTCGCATTTACAATAGACTCTTGTGAAGTGAAACAACTGGTGTCATATGAGATGTAGCCATGTACATTTTCTGTTCACTCAAATACACAGATAAATGTGTTACTGAAAATCCAAACTGACTACAAAGCGTTTGTTGATTAACCATTAGCTTATGTGTACCTACGTTTACAGGCAGGAGACCTAACATTGAAACATTGCCATTGTCATTTTTATTGTCATTCTCTCTCTCTCTCTCTCTCTCTCTCTCTCTCTCTCTCTCTCTCTCTCTCTCTCTCTCTCTCTCTCTCTCATGCAGGCACACACACACACACACACACACACACACACACACACACACACACACACACACACACACACGCACACACATACACAAACGCGCACACACCTCTGGGCGCACACACACATGCACGCACGCGCGCGCGCACACACACACACACACACACACACACACACACACACATGCGCCCACGCACACATATGGGCCCATGCCCACACATCATACACACACGTGTACATTCACTACACACACATAAGAAAAACATGGCAGGTAGGCTCTCAAGGTCTGACCAGTGCGTTGGGCTAATGCGTAGGTCAGACATCCGCTGAGTCGTAGCCACGAAACCCTCTTCTTCAATTGTCTCATCTTAGTTGTTAATTCATTTATCCATCAGCTTCAAGCCATACGTAGTGTGGTCTCAAAACATAGCGGATGTGGTGTAGCGTATATGGACTAGTCCGCACACAGTGACGCCTCCTTGATCAAACTGAAACTGAAACTGAATCTCTCTCTCTCTCTCTCTCTCTCTCTCTCTCTCTCTCTCTCTCTCTCTCTCTCTCTCTCAGAATTCCAGAAAACCTGTCCAATTTCCCAACGGACTGTGGAACTGCTCCATGGACAACTGGGAAGGACTGTTCGGTCTGCAGCCCCACCTGGGCTGTAACCTGATGATGCAGTGTGAGGATGGAAGGGATGAAGATGACTGTGGGTACACCAGGTGTCACCAGGTAGGTTTCTGTCAGTAGGAGAACATGTTACTATGTAACTGAACCATGTAATTACACGAGGTGTCACCAGGTAGGTTTCCGTCTGTAGGATAACATGTTACTATGTAACTGAACCATGCAATTACACCAGGTGTTACCAGGTAGGTTTCCGTCTGTAGGATAACATGTTACTATGTAACTGAACCATGCATTTACACCAGGTGTCACCAGGTAGGTTTCCGTCTGTAGGATAACATGTTACTATGTAACTGAACCATGCAGTTACACCAGGTGTCACCAGGTAGGTTTCCGTCTGTAGGATAACATGTTACTATGTATCTGAACCATGCAATTACACCAGGTGTCACCAGGTAGATGTCCTCTGTAGGATAACAACGTTACTGAACCATGAAATTACACCAGGTGTCACCAGGCAGGTTTCTGTCTGTAGGATAACAACTTTACTGAACCATGAAATTACACCAGGTGTCACCAGGTGGGTTTCCCTCCGTAGAATAATATGTTACTATGTAACGGAACCATGCAATCACACCAGGTGTTACCAGGTACATGTCCTCTGTAGGATAACAACATGTTACTATGTAACTCAACCATGCAATTACACCAGGTGTCACCAGGTAGATTACCTATGTAGGATAACAACATATTACTATGTAGCTAACCATGCAATCTAGACTTACATCGGATGTTATATGGTGGGTTCCATCTTTAAGAAAACAAAATGTCACCATATGCTTGAACTATGAAATACAAAATCAATGCAGATGTAATCAGATGTATCCCGTGTTTAAGAAAACAAGATGTTGCCAATGTAGCATTATGGGTCACGGATGATACCCGATGTTTCAGTTTACCGTTACAGCCGTTACTAGCGGCTATAACTGTCCATAACGGTTTTTCTTCTTTATGGAATATCTCAGAACGTACTTGGCTGATGTTTCTGAAAATTTGTGGGTATGTTCATTATAGGTCACGGATTATGCCCGATGTGTTATTTTTCCGTTATAGCCGTCACTAATGGCCACAACGGCGCACAATGGTTTTCCTTCTTTATGGAATATCTCAGAAAGTACTTGGCCGATCTTTCTGAAAATTTGTAGGCATGTTCATTATGATTATGTTATGGGCCGTGGATGATGCCCAATGTTTTATTTTACCGTTATAGCCATTACTAACGGTTATATGATCATAGATGATGGCCGATGTTTACCAGAATAGCCGTTACTAACGGCTATAACGGCCCAAAACGGTTTTTCCTCTTTATGGAATATCTCACGCGTATTCAAGATAAACTGGGAGTACGTTTATATGCTTTGCCTTTTTTTTTTTTTTTTTTTTTTTGGGGGGGGGGGGGGGGGGGATTGCTTCTGTAGGTCTCTGCTCTGTGCCTATCCCTGTTCAGCTGTGATGTGCACTGGCGACGATACGCAATGCTGTGGGCTTGAGTTTGCCCGGCAGGGGGGTGTTCGGTACTTGAAGTAAACCACAGAACGACGAGAGTTTGTTTTCCTCTGCCCTCTATTTTGAACGACGACAATGTCATTTCTTCCAGTGCAGCATTGAGCGTGGCTTCTACAGTGGATAGGAGACCTTCAACAAGCATGCTGTACGACTTACAGTTGATACGAGTAGAAATTTACCGGAGCGGCTGAAACACGTCTTGCCGGATGCCGAACAAGGGAGGCCACTCAGAGAGAGAGAGAGAGAGAGAGAGAGAGAGAGAGAGAGAGAGTTGAATTATACACTAACTAGAGAGACCTGATGCATGACTCTGCTGGGTAAACTGTCCTTTTTAAACGATAAGGAACAGTGGAATATCCCAGTCATAAAAGATTCAAAACCACTGATACTGTACTCATAGAAACCACTTGCATAGGGTCCATCATAGATGGTGACTACATTGTAGGTGTTTATAAATTCATATATTCGTTTACACAACGAGCTGTCTGCTTGGACAAAGTCAGCTGAAGAACTTATTGCTGGCGTTACTTTCAGTTTCCCGTTCATCTACTGAATATGAGTCCCACATTTCTTTTCACTTATTCTTCCGATTTGTCATGGAATAGACATGTTACGTGTATGCATCTTTTCCATGCCAATGTCCAAACTGGCTTTCTCGTTGGAATTTTGCTAATGGGCATTTACATGTGAACAAGATACTATAATTGAGTCCAAACACCGAACTTTGTTTGGAGTCCCGTTTGTGGGACCTTCATAGTGCAGAATCAAAACCTGTGTCAACTCCAAAAGGAAAATCCCACTGAACCAAAACGGCCTGGATCTGACACAAACTCGATGAGTCTGGTGCTTTAGCAACTTAACTGTTTTAGTCCCTGCTCATCATGGATATCAGTGGGAGGTATTTGACTCGACCAAATGTAATTTTGAAATGGGGTGAATCCCACACCTGTGCTGTTAGCGACTATCACGAACTGTGTGTATGAGTATGTGCATGCATGGAGTGTTAAAGGCAAGCTGATCGAAAGACATGATTCGCAACGGGAAGTGCTTCCTTTACCCAGGCAAACTTACGTGCACCACACTGAATTGACATCGCAATAATCGTGTCTACTCTGACAACACTACGAGGGCCACCCTATAAGTTCTCGGATGGGACAAGATGGAAGTACACTGGCATTTCTTAGCTAGCCCATCTTTTCAAAGTATCCTCCATCAGCGTGTATGTACTTTTCCATCCCTCTAAACCACGAATCCATCACCCAGCCTACTCCGACTTAGGTATACCAGAAATCAAGCCCTCGGCAAACGCTCGGGCATCTTCAGGGCTCTCAAACGGCTTTCCTTTCAGTTGTTTTTTCAAACGAGGGAACAAAAAGAAGTTACAAGGGGCTAGGTCAGGAGAATACGGAGGATGAGTGACGAGCTGCACGCTGTTCTCTTGCAAGAAGTCTAAAGTTGCAGCTGCCGTGTGGGCGCTGGCGTTGTTGTGGTGGAGGAGTAGGTGGCGGATACCGGTCCGTGGTCGCCGTGCACTCCAAGCCTCGAACACTTTTGGCAGGCAGGTGTTGATGTACCATTCAGCGTTCACTGTCTTTCTTTCCAGAAGCGGTACAGTAGTCACATGGCCGGATCTTGCGAAGAAAACTGCAATCATTTGCTTTGTGCAGCTTCTTGATCTCTTAAATTCCACAGGTGGGGTTTCCCCTGGAAACAGCCAAACTGACGACTGCTGCTTTGTTTCGGGGTCATACTGGTAAACATAGGTTTCGTCACCTGTGACGATATTGGAGACCCTATCTGATCTTCCTCCGTCAAATTTTTGCAGCATAAACTGGCACCATTCAACCCTAGCCCTCATCTGCTCCCCAGTCAGCTGGTGGGGCACCCAACGGGCGCAACGCTTCCGTACAGAGAGATTGTGCCGAAGAATGCGGTCTAAGCTTCCTGATGAAAGGTTTAGAGTATCCTTGAGTTCATCCTCCGTGATTCGAGGATTTTCTGTAATCATGGCCTTCACTGTGCTCACGTTCCCATAGGTAGTAACTGAAACTGGACGTCCACAACGGTCACGATCTTCCAACGACATTGTACCAAACTGAAATTCTTTGAACCACCTATGGACTGTGGATAATAATGGAGCCTTGTCGCCAAAACAGTTTGTCAAACTTATAAAACTTTCCTTGAAAGACTTCCTTTGAAGATAGTCATAATAAATCATGGCACGAAAATCTCTCCCAGACAGGCTCTTTGCAACACTTTGAAAACCGTCCCCCTTGCCATCCATTTTGCTGTCTAGAACAAATCTGGCTCTGACGATTTTTATCATTTTTTGTGTCATAGCTATTATGACATCGCTTGTGATGATGATATAAAAATTGAAATTATGACGTCAGTGGTTTCTGCGCATCCGAGAACTTATGGGGTGGCCCTCGTATCCTTTATACTTGAGAAAGACAGCAGAATCACTTTTAATCGATCCATCAATACACACGGTCACAACACAATCAATCAGTCTCGAGATGCCAAATTGGCAGCCGTCACAGGTGCTATTTGTAAAGTACCTGAGACTGTGCCATGTGGAAATCGTATTGATAAAAACAAGTTCTGATATGAACGTTGATAAACAATTTTTGCCGACTCACTAGGGAATGTTATTATCTTCTATCTCTATCTATCTATCTATCTATCTACTTCTATCTATCTATCTATCTATCTATCTATATCTATCTATCTATCTATCTATCTATCGTTTTACAATAACTTGTTTTAAGTTGTTCACCATCCAGAGCATGTCGACGTAAGGGTACATCAAACGGAAAATGCTTGGATCCCTGTTGGTCCACCATATTCTATATACAGGATTAGAATTCTTTTGTCTCCTCGAGGAAAGACTTTATTCCCCTGAAAACCACGTCATGCACGATGTGTGTGTGTGTGTGTGTGTGTGTGTGTGTGTGTGTTGTGTGTGTGTGTGTGTGTGTGTGTGTGTGTCTGTGTGTGTGTAGCCAACAGCATTGCATTGTTTTAGAATGCATTATGTTGCCTCTCCCATCAATGAAAAATGATATTGCTGCCAACGATCATTCCCATTTATTGATAAATTCTTTTTTTTTTTTTATTCCTGTGGAATCGCGTTTTAAATTCTACAGTTATTGACTTAGGGGTTGCTGTTATGACACAGATTTCGCCACTTTTTTCAGGTTTGTGTCTGAATTAAAAAGATGTGTGAATATTGTATATCACAACTAGCAACTGAATATCAAATTTCAGACATTTTCGTTGTTCGTTGTTGTTTCTGTTGTCATCGTTGTTGCTGCTGTTGTTGTTGCTGCTGTTTGCTAAATCAACTTTATGTCACACGTAAACCGAATGCAAGGAAAAAAAGAATGATTTCCTCAATGGCAGGAATTTAGGAATACAGAGAGAGAGAGAGAGAGAGAGAGAGAGAGAGAGAGAGAGAGAGAGAGAGAGATATTCAGATTCAGATTCAGATATTTAAACATTTATGGGCCGGGCCCCTTATGAAGGCGTACATGAAAACAATATCACAACAACGGAAATAAAATCTACAAGCTGCACATTATTGTTCCTTTAATGATGTACCCGTTTATCTTTGTTTTAACGCTTTACATAAAAGGAAAGAAACACTTTGAACATCTTTAGTGGAGATTAAGACATTACCAAGCACAATTTAGATAAGGAAGGTTGTTTGTAGTATTTAGGACAAATACGAATGTCAGGAATTATTTTGAGAGCTGGATAACAAATAACAAAGTAAATCTCTTAAATTCACAACAAAATGAGAGAGAGAGAGAGAGAGAGAGAGGGGAGAGAGGAGAGTGTGTGTGTGTGTGTGTGTGTGTGTGTGTGTGTGTGTGTGTGTGTGTGTGTGTGTGTGTGTGTGTGTGTGTGTGTGTGTGTGTGTGTGTGTGTGTGAAACACTGATATGTATATTCGTTACTGAATAAAAACATTTGTTCCTTTTGCGGATCAGTATTCTTCATTTTATCACCATCGACATTTTTATCACAATTCACTTACAATGATCATGATAGTTATTACCATCGCTTCTTTTTTATCCACTAGGAAGGATTTGAGGTGGGAGGCAATTGCTTCATTTTGGGTTGGAAGAGCTCTACCTCTCACCATGAAGCACACAGTCTGTGTCAGAAGAAAGGGGCTCAACTGGCAAGTTTGACATCACAGGACAACGTCACTGACCTCCTTCGTCTTCTGTGGATGCATCATCAATATGACGTCAAGATCGGATTGATGTCACCCACTTTACTGCTGCCATGGATGTAAGCGGCTATCGAATGTTGTGCTACCATGGTTTCAAATTATGATCGAATAATGCATATGGTTCTAATTATGTACATTTGAGTACTCTTTACACACACACACACACACACACACACACACACACAGAGTCACTTGCCACCCGCACCCCTCCCCGTTGGCGTGCCTGTGGAAAACCTACCTCCAGTTTAAAGAAAAAGAGCCAAAAACTAGCTAAGTAAGTAACTAACAAACAAACTAACTGACTGACTGACTGACTGACCAACCGACTGACTGACTGACCAATCGACTGACTGACTGACTGACTGACTAGCTAGGTCACTAACTGACTGACTAACTCACTCAGCAACATTGTCACCATTTTACCGTGAGTTATTTCCGTCTAATGTGCAACTTTTGTCGTAGTTTTGGCACTGTTTTTCTTTTAATTCTTCAACATTACTTAATCGGATCATGTTTGGAACTTCCGGTACGAAGGTTCAGTGACTGGCAGACAGTTGAATTGTTAGTTTTAATCCAAAGATAGGTTTGCCTTGGAGTGATAACTGTAGACTAGATGTCCTGTGCATAAAGATAAATAAGTTTTCTGCATCAAAGTGTCTGACACAAAAACCTGAGAACTGTTGATCATATATGAGATTTCATAATTTTGCCGTGAGTTGCGGGCACTACTGTAACGCGCGCGCGCGCGCGCGCGCGCACACACACACACACACACACACACACACACACACACACACACACACACACACACACACACTTGCGCAGACGGATAGACAGACAGACGGACAGACAGACAGACATTTAGAGCTCGGAGTTGATAAATTGAAAACAAAAATCAGAAGAAAGGAAACTCAGACAAAACAAGCAAGGAAGCAAACAAACAAATAAAAAAAGACTTTAAATGATCATAATTGTATAGAAATATAGTAACACGCACTGATTTCTTACGTCCTATCGAGATTGGACTATGTGATGCAATTTCAACCTACTGATAAACATATCGCTGAATGTAGAGATAAGACACAGCATGCATGATCATGCTTTTTTGTGTAAACTCGCACTAGGGAGGAGTGTATGAGTATACAACCATGATGAATCAAGCAAGTGAAACAACACTGAAAGAGCATCCTATATCATGGACAAAACTCACCGACACGACGTGAAGCGCTCAATACACTGAAGACATGTTGTGTGGCGGTGTCGGTACTGGTGTGATACAGAGCAAAATGTATAAACAGCGCAAAGCGTAACAGTGTTATCTTTTGTGCGGAGTAAATTTTGTCAATTCTGAGTTATTTTTACATTTTGTCTAGGTTACCGTTTACGCGCATGATACAAGTAAAATGTAAGTTTCCGCGGCAGTGATTTGAAAGGGGACATAAGGATCTCTATTTACAGCAACACACACACACACACACACACACACACACACACACACACACACACACACACATACACACACACACACACACACACACACACCACCACCACCACCACCACCACCACCACCACCACCATCTAACATAATAACAACAGAAGCCAGTGCACAGAACTAACTTTTAGGAGTTTTCTTGCTGTAGTTACGACACTGAGTGAGACAGAGCGAGGGATAAGGATTTCATTCATTATGAGAAAGTTGATTATATCATTATTTTGCGACAGCATGAAGAACAGGAAGACTGCAAGAATGTGTCAGTCTAGAAGTGTCGTTACGAAAGTTCTCAGACGATCTTTCACCCTGGATCAGTGGAGCACCAGCATCAAAACCCGTGATTTTGTGCCATATCTGAAACTGGTGAGTGTCCTACTTGAACACTCTCTACATGTGTCATCTTGGATCGCAGAAAGAAATAAACAGCACTGGTGAGGTCAACTCTGTGACTGGCGTGAATTGCTCACAGAGGACTGAGCAAAGGACATCTCATTGGAATGAATTCTCCAGAACAACGATGGAAAGGAGGATTGTGATACGGGCCATGAACAGAACGCTCAGAAGAAACTGCTGTGGGTCAAGTCTGTACTGTATTGTGAACGACCTTTGAAAATACATCTTGTTCAGTGATGAAATGGTGAGTGCTTTGAAGAACACTGGCAGGCTAACAATTCGGCTTTCTTACCTCTGAAAGTGTGCGACCACAATTCTTGAGTGCAGTGTGTGACCTATCAACATGTGATCCGAAATGCATGTTGTTGGACTGGATTTCACACATTGGTGCGATGATATTTGTCTGTGTGAAAGGAAAATGAAATTTAAAAAGTTTGTGCGCTGCAATATTAACTCCACCCATCTGTTTAGCAATCATTTCCGATGAGACGATACCTTCTCCACGAGGACTGTACCTCCATTCACAAGTCCCGTCATAAATAACTGTGGAAAAGACAACACCAATCCTGCCAAAGCCACCAAATCTACCAGTACCAGCCTAATTGAAAATGTTTGGACAGCTTTGGAAATAACACACACACACACACACACACACACACACACACACACACACACACACACACACACACGCACACACACCACTCTCTCTCTCTCTCTCTCTCACCACTCACATAACTTTCATTGCATTGCCACTATAGCAGACTAGAAGCATCAAGTCACACAACAGTGATGTTAATAAGGTTCTAGTACTGTGTGGATCTTTCTCCGTCGTGATATATATGGATTGTTTAAACAAATCTTAAAAAGTGTATGTAATAACTCCACCAACAAAATGGACAAACAAATCACAATCCACTTTGTTTGGTGGAGTTATTACATAGACTTTTTCAGGTTTGTTTAGAATTTCGCCTGCAGTCGCCTCACTTTCCAACTGACTTGTTTGGAGTTAAAAAAAAACCTGCCATCTTACCCAATATTAGAGCATAATAAGTTGAAACAAGGTAATAACGACGGCGAGATAATGCAAAACAGTATGCTTTCAAGCTGAAATTTTAGGCTCGTATAAATCTTTGAAGATACGTTTTAAAGACCTAAAGTGTAATTCAGTTTCCCTACAGTCTCTGTTGTCTTTAGCCAGATTCTCACAATCCGGTGGCTCTCATTAGAATCTCCACCTTTAGCAGGGTGTGCTGTCAGAAAGCACCTCATACTTACTTCCCTTATCACGTAACACTCACATCAACATGTAAGACCATGACAAATCTGTGGACTGTTTTGCTTATTCTTGATTGTAATATTGATGCTACGTCGATGTTTTTTTTTTTTTTTTTTTTTTTTTTTTTTTTTTAAAGAAATCATTTTTTTGCTTTGTTTCAGATACAGGAAAAGCTTACTATGGATGGATGAGACAATTGCTCATGATGCGGTAGCCATACCATATACGGACTCTATTTCCTTCACCTTCACGTGTGGTGGATTGGGGAAGGCGCTTGATGGACATATAAACAGGTGGTCTCAGTCGATCATACTTTGGGACTGCGTGTCAGAAGCAACGAAGTATGTCCTGTATTTTCTCTGTGAGATAGACAAGCCCGTTAACAAGACACAGAGGGTGAGGAACGTCTTGCTGAATAAAAATGTCCCCTTTTCCAGCTCACAGTTTATATGCCCCTTGAAACACACGACGCATTTGTTTTTAGTCTGTGACGTTCATAGCACCTGCTGGGGCGGAGACATGGTGCAGTTCGGTGCTGACAGCGATAACTGGGACATCCCGTTCGCTTCATCATGTCCTGCTCCAGGGATGGAGCCGCTTCCTCCGTCTTACGCATGCGCTGCAGGAAGTGTGCGGGTGCCATACACATTTGTATGTGATCACCGACAGGACTGTAGTGACAACAGTGATGAGACATTCTGCCTGTTTGGTTCGTGTCAAGAACGAGGACTACAGCAGTGTGGCAATACTAAGCAGGTAGATGTAACAGCCGATCCTTTTGAAGTCGCAAGTCGCGTGCATTATGTTTAAGTTCACCATAGCTATTTTTAAGTGATATTTTATTGGAATTTCATAAGCATTTGACTGAATTGAGACGCTACTATGCGTGTCGCTTGATGTATACAGTGTCCTAGTTTTACATTTCATTGTTGTATACATTTATGCATCATGGTTATGGTGACTCATTCTCCGTTAAATGTTTTTCTTGTTCGTTTCCTTTGGTTTCGGGTTTTCTCCTTAAAATTCTATCCACGAGGCTGTGGTGTTTAGTTGTTTCTCAGTTTTATATTTTGGCCTTGTCCTTCACCATTATGGACAGCTATAAAACTTTTAACATAATGCCATATGCTATTACATTGTGCTCCTATGTTTTTGCGACACAAAACATCAAAATTGTTGTCATATTTCAGTCATTCTTGTTATCATGCATTTCTTTATTTACTTTAGTCATCTTCTTAGCACCACATCAATTCAAAGTACCAGAAATATTTACCTGTATGTTAGAAATTCATTCAGCACTGTTCACTTGCCTCTCATCGTCCCAATCTTCTTTGCCATGCCGACTGTTGTTTTATTTTGGATCTGTCCTAAGGCCAATAGCTTGCTGAGGTTGATCCCACTAGTATAGTGTAATCTAGAGAAAAGGGCGTGAGAATCTGAGGAGATATTTCTTCGTTCTGAGAAAATATAAACAGTTGCTCTGTTTGAGAGTTATATTAGAGAGAGAGCAGTATACTGGACTTCCACACATGCAGGGAATATCAACAAACATTGAGTCGGTCGGCCAGGTGTGACCCTAAGGTCAGACAGCATAGCATTTCAAGACTGACCGACAAGTCATTCATTCCTGAAGTTCTGTGCGAAATCCCTAGGTAAGGGGGAAATGACTCCTAAACAGAACAGCATAATGGTGGCAGTTACGGTGAAAAGTATTTAATGCTCATTTGCTCCTTACGCTTTAATTCAGAGTAATTTTCAAGGTATTTTTTATCTACTGCTGGGGTGACTACTCATCTTAAATAATAATAATAATAATAATAATAATAATAATTTAGTCATGGAAGCGAACCCAGAATTACCTCCCCACCAACAATGATGAGATAAAATCAACACATCCGAATGCTCAACTTTTCTCGTCTTTAGACAGCAGTGTCTCAAATGCTGTGGTTCACGCTGTTAAAGTCTGCACCAGCTGTCAAATCTACACACCAGTGAGACCAGATCTGTCAAAGTCTGCACTAGTAGCTGAGACCAGATCTGTCAAATCTACACTAACATCTGACACCAGATTTGTCAAATTTACACTAGCAGCTGATACCAGACCTGTCAAATCAACAATAGTAGCTGAGATCAGACCTGTCAAAATCTACACCATCAGATGATACCACACTTGTCAAATCGACACTGCAGCTGAGACCAGACCTGTCAAATCAACACTAGTAGCTGAGACCTGACCTGTCGACGTCTACACCAGCAACACCAGACCTGTGTTTAAAATGCAAACACAACAAAATTTTGCCTTTAAAAGCAGTTATTCTTCGTGTACCGACTGGTCGAGGAAACCATATGAGATGTGATGTGCGCGCGAACCCGCCAGTTGATGCGTTGGAACCCTTGCCGGTAAGACTGTGCCAGACATTACTGTCTGGCATGAAATCCTCGTAGACGTCTAAACAGTCGGGAGACAGAGCGACTCAGACGAACAGGCTCGAAGCACTTTGGAATGCAAGACCCCGACTTTACCTGATATCAGTCAGGTCGTTGAAAAGCTTGAGCAGAAATGGAACGAAAAATTCCAGTCATTAGTTGACTTACTGGCAAAGAGATCAAAGAAGTGTTTCAGCGGGCATAGTGACCTTGACTCAGATTCCGATGAAGAATATGACCCCCTCCCCCCAAATGAGCCACAACTGGGGCACAGAGCACTGCCTCTGAGGCTGATGTGCTCGATATTGCAGAAGAAGGAGAAATATTGGACAAAGAAGAAGAAAAGTTTATATCATAGAGCACTTCAGCCAGTAATCCCACAACTGACTCTGATCTCATGAGCGAATGGGAGAGAGAATACAGGGCGAAGAAAAACTAATCATGAAAGTAAGAGAGGATCTTGCCAGTCTGGTCAATGGTCATTTCCAAAACAAACTGGGGGATGGATTTCTGAAGAGAAGATTCGAAATGCATTGTAGATCAGAACACTGTCAGGGTTTGATCGTTCTATCTGTAAACAAGGTGATTTGGAAACAATGACCAAACTCCGCACAAAAAGCTGACCTGAGTCTGGTGAGCACACAGCATGTGATTGTGAAGTCTGCTACAGCCATTGCTATTCTAAACCATGATTTGATCTCTCAGCCAATCTGCAACTCGCAAAGACGAACAGACGACACGGCTGATCGCAAGCCTCTGTCGCAGAATGAACGGTCAGCGTTGCACGATGCTTGCCATGCTAGGGACGGCCTCGCGTGAACTTCGCTAGAGATCGTGACCCGTTTGTTTGGAAATGACATTGACCAGACTGGCAAGATCCTTTTACTTTCATGGCTCTGGTGCCATTTCTGAATCCCAGTTTGCGCCGAATGAGCGATAACGCCGAAGTGTCCCAATTACGGATCACCTTTTCGGAAATAATCTGTCGGACACTACCAAAGATGTGAAAGAGCTCGAGCTTATCGATCCACGAGTCAGCATGTCAACTGAAAAACAAAGCGGTGGAACTTGGTATTCCAAACACTCCCATGCTGCCGGCAGAAAGAAAGGCCCTTTTTTAGGGTCTGCAAAGTACCACAACAAACCGTGGCAGAACAGACAACGCCAGTTCAATCGCCCTCGTTTGGCAAAGGGTCAAGGAAAGGGGCGATCAGACAGGAAGTTCAGTCAGTAAGCAAGGTGAGTGACTTCAGCATGTTGCTATGGGAAGAAATGGATCATTTTAGCTCTGAAGCAGAGCAGAACAGTTTCAAACAGATACACTCAAATATTGTGAGGAAGCATGGGAAAGTACACATCAGACACAAACATACCTGGCATGTTGTGAACACTCATTGAACTTGGTGAGTGGAATGTTTTTTCTTGCCCAGGAACTACCATAGCAAGGAGCTTCAAGAGGAGTCGTTAGTGCGCAAGCATTACACGATGAAAGAAAGAAAGCTTGCCAAACATATCCCCAAACTCAAGTCAGACCAACACAATGCTTCATCGCACAGAGTGATAAACTTTCACATCTGCCACTACCCCTTTCCCTGTCATCCTGTCAGCACGCAAAATCATGAAGGGGATGAGCTACAATCTTTATTGAACTCACCTGTTGAGATTCTCTAGCCGTCCGTCCTTCTTAAGAGAACGGTCAGACTGAATTCTTTATTGTGTAAACTGTACTGCAAGCCTCCTTTCAAAATATGTATAATTATTATTATCATTATCGTTGTTGTTGCTTTGGTAGTTGTTATAATCTTCATCATCACCATCATTATCATTATTATTGCTTTTGTTATTATTATTATGATTATCATCATCATCATTATTGTTGTTATTATTTCTTATTATCATCATCATCATCTTTATTATCATAATTATTATTATTATTATCATTGTTATTATTATTATTATCATCATCATCATTATTATTATTGTGTTGTTATTATTATTATTACCATTAGTAGTAGTAGTAGTAGTATTGATCTTGTTCTTCTGTTGTTGTTCTTGATAGTGTTGCTGTTGTGGTTGTGGTTGTGGTGGTCGTTAATGTCGTTGTTACTGTTTTCATATCTTTAATAAATCATAGTGCACGTTGATCAACAAACAAATGACCACAAAAAGTAAAGACTGAATTTGACCACTATTAACCCTCTTTATGTCCCGTACAAAACAAATACAGACCCTACTGGCTCACCTTATTCGCTCATGTGCTCCACACTTCCACATTCCTAATTTCTTCCTGGGGTTTACCAGCCCATTAAAATCAAGTGAATGATGATTCGATCACTAAACTATACAATAACGCCCGTTGCTGTTGTTGCTGGTATTGTTCTTTGTTGTTGTTGCTGCTGTGGTTCTTGTCCTCCTCCTCAGTAACAGTAGTAGTCTTCCATCCACTCCTCCTCCTCGTACTAACACCACCACCACTTCTATTACTGCTGCTGCTACTATTACCATCACCATTACTACTGCTGCTGCTGCTGCTGCTGCTACCACCATTACTACTACTATCACAAGCAGCTTTATAGCCCACGTCTTTTAAAACCCCATAATTGAAATTACTTCCATTTGCTAAACAGCAATTTTTCTGTAATTCCTACAGTCGGTCTACATAGCAGCTAGTTATGGCTGCTATATTTGCCATTTTCATTTTCATCAGTGAGGTGTCACTGCGTATGAAAAATATGCTACACCATATCTTGCTATTAGTATCATTGTACGTGAGTGTAGTGAGAGCAGATATGTGTAAGTGCACACACACACACACACACACACACACACACACACACACACACACACACACACACACATGTATATATATATATATATATATAGTGTGTGTGTGTGTGTGTGTGTGTGTGTGTGTGTGTTCACGTACACATATCTACTCTTTTTTTTTCTTGTAAAAGTTCAAATCTTTGCCAAGTCATTACTATAAACACTGAAGAATTGTTAGCCTGCACTTGTTTTCCCCAACTACTTAATTGTTCAGCATTATATATATATATTATATATATATATATATATATATCATGAACAATATAAAAATGTCCTTAAAAAATCTTAAAATGCTCAACCCCTTGGGGAGCAATATCTGTTAAAAATATTTTTTTTAAATGAAGTGTAAAAATCTACAAGCTTGTTTCAAGCCTTGCTATCATCAGGATATCTTTTTGGGGGCACGCCAACGATCTTTTATGGCGTGCGGGGCTTGATTTCAACTCTGTGTGTGCAGGCGATCTCATTTGCTGCACGTGCGGCCTGTGGTTCTTATTGGGGCCTGTTCAGATGGAATGTGCTAGCAAAGATTTCCACTTGTGCCTGCAATTGTTTACAATTTCTACTTTTGTGTTCAGAGTTGCTAAGTGTGGTTTACATAATATCAACCATTTTTCTGTTGAGCATAGATTGCATCTTTTTGAAATATTGTTGTATGGTGTTGCTCTTTTTATGATTTTCCATGATATGTTGTAGTCTATTTTTTTATCTTTGAGTCTCCAAATGTATTTACTCAGCTCGGTTTGATTTTTGTATTTTTCATTTTTGAATGACTGTTTGTGGTTTGCGTATCTGGTTTTGAAAGTGTTTTCAGTAATCCCTATATATGTTTCTTTTTCATTTTCTGATGTTACCGTAGCTTGGTATACAATGTTGCTGTGAAGACATTTGTTGCTTAGGGGGCACTGTTCTTTTTTAGTGCAGTTGCAAGATGTCCTTTCGGCCACCCTTCTCTTTATATTGCTTTTCATTTGTTAGATGAGTCAATCATGTTTTTGAGGTTGGGCATACATGAGTATGATAGTTTTAACGGTGTTTTTGTTGAATATTTTGGACAGTTTGTGTTCTTTTGGGAATGATGTTGCCAAGATTTAAAGAATTCTTTCCTACATTTTGTTTTACTTGTCCTCGTATGGTGGGTTGTACATATGATCTTTCTTTTCCTATTTTTCTTATTTCTGTTCGTGCTGTTGTCTGGACTGTATTGTATTTGTAATTGTAACCACTTTTTTGTAAGCTTCTTGATATTCTGTTGCTGCATCATTGAATGCGTTTTCATTGCATGACAGGTTGGATAGTCTCTTGTTTATACCATTGGGTATTTTTTTAGTATAGATGGTGGTGGTTGCTTTGATGATTTACGTAGACTGGTATGTCATTGGGTTTTTGTATGGGTTTGTAACACATGGTCATTGAGGTCTAATGTTATGTCTAGGTAATTCACTACTTTTTTTGTTTGCTTCTATTGTGATTTTTAAGTTGTTGTTTTTAAAGATTTACATAATTTTTTATTCTTGTTTTCAATGGTTCTTGGATTGTTGGGCGCCCCAAAAGGCACATCCTGAGGATAGCAACGCTAGAAACAAGCTTGTAGATTTTAACACTTCATTTAAAAAAATTTTTTTTTTAACAGATTGTTGCTCCCATGGGGTTGAGCACTTCAGATTTTTTAAGGACTTTTTTATATTTTCATAATATATATATAATATATATATATAATATTATATAAAATTATATATGTTCTGTTAAAAATAGTTTTTTAAAAATGAAGTGTAAAAATCTACAAGCTTGTTTCAAGCCTTGCTATCATCAGGATATCTTTGGGGGGGCACGCCAACGATCTTTTATGGCGTGCGGGGCTTGATTTCAACTCTGTGTGTGCAGGCGATCTCATTTGCTGCACGTGCGGCCTGTGGTTCTTATTGGGGCCTGTTCAGATGGAATGTGCTAGCAAAGATTTCCACTTGTGCCTGCAATTGTTTACAATTTCTACTTTTGTGTTCAGAGTTGCTAAGTGTGGTTTACATAATATCAACCATTTTTCTGTTGAGCATAGATTGCATCTTTTTGAAATATTGTTGTATGGTGTTGCTCTTTTTATGATTTTCCATGATATGTTGTAGTCTATTTTTTATCTTTGAGTCTCCAAATGTATTTACTCAGCTCGTTTGATTTTTGTATTTTTCATTTTTGAATGACTGTTTGTGGTTTGCGTATCTGGTTTTGAAGGTGTTTTCAGTAATCCCTATATATGTTTCTTTTTCATTTTCTGATGTTACCGTAGCTTGGTATACAATGTTGCTGTGAAGACATTTGTTGCTTAGGGGGCACTGTTCTTTTTTAGTGCAGTTGCAAGATGTCCTTTCAGCACCCTTCTCTTTTGTGTTGCTTTTCTTTTTGTTAGATGAATCAATTATGTTTTTGAGGTTAGGCATACATGAATATGATAGTTTAATGGTGTTTTTGTTGAATATTTTGGACAGTTTGTGTTCTTTTGGAAATGATGTTGCCAAGATTTTAAAGAATTCTTTTCCTACATTTGTTTTTACTTGTCACGTTGGCGTGCCCCAAAAAAGATATCCTGATGATAGCAAGGCTTGAAACAAGCTTGTAGATTTTTACACTTCATTTAAAAAAAAAAAATTTTTAACAGATGTTGCTCCCCAAGGGGTTGAGCATTTTAAGATTTTTTAAGGACATTTTTATATTGTTCATGATAATTGCTCCTCACGTTGAGCACTGTGGTCTGAAAAAATCTAAAATGGAGAAAATCAACTTTAGGCAATCCACTAAAAACATACTATTTTCAAACCCACAAACTTACAGTAAAAAACTGATAGAGCAAACCGAGAAGTTTGTGCGCAACATGAGATGGAAGGCGTTCTTCTTCCTAAACCCAAATGCAAAGAATGAAGACAAAAACACATATGGATTCAAATCATGGCGATCACCTCCGACAATAGATGAAATGAAACCTTTTGAAGACAAAATGAAGGGACTGATAGCCAATATTAAATTCAAAAAATCAAATAACAACTTTCAAACATCACTAGCAAATGATATAAAACAAATCCAAAATGATAAAAAGATATTCGTAAAGGCTGACAAAACTAGCAATTTTTACAAAATGGAACCAAATGAATACTCTCAACTCTTAAACAAAAACATCCAGAAAAACTACAAGAAAGCTGATAAAACCACACATAGCAACATCCGCAAAAAAGAAAAAGAGCTTGCACACCGCATGGAGTTAAGCGATAGGGTAGAGGCAACAGCAACAAAAGAAGCCTTCATAACACTTAAAGACCACAAGCCTAACTTCCAAAACAACCCAACATGTAGACTAATAAACCCATCTAAATCCGAACTGGGCAAAATAAGCAAGAGAATTTTGGAAAAAAGCTATAGAAGATGTAAAATCAAACACCGAATACAACCTTTGGAAAAACAGCTATGAAGTCATACAATGGTTTAAGAAACTCAACAAACAGAGAAATACAATGTTCATTACATTTGACATAGTAGACTTCTATCCATCCATAGATGAAGAACTACTCAACAAAGCTTTGAAATTTGCCAACAGATACACAAAAATAACAGAGTCAGAAATGGAGATTATTTTTCACACCAAGAAAACCTTAAATCCATAGCAGAAATGAAACTTGGATTAAAAAAATGAGCAAAAAACTCCACATTTGATGTAACCATGGGATCGTATGATGGTGCCGAAACATGTGAACTAGTCGGACTATTCATGCTATCCAACATCCAAAAACAACTTGGAAAACAGGTCGGTTTATACAGAGATGACGGCCTCGCTGCATTAAACAATAATCCAAGAACCACTGAAAACAAGAAAAAAGAATTATGTAAAATCTTTAAAAACCACAACTTAAAAATCACAATAGAAGCAAACAAAAAAGTGATGAATTACCTAGACATAACATTAGACCTCAATGACCATGTGTACAAACCATACAAAAAACCAATGACATACCAATCTACGTAAACATCAAAAGCAACCACCCACCATCTATACTAAAAACAATACCCAATGGTATAAACAAGAGACTATCCAACCTGTCATGCAATGAAAACGCATTCAATGATGCAGCAACAGAATATCAAGAAGCATTACAAAAAAGTGGTTACAATTACAAACTACAATACAGTCCAGACAATAACACGAACAGAAATAAGAAAATAGGAAAAGAAGATCATATGGTACAACCCACCATACGATGGACAAGTAAAAAACAAATGTAGGAAAAGAATTCTTTAAAATCTTGGCAACATCATTTCCAAAAGAACACAAACTGTCCAAAATATTCAACAAAAACACCATTAAACTATCATATTCATGTATGCCTAACCTCAAAAACATAATTGATTCATCTAACAAAAAGAAAAGCAACACAAAAGAGAAGGTGCTGAAAGGACATCTTGCAACTGCACTAAAAAAGAACAGTGCCCCTAAGCAAAAATGTCTTCACAGCAACATTGTATACCAAGCTACGGTAACATCAGAAAATGAAAAAGAAACATATATAGGGATTACTGAAAACACTTCAAAACCAGATACGCAAACCACAAACAGTCATTCAAAAATGAAAAATACAAAAATCAAACCGAGCTGAGTAAATACATTTGGAGACTCAAAGATAAAAAAATAGACTACAACATATCATGGAAAATCATAAAAAGAGCAACACCATACAACAATATTTCAAAAAGATGCAATCTATGCTCAACAGAAAAATGGTTGATATTATGTAAACCACACTTAGCAACTCTGAACACAAAAGTAGAAATTGTAAACAATTGCAGGCACAAGTGGAAATCTTTGCTAGCACATTCCATCTGAACAGGCCCCAATAAGAACCACAGGCCGCACGTGCAGCAAATGAGATCACCTGCACACACAGAGTTGAAATCAAGCCCCGCACGCCATAAAAGATCGTTGGCGTGCCCCCCCCAAGATATCCTGATGATAGCAAGGCTTGAAACAAGCTTGTAGATTTTTACACTTCATTTTTAAAAAACTATTTTTAACAGAACATATATATATATATATATATATATATATATATATTATGTTGTAAATAGTAAAAAAGTCCTTACAAAATCTGAAGGTGCTCACCCCTTGGGGGAGCAACATCTGTTAAAAAAAAAATTTTTTTAAATGATAGTGTTAAAATCTAACAAGCTTGTTTCTAGCGTTGCTATCCTCAGGATGCTTTTGGGGGCGCCAACAATCCAAAGAACCATTGAAAAAATGAAAAAAGAATGTAAAATCTTTAAAACAACAACTTAAAAATCACAATAGAAGCAAACAAAAAAGTAGTGAATTACCTAGACATAACATTAGACCTCAATGACCATGTGTACAAACCATACAAAAAACCCAATGACATACCAGTCTACGTAAACATCAAAAGCAACCACCCACCATCTATACTAAAAACAATACCCAATGGTATAAACAAGAGACTATCCAACCTGTCATGCAATGAAAACGCATTCAATGATGCAGCAACAGAATATCAAGAAGCATTACAAAAAAGTGGTTACAATTACAAACTACAATACAGTCCAGACAACAGCACGAACAGAAATAAGAAAAATAGGAAAAGAAAGATCATATGGTACAACCCACCATACGATGGACAAGTAAAAACAAATGTAGGAAAAGAATTCTTTAAAATCTTGGCAACATCATTCCCAAAAGAACACAAACTGTCCAAAATATTCAACAAAAACACCGTTAAAACTATCATACTCATGTATGCCCAACCTCAAAAAACATGATTGACTCATCTAACAAAATGAAAAGCAATATAAAAGAGAAGGGTGCCGAAAGGACATCTTGCAACTGCACTAAAAAAGAACAGTGCCCCTAAGCAATAAATGTCTTCACAGCAACATTGTATACCAAGCTACGGTAACATCAGAAAATGAAAAAGAAACATATATAGGGATTACTGAAAACACCTTCAAAACCAGATACGCAAACCACAAACAGTCATTCAAAAATGAAAAATACAAAAATCAAACGAGCTGAGTAAATACATTTGGAGATCAAAGATAAAATAGACTACAACATATCATGGAAAAATAAAAGAGCAACACCATACAACAATATTCAAAAGATGCAATCTATGTCAACAGAAAAATGGTGATATTATGTAAACCACACTTAGCAACTCTGAACACAAAGTAGAATTGTAAACAATTGCAGGCACAGTGGAAATCTTTGCTAGAATCCATTGAACAGGCCCCATAGAACCACAGCCGCACGTGCAGCAATAGATCGCCTCACACACAGAGTTGAATCAAGCCCAGCATAAATCGTGCGTGCCCCCAAAGATATCCTGATGATAGCAAGCTTGAAACAAGCTTGTAGATTTTACACTTCATTTTTAAAAAAATATTTTTAACAGAATATATATATATATATATATATATATATATATATATATTGTGTGTGTGTGTGTGTGTGTGTGTGTGTGTGTGTGTGTGTGGCGCGCGCGCGCGCGCGCGCGCCGCGGCGCGCGTGGTGTGTGTGTGTGTGTTGTGTGTGTGTTGTGTGTGTGTTCTGAAAAATTTTGGTAGTGGGTTAAACAAGCGACGGCTAACAATTTCTTGGTTTTTTGATATTATTGACTTGGCAAGGTTGGAAGGAAACGAAAAAAAGGCTGGGGCGGAGGGATAGATAAAGAAAATGAGAATGAAAAGTCAGTAAAATATGAATAGTAAAATCCTGCATCACAAGCCATTTTGAAGACAAAATTATTCATATTACCAGCTCTGAGGCTCTGGATCTAACTCTGCGGGAGGCACGGCTTATTGTGTTTGTGGTTCCTTGGCATCAAATAGAGATATACCACAGTGTACAGTTCCGTGGCATTCTCACCACCAAGGGTTCAAAAACGGAATTCAACAGCACTCCAAAGCAGCCAGTGAAGGGCAGAAAAATCAAACGAAAAGGAAGTATGGTACACAAATAATTGCTAAAAGGAAGCAAAATCCATGTATGAAATGTAAGGGTAAATCTTTGAGGCTATGCTTGAGGATCCATTTACGGATGCATGGGAGATTAAAACGTGTCAACAGTCAGAGTGCTCAACTCAGCTGTTGAATACTCCTAGCATTTTAGCAGCTAAGAATTGTTTAGGACAGCCTTTGCTTGGATCTCGTAAGAAATGCAGTCTTCCACTGGTTGACCAGGCAATGATATGTTGAATAATTCAGTAGTGGGAGAAAACAAGCGCAGGCTAACAATTCCTCCATCATTATATTACTGACTTGGCAGATTCGAAAGGAAAGAAAAAAAGGCGTGTGTGTGTGGTGGTGGTGGGCGGGGGGGGGGGGGGGGGGGGTAGATAAAGAAAGTGAGAATGAAAAGTCAGGGAAATATACAATGACAGTATCCATCGTGTGCGCACTGGTAGTGAGTGTCAGGAGAGACCTGAGAGGATGGCAATGGTCCATCCTGAACAGCAGGGAGAGGGGTGATGGTGGTCCTGCCATTGCTGGCAAAGTCAATCACAGATGGAGGGCGAGGGCGACCTTGAAGATTCAGCCCTACATTACTGTCGCATATATACATATATGCTTCCGTGCGTGCGTTCGCGCGCGCGCGCACGCGCGCGTGTGTGTGTATGTGTGTGTGTGTGTGTGTGTGTGTGTGTGTGTGTGTGTGTGTGTGTGAGCGCACCTACAAACGGATAAACAAACGTGTCACGATTATACACAATTTCTTGGTCATGTGAATTCCACATATAATCTGACAAATTTTCACGCATTGCTATTTCAAGGTGTATACAGATATGTGTCTTTCATTGAATAGTAACTGTTTTCATCTGCTATTGTTGCAGTGCTACACGAGTGTTCAGCACTGTGATGGCCCGGTGGACTGCGTCAATGAAGCGGACGAGGACACATGTCCAGACGACAGTGATGTAGGGCTGAATCTTCAAGGTCGCCCTCGCCCTCCATCTGTGATTGACTTTGCCAGCAATGGCAGGACCACCATCACCTCTCTGCATGCTGTTCAGGATGGACCATTGCCGTCCTCTCAGGTCTGTCCTGACACTCACTACCAGTGCGCACACGATGGATACTGTCTGCCCACCTTCACCCGGTGTAATGGTGTGAACGACTGCACGGACCACGAGGATGAAGCAGACTGTGACACCTACACCTGCCCTGCACATTACAAATGCTTTGCTTCCAGGGTGTGTGTGCACCCAGCCTACATGTGTGATGGCATCAGTCACTGTCCTAGATTAGATGATGAACTGTTATGTAATCAACACTGTCCACAGCAGTGTACTTGTCACGGTCTGGCCTTCACCTGTCTGCGATCATTCCCTGCCAACAACTATCCTGAGTTGCGGTTCTTGAACGCGAGGGGCAGTGGCATGGCCATGTTGAAGCTGTCAGCCAATCAGATGTTGGTCTACCTCAGTCTGGCTGACTGTCAGCTGGAAAATGTGACCGATATTGCATTGCCCAATGCGATCACGCTTGACTTCAGCCGTAACAGACTTGCCAGTATTCCAACAGAAACATTGCTGGGCACTCCCACTTTAAAATCATTATTTCTGTCTGATAACCCTGTGGCAGGCTTCCTCATAATCAACACAATGAAAACATTTCCTCAAGTCCAAACTCTGGATCTGTCGCTGACCTGTCTTGACACCACGGAACACTTCATTCTCAGCCTGTTTCCTGGGGTCACTTTGCTGAATCTGTCACACAGTGGCATTACACATGTACCTGGCTTTGCTTTCAGCCCATAAAGAAGCTTCAAGTTCTGGATCTGAGGGGATGCCCAATGTCAAGCATTGGGGAAAATCTCCTGAGAGGTCTTGACCAGTTGCACACGGTTTATGCTGACAACTACAAAGCATGTTGTGCAGCCATGCTTTTGCAAGAGTTCAGCAACTGTCGGGCACCGCAGGACGAGCTGTCGTCCTGCCAGGATCTGCTGAGATCTAATGTTTACAGGGTCAGTGTGGCTATCTTCAGCAGTCTGGCCTTGATAGGTAACGGCGTCAGCTTCGTGTTCCGTCTGTCCGCTCTGCGAGGCAGCGGCTCACCAGGCTTCAACACCTTTGTCCTCCATTTGTGTGTTTCTGATTTTCTAATGGGCATTTATCTGGCTCTGGTAGGTATGGCCGACAGATTCTACCGATCCAATTACATTTGGAAAGATACGTCATGGAGGCATAGTGCACCTTGCAAACTGACTGGTTTTCTGTCACTAATGTCTTGTGAGGTGTCTTCCTTCTTAATTTGCTTGGTGACAATAGATCGCTTTCTTGTGGTCCATTTCCCTTTGAGTTTCTTGTATTTCAAAGGATGGAATGCACAACTGGCATCTTGCCTGTCATGGATCATCGGTTTTGTTCTTGCTGCTGTGCCACTGACGCCTGGCATGACTCACTGGGAGTTCTACAGTCAGACAGGGATCTGCATTCCCCTGCCTGTCACCACCAAGATGTTTGCTGGACAGAGGTATTCGTTCGGTATTATGATTGTTTTGAATTTCATCCTGTTTCAGGTCATTGCCTCGGGCCAGGCCGTCATCTACTGGTCCATACGGTCCAACACACTGAAAGGAGGCCTAAGCAGTCAACGCTCTCAGGATGCCAGCATAGCTCGCCGACTGTTTACTGTGGTCATATCAGATTTTCTTTGCTGGTTCCCCATTGGTTTACTGGGACTGCTGGTCTCCCAGGGTGTGTCTGTCTCAGGAGAGATCAACGTGGTGATGGCTGTCATTGTCATGCCATTGAACTCAGCCCTGAACCCCTTTCTCTACACACTCAATCTGTTGCTGGAAAAACAACAGAAAAAGAAAGAAGAAAGGCTTTACAGGTTGATGGCGTCTCACGACTCTTAATTCTATCATTCATGCAATGCGCCATGTTGTGAACAAACGTATACACCTGTGTTAAGGAAGCACGTTTTCAAGATAGAAATAGTCGTAATGCAATGCCTGGTTAGCTTTGTAATAGATCAACATTTTTATTGATGAGTGAATACTGCTAAACGTGAATGAAGACGACACTTAAGTTCTTAACGTGCCTTTGTGAAACACATGTTTTCAGACAGGCATATTCTTTTAGTTTTAAACATTACCAGTCATCCTCATACTGTACCGTATTGTTGGCAGTGGACTTGAAACACCATGACAGAGCAATAAAAATCAGCTGAGGCATGTATGTTCAAACCACCATTTCCCTACTTTTTAATGCATAGATGTCACATCAGTGAATGGCAAGGGGGTATCATACAAAACCATGTTCTGTATTTTACAATTCAATTACACTGAAAACGTAGCTGAAGAAAGTATGCTGTCTGGAATACACGTTGCTTTTTCACGAACATTCAAATAGTGAAAAGAGCTGTCTGGATAACATGCGATGTGTGTACTGTTTTGGCAGCAATCAGCGAAAAAAAAGACATTCCTGTAATGTTTTCATTGCAACATCAGTTTCGAAGCCATTTGCGATGACAGTAACATACACTGCAGGAAACAGACATTTTTTCCCTATCATACGTGCTTTATAAGGATAGCAGTGTGCAATATGCGGATCAGCAGAGTTGTATAAACTTAATGCAAATGACTTAATTGTTTCGAAGAGTGAAATGCAGTATTAAACTGTTTATTTCAAAGAACCACGCTCCAGTTTCGACCGTTTGAAATATTCCAACAAAATATGAAATAAAATGAAAGAAAATAGTGCAAAATAAAATGAATATTTCGAAATCATGTAAAACATCATCTATGAGCCATAACTATGACCTCCTCTCCCTTTTTAAGAACTATATTTACAAGGCATTTACATTAGTGTTATTACATTACAGTCAGATTCAGCAGTGACATCTCAGAGCCCTTACCTATCATCAACAGAATGAAGCAGGGTTGCGTCCTGGCACCGATTCTCTTTACCATACTTCAGCATGATGCTCAAACAAAAGAACAGAAGACCTTGAGGAGGAGGATGGAGTCTACATCAGATGTTGTCTTGATGGCAGTCTATTCAACCTCAGACGACTACATGGCCACATGAAGACCCTGGAATAACTGATCCGGCACCTGCTCTTTGCTGATGACGCTGCCCTGGTTGTCAGTATACAGAGAGCCTTGCAGCATATCTTATCCTGCTTTGCAGAGGCTGCACTGCTCTTTGGAATACAGGTCACCCAGAAGAATGCTGAGGTCCTCCACCAGTCTGCACCTCGGGAAGAGCACCACCCTCACTACATCAGCAGTTCAGAAACTGAACTGAAAACAGACCATTAGTTTATCTACCTGGAGTGTATAGTCTCATTACACGCCAAGATCGACAAGGAATCAACAACGGACCGGAAAAGGCGAACAGTGCTTTTGCTAGTTTGTACAAATGAGTTCTGCGTATAATGTTGAACGCATCTTTTTCGCAGGTGAACCTGGTGTCACTGATGTAAGCTTTGTGCAGATGTTCTTTATCCAGTAGCTGCTGGATGTCATCGCAGCCTTGTGTTTCTTGGCTGCTGATCCCAGGATCCCGGTAGCAGTGTTGTAAACCAGTTCCCTGAAAGTCGACCAGTTGGATTCCAACCATTCTTCCAGAGTATATATATATATATATATATATATATATATATATATATATATATATATATATATATATATATAACACAACTGCTTGGTTCTGGTGTTTTTCATCTTGGTGACATTAAGTCGTCTTGGACCATTCTTGCCTTGCGGGCGTCTCTTAGGATGAATCTGGATGTTAAACTTGCTGACTATGAGACGGTGGTACCATTGTCGGTCAGGCATTCGACACCCCACATGGATTTGATGACTCTTACATCCTCAGCTACACCAAGTTCACCTAAAAAAATGCGTTCAACAACATACGCAAAACAGTTTACGAGAAACTACGAAAGATGCAAGACACATGCCTGAGCAACAAAACTGACTAAATCCGAGGATATGTTGACAGACTTGACATGAAGAAGTTTAATGATGCCTTGAAAGAAATCTATGCCCTACATCACCAGGAGCATCCCCTCAGTTCAGCACTGATGGAAACAACATCGAGTACTAGCAAGGACAAGATATTAGAACGCTGGGCAGAACTCTTCAACAGTATACTGAAACGCCCATCACCTATTAATGACACCATCACCTATCAATGACAAAGTCACCGACCGGCTCCATCAAGTGCTCACCAACAAAGAAATGAATGGACCACCAACCGTGTTGGAGTTCCAGAAAGCGATTATTATGCTTGCTGTTCAGTGGCAAGAATCCTGGCTCAGACTACCAGCTAAAGTCAACAAAGAAGGTGGCACAGCTGTGACTGAAAGGCTTCATCATTTGTTTCTTTTGATGTGGCAGCAGGACACGATCCCTCAGGAGTTAAAAATGCATCCACAATCCATTTGTAAAAGCGCAAAGGGAAATCAGTTTGTGACAACCACCGAGGCATATATATCTTTTCTATAGCAGAAAAGATGCTTGCCAGGATTCTGCTGAACCGCCTCATAACACACCTTGAGCAAGCACTTTTGCCAGGGAGCCAGTGCGGCGTCAGAAAAGACAGAGGAACTATTGATATGGTATTTGCTGCTAGACAGCTCCAAGAAAAATACCAGGAAGAAAATGCTGATCTCTTCTCCACCTATATTGACCTGACCAAAGCCTTCAATACTGTCAACAGAGAGAAAACTGTGGAAGATCATGGTCAAATACGGAAGCCCACCGAAATTCATCTATGGTGTGGCCATTCCACGATGACATCCAGGCCCAAATCCAGGACAACGGAGAGACGTCTACCCATCCCCCTGTCACAAATGGCGTAAAGCAAAGCTGTGTTTTGGCACCCAGTCTGTTTAGAATAATTAATCTCTGCTGTGCTGACTGAAGCCTTCAGAGAAGGCGATGCAGGCATCAACATTCAAATTCAGAACATTCACAACAGATGGAAAGCTGTTCAACCTCAAGGTCTCCACACAATATCTAAGGCTATGGCAGACATCATCAGAGACTTTCTGTTTGCTGATGACTAGACACTGAATGCAATCCAGCATCAACGAGTTTTCTGGAGCCTGCACCAGCTTCAATCTCACCATAAATACAATGAAGACGGAAGCTCTGCATCACGCCCTCTAGGCCCTACGACGAGCGTAAGATCTCAATCAACGGTATGAGACTTGCTGCAGTGTGTAAATTCACATATCTCGACAGCACACTGTCCCAGAACGTCACCATTGACGATGAAGTGAGCATCAATGTTGCAAAAGCTAGTGCAACCTTTAGCAGACTGCACACTTATGGTTGAAATAGAACAGTCATCAGTCTAGAGACCAGTTGTTCTCCCCGTACTCCTCTACATAATCATGTGAAGTATGAACACTGTACCAACAGCATGCCAAGAAGCTGAATCACTTCCGCACAACCTGCCTCGGAAAATTGTAAAACATAAAATGAAAGGATCAAATCCAAGACACAGAGGTGCCCGACCAAGCAGACCTGCCGAGCATCCACACCATCCTGATGCTGTCTCAGTTCGATGGGCAGGTCATGCAGCTCACATACCAGACCACCAGCTACCCAAGAGACTTTTCTATGGTGAGCTACAACACGGGAAGCGTTTTCACGGAAGTCAGAAGAACCGCTTCAAAGACACTCTCAGAACATCCTTGAAAGAATTTAACATCAACCCTATTACATGGGAACAAACTGCTACGGATCGAGCTAGATAACGCCACTCTATCCACAAAGGTGCCAATTCATGTGAAGAAATGTGGACAGCTGCAACGCAACAAGAGAGACAAGCAAGGAAAGCCCGCGCAAGCAAGCAAGAACAGGTCTTCCACTTCCACTTCCAAGCTGTCACCACACATTCCGTGCACGCATCGGCTTGATCAGCCACCTGCATATCCAAAAATCATCTCACCCCTTCACCCCTCAACCCCAAGATGACTGAAGTGGTTCTCGTGGACTGGACGGACGAACAACAAAGAACACAAACGAATGTGGAACTACAAATGTCTGAAGAAGGGCACCAAGACGATAGTGTAGAAAACCATGGTACTTACCACAAGCCTGTGCAGCTGTCAGTCGTGGGTCACCTGCTGTCACCACCTGAGACTCACTGATCGTTTCCATCAGCCCTGCCTTCACTCCGTCCTCAACATTCACTTGAATGTCTTCGTCACCAACGTTGAAGTCCTCGGACAGGCAGAGATCATCAATATGGAGACCATGCTACTGCAGTCCCAACTACTCAGGGCTAAGCACGTCTTCAGGACAGAGGATCGTCACCTGCCCTGTACGGCAAACTATGCACCGGCCATCGCACCGAAGAAGCAATACAAAGACTGTTTGAAAAAAAAAAATCCCTCAGTGCATGTCATATCGACCATTGCTAGTGGCCCTCCCTTACAGTGGATCACAACGCCTGCTGTCACAACATCAACAAAGCTGTCTTGTCTCCTCCTTTGAAAACACCCACAGCCTCACCCTCGAAGAAGGCGCAGGAGGAAGACCCGCGATGCAACAACATCGAAGTCTGATCTGACCTTTATCTGCAGCTGCTGCGGCGAGGCCTGCCTATCCTGCATTGGCCTTGTCAGCCATGAGCGACATGAGCCACTTCTTCCATATTCTTTGTTCACAGAGCCAAGCCATGAAAAATATACAACAAGAACACAGCCTATTTACAAGAAGCACGCAAACTGTAATAATTGTCATCACATCTCCACTTGCTTTTGTACTTTATTGTCCCCTAGTTATTCTCACAAATCACTTTCCAGAGTGTGTACATAAGAAGGGTGTAAATGTCACAACTACTAATACTTACATCAACAGTGACGTCGAATAAATATCCTATTTTTTTCCTGAGCATTCTTTACAAGCATTTGACAATAGATCCAGTGATGAACGTTTTATTTTGAAGTACTTGTGGTCTTCTCTGACATGAAAAAAAAGAATCAGCGCCAGAACAAGTTGCCTTACAAGTTATCCCAGCACGTCGGTGTAACATGTATTGGGTATGCCCACTTCAGAGAGACGGAGATATAGGGCAATGCAGAGTAACAGACGCGCAGACCTTCAGTGAGACTGAGTTTATAATATAGCATCACACGTCCGAAAATCTCTCACATTGCAATAACAAACACTTGGATGTAAACGTGACTTAACAAGAGACATCACGCCGACCTCGAAAACATTGGAGTAATTGGCTGGTGGTGAAAAAGTAATACGTATGTCATTTCTCCTCCTCCTCCTCCTCCTCCTCCTCCTCCTCCTCCTCCTTCTTCTTCTTCTTCTTCTTCTTCTTCTCCTTCTTCTTCTTCTCCCTGTTCATATTGCTAGATTGAGCAATATTTGTTATAAGAAGTATTGGTATAAAATGCACATTTCGTCAAGAACAACCAATTGGTTTAAGTTCAATTTCGAGGTACCATTGAATAGGAATTCATTGTAAACAACTTTCGAATATTGGCCCAGTAAGCATTGTCTATGCTTTGAAACACACACACACACACACACACACACACACACACACACACACACACACACACATATTGATCTATCTATCTATCTATCTATCTATCTATCTATCTATCTATCTCTCTATCTATCTATCTATCTATCTATCTAGAGAGAGAGAGAGAGATACATATATATCGCTGTGTGTGTGTGTGTGTGTGTGTGTGTGTGTGTGTGTGTGTGTGTGTGTGTGTGTGTGTGTGTGTGTTTACACAATTTAATAGTGAGGAAAACAAGTGCAGGCTAGTAATTCTTCCATCATTACAGTAATAAATTGGCAAAGTTTTAACAACAACAAAAAAGGCAACAACAACAAACGAACAAACAAATAAAAATAACGGAAGGAGAGAGGGGTGGGTGAAAGAAAATGAGAACTAAAAATTAGGGAAATAAATATTATAAATTGTAAACCCGTCACTATCCTGGGAACTATTGTAATCCATCCCGAAAACAGACCCCGTCATGTTGCCTGCTCCGAGGCCTTTCGTCCGCTGGATGGGACTCATCAGGGAGGCACGGCTGATGTGTCTGTGCTCCCTTGGCATCAAATGGAGATATACCACAGTCTATAACTCTGCAGTGTTCTCACCACCCAGGGTTTAAAAAGAGGATCCAACAGCACCCCAAATGTGTTATCTCGAGAAAGGCCCGTTATGCTAATCGCTGGCTCTGTCATGAACTGTTTCTTTTTCCAAGCGTGGCTTTCATGTGAGAAAAATATTTACATTACATTATATGTCACCGCACATTGGTTTCTTTACCGGAGCACTATTCCAGTGGAAGCTGAGTTCAAACATGGAGACACATTCTCAAAGTAGTGTGCTTATCAAACGTTTTTCTGACCCTCATTTATTGGGCTGATGAATTCAACATCGTCAGTCTTCCTCTGTCGGTGAGATGCCTAGAAGAACGTCAGCAGGATGTATGACCAGAGTGTTCCAGAACACCGGCTTATTTCCAGCTGCCCCTGTGACATATCTGCCCGTCTCGCAGCATGATTGACAGTTGGACAAATGGCGTGGTCTGGGTACCTCCTGTCCCTGAAACATCTTGTTCTTTCCTCACTCAGTGGGGTTGTCCATAGCATGATTGGTCTGGTCTGAGTATCTCCTACCATGGAACATCTTGTTCCAACCTTGTTCAGTAGAATCGTCAATAATAGGATTGGAGTGGCGTGGACACCTCCTACCTATGTCATATCTTAACCCAGCCTTCTCAGCAGAATCGTCAATGGCAGGATTGGTGTGGCATGGATGCCTCCTACCGATGTCATATTTTGCTCTACCCTCATTCAACAGAATCGTCTATGCAGGATTGATTCAGCCGTGCATATGACTTTTTTTATATATACTCCACGTCAGTTCCATGATTCCAAGTCTGCACACCCCCTGCCTATGTCACGTCTTGTCCCTTCCCCTTCTGGCAGGATTGTCAGTGGAGGGACTGGCATGGCCCGCATATTTCCACATTCGGATCTACAAACGACGATGCACAGTTGATTTGTACCTGGCTGAATTTTCTTTTCTTTTTCAATGACTATAATAATAATAATAATAATAATAATAATAATAATAATAACAACAACAGTAACAATAATAATAATGATAATTATCATTATTATTATTGTTGTTGTTGTTGTTATATATTATTATTATTATATATTATCATTATTATCATTCTTGTTGTCGTTGTTATTATTATCATTATCATTATTGTTATTAGCATTATTATCTTTCTTTCTTCTTCTTCTTCTTCTTCTTCTTCTTCTTCTTCTTCTTCTTCTATGGTATTCTTTTAGAGTCCAAGGTACTCTGATCTTCTAAACCTAAATTGATCACCAAACACGAACACACACACACACACACACACACACACACACACACACACACACACACACACACACACACACACAAAGTAAGCATGCATGCACGCACGCACGTGTACGCACACACACACACACACACACACACACACACACACACACACACACACACACACACACACACAGAGAGAGAGAGAGAGAGAGAGAGAGAGAGAGGAGAGAGAGAGAGAGAGAGAGAGAGAGAGAGAAGGTGCTTCGTGGAAAGAAAAGTATAGTTTTGGAGTGGCTCACAGGTCTTTATAGACAGCTACATTTCTTCTCCTTAGTTTTAATGATCCTTTTCATTCTATTTTTTCTCTGGAGATGGTGAGATAGCTGCTGTGGTTTCCGCAATATTTACTTACAAAGCTTAACTGAACAATTAGGCCTACGTACAAATTACTTCGAGATCTGATGAATGTGCCCGTGTTTAACAGCACTGACACTGCTAATAAATCCTGTTTTCAAATGTCAATTTACTCAAGAATCAGTAAGAATGAACTAGCGCAATGAAGCAAAAATAAAACGAGAGGAAAAAAGTCTTCCTAGTAGGAGTA
>CM065734.1:35162632-35165132 GCA_033310375.1 Conus canariensis | reverse complement strand
AAGCCATATGCTTTTGGAATACGACAAACGGTGCGGATGAGGATGTTGAACATGATTCTAAGGTGTCCTACTGATGGCTGTGGCCAAAATGACAGACAGCTCTGTTCAACATCTCCCCTCCTTATAGATTTATCCTGGCATTGGCCAGATCCAGCGATACAGACGCCTGCAATGGTGATTATCAAAAACCAAACAAAAACAAAAAACAAAAAACAAACCTCCTAGTAAAACGTCCGTTAATGTTGGACACTGGAATGTATGCTATCTGGGTGGAGAGAGGTGTTGGCCAGGCTGGACAGCAGAAAGGCACAGACCATGACCACTCCACTGGTGTCATGATGACTTGTTAGATTCAACAGACCATGAACACGCCACCCGCCGCTGGTGTCATGATGACTTGTTAGATTTAACAGATCATGACCACTCCACCTGCCGCTGGTTAGATTCAACAGACCGTGACCACTGCACCCCCTGCTGGTGTCATGATGTCTTGTTGGATTCAACAGACCATGACCACTGCACCCTACAGCTGGTGTCATGAAGACTTGCTAGATTCAACAGATCATGACAACTCCACCCGTCACTGGTGTCATGTTAACTTGTTGGATTCAACAGACCATGACCACTGCATCCACCGCTGGTGTCATGTTGACTTGTTGGATTCAACAGACCATGACCATTGCATCTGCTGCTAGTGTCATGTTGACTTGTTGGATTCAACAGACCGTGACCACTGCACCCGCTGCTGATGTCATGTTGACTTGTTGGATTCAACAGACCGTGGTCTTAGTTCACTCATGTATGTCTGCCATATTCTCATATAGTGATTTTACATGTAGGATTAAGGACATGATTTTCGAGGTCACCTGATGCAGAGCTGAATCTAACGACTGATGCTTTAACTTTCCAGCCTACATACAAACTGTTCGCTTCAGTGCTGGTTTCACTGTTAACACCATACTGGGCGACTGTGTGTCCCTATCTCTTCACAACAACACTGCCGTGTTTCTGAGCGTTAGTCGTATGACCATCGACTGCGGAGAAGGTGGGATGTTATCGCTGCATTCAGTGACACAAGGACAAAAGCAAGAACATTGGAGTCGCTGTGGAATCCTACCCCCTTTGCCCGAAGTTTTGGAGGGCATGCATACGGTGATCGTAAAAACAGACCGAAAGAGACAGAAGGAAAGTGAGTTTCGGATCGTTTACAGTGTCTTGAAGGTAAAAACAATTGTTCTCCCTCCCCCCCTCTCTCTCTCTGTCTGTCTGTCTGTCTGTCTGTCTGTCTGTCTGTCTGTCTGTCTGTCTCTCTCTCTCTCTCTCTCTCTCTCTCCCTCCTCCCTCTCTCTCTCTCTCTCTCTCTCTCTCTCTCTGAGTGTGTATGATTGTGTGCGCGAGGGCGCGTATATCCGCATGCGCAAGCACTTGTGTGTCCACGTAATACATTTGCTGCAGGCTTAAACCTTTAAACATGTTTGATCTTTTTTTCTAGGACTGCCCTGGGCAGTATAAAAAGCACTTAAAGTGAACAAACAAACAAACAAACAAACAAACAGACAAAACTATAAAGAAAACAAACAAAACGCGACTGACATCGGTTATTCATTTCTCTCTCTCTCTGTGCGTGTGTGTATCTATGCGTGTGTGTATCTGTGTGTGGTGTGTGTGTGTGTGTGTGTGTGTGTGTGTGTGTGTGTGTGTGTGTGTGTGTGTGTGTGTGCGCGCGCGCGCGTGCGTGTGTGTATGTGTATGAGTGTGTGTGCGCGCGCGCGTTGTGTGTGTTGTGTGTGGTGGTGTGTTGGTGTGGTGTGTGGTGTGTGGTGTTTTTTGTGTGTGTGTGTGTGTGTGTGTGTGTGTGTGTGTGTGTGTGGTGTGTGTGTGTGAGTGTGTGTGTGTGTGTGTGTGTGTGTGTGTGTGTGTGTGTGTGTGTGTGTGGTGTGCATGCGCATCTTCTGTCAGCCAGCCGTCTTCCATCCCCCAGAAACTGCCCAACAACCGGTGGAACTGTTCCACACCAGCATGGACTGTCTTGAAGCGTCATTTTCCTGCAACGCTGATTGTGGAATGTCACTCGGCACAGGATGAAGCCAGCTGCTGGTATGAAGTGTGTGGACATGTTGGATTCCGTGTGAGTGGTCGCTGCTATATGCTGGTCCAACCACCAGGGCCACTGTCGTTCTACCAGGCTAGGGAAATGTGTGCTAGTCACAGGGGTACCTGGTCAGTTTTAACACCAAAGCAGAAGAGAAGGCTGTGAAGAAGTTGTTGTGGATAGAGCTTGATCGCCGGGATATATTTGTGGGACTACCATGTCCCCACCGAGCTATCCTGTCATGTATGATCTGTGTCTGTGTCATGTTCATTGTATGTGTATATTATGTGGTATCTTCGTGGTTTTTTGTTTGTTTGTTTTATTTTGTTTTGCTTGCTTTGTTTTGTTTTGTTTGGTTGGGTGTTTTGTTGTTGATACAGTTTGTCCATTTGTTTGTTCGCTTTTTTT
>CM065734.1:35154601-35162532 GCA_033310375.1 Conus canariensis | reverse complement strand
CCCGTCTCTTCTTGCCTCGGCCATCATGTGGGCCTGGGCTCTGGTCAGATCATTGGCCACACTGACACCGTTTTGCTTCAGTTGATTCCGTACCTCCTTGTTCGTAAGAAGAGACATCTTGTCCTTCCAACGACTGAAACGGACGATCATGGGCCTGGGCTGTCCTACTCTGGCCTGCCCCACCCGATGAGCTCTGACGACGTCATCCAGGCTCCACTCCTTTGGGCCACCCACACTGTTCAGAGCGTCGATCACTGCCTCAGCACACATGTCAAAATTTTCACGTTCGCCTCTGTGGGGAATCCCGAACAACCGAAGATGATCTCTTCTTGAGTGTTGCTCTAGTATGTCCATTTCTGTTTTCATGTGTGTGATGGGGAATCCCGAACAACCGAAGATGATCTCTTCTTGAGTGTTGCTCTAGTATGTCCATTTCTGTTTTCATGTGTGTGATGGGGAATCCCGAACAACCGAAGATGATCTCTTCTTGAGTGTTGTTCTAGTATGTCCATTTCTGTTTTCATGTGTGTGATGGGGAATCCCGAACAACCGAAGATGATCTCTTCTTGAGTGTTGTTCTAGTATGTCCATTTCTGTTTTCATGTGTGTGATGGGGAATCCCGAACAACCGAAGATGATCTCTTCTTGAGTGTTGTTCTAGTATGTCCATTTCTGTTTTCATGTGTGTGATGGGGAATCCCGAACAACCGAAGGTTATCTCTTCTTGAGTGTTGTTCTAGTATGTCCATTTCTGTTTTCATGTGTGTGATGGGGAATCCCGAACAACCGAAGGTTATCTCTTCTTGAGTGTTGCTCTAGTATGTCCATTTCTGTTTTCATGTGTGTGATGGGGAATCCCGAACAACCGAAGGTTATCTCTTCTTGAGTGTTGCTCTAGTATGTCCATTTCTGTTTTCATGTGTGTGATGGGGAATCCCGAACAACCGAAGATGATCTCTTCTTGAGTGTTGCTCTAGTATGTCCATTTCTGTTTTCATGTGTGAGATGTCCTCTTTCAGTTCACTCACAGCCTTGGTCAGTTTCCTGGTTTCCTCTTTTCTGTCTGCCATTTCTTCATGTAGTTCTGACAAGTCTGACGATAAAAGTGTCACTGTTCCTGCAATGTCTTTCTGATCTCTTTCAAGTCTGTCACACCTTTGATTGATTTCTATACACTGGTCTTTCACATACGCAAGTTCAGATTTGATGTCTCTCAGATCGGTTCTAACCATATTGGTTTGATCGTTCAGATGTTGTTGGAGTGACTGCATAATCTTCGTGACGATGTCGTCCGCATCAACTGCTGCTGCCGTTGCTCCCATCTCCTTCCCTTGTGACTTGGGCTCTTCATTCAACGGTCCAGGATTTTCTTCCACGTCACCACTGAGTCGTAGACGCCATAAGGAGTACGCAGTGTGTAGCGTGCACATCATGGCAACAAGCGCTGTCACGTGCAGAACGCACGGACTGACACTGCCACCATCATGGTCACCGAGCTCCAGCACATTTCTTCCCCACAACACAGTTCCAACCAAACCTTTTTCTTCGTATGACCACAAAGTTTCAGATGTAAAGGATCTTCTGAGGTTCCGTTCGAAACAAGCCGCAAGTGCAATCACCAGACCACAACAGCAAAATGTCAACATGACATCTCCGACCGACACACTCCTGCGATTGCACGCTTCACCGCTCACCTTTCTGCCTTTCAGCAGATTTGCTCCTTTCCATGTAACGGCCGAATGAAAATGTCCAATTCTCTCCCTCCACGTCAGTAAATCACACATGTTGATAGAGCTTCAACTTCACTGACACTTTAACAGTTTGCTTTTAAACAAATAACCGGAGCAGAGTCACTGAAGACATTGAACTATTACAATTCAAACAGAGCACATTACAGGGCCTGTTGTCACTCCGCCATCTTGCGTGTGCCCCCCGAGAGAGAGAGAGAGAGAGAGAGAGAGAGAGAGAAGGCGGTGGGGTGGTGGGGGAAGGGGGTGGAGAGGGGAACGAGGTACGTGAAGAAGAAACAGAAAGGTACAAAGAAGCTATCAGGAACACAGTAGACTTCTAGTTTCACAGGTCTCACAACGGATCAAAGCACTGAACGTCACTCACCGCGGGCACGTGCCCAGATGCTGATAGTGTTCACGGGATATGTCCTGCCCAGGTCCACCTCCCACCAGGGGTTGACGTCGCCATTTTCGCTGGTGAGGATACAGTTGGCGGGGAATGTACCGCTGGTGTCTCCATTGGCCGCCCTGCTTGACAGGCCTTGGGTATGGTACTTGCTACTCTGACTGTATGTCTTTCCTGTGGCCACGTTGACTGTGAACACACACAGACACACGCACGCACGCACGCACGCACGCACGCGCGCACGCATGCACGCGCGCACGCACGCACGCGCGCACGCACGCACATAAACGAATGCACGCAAATGCCACTTGTTCCCTGGCATGCGAGCAACAAAAGATATATCATTGCAAAAGAGATATATATATATATATATATATATATATATATATATATATATATATGTGTGTGTGTGTGTGTGTGTGTGTGTGTGTGTGTGTGTGTGTGCGTGCGTGCGTGCGCGCGCGCGCGCGCGTGCGCACGTGTGTGTGTGTGTGTGTGAAACAGTCATGGGAAATATGGCAGTACTGATGGGTAATAATTATAGGCAACAGGGCAGTACTTATGGGTAATGATTACAGGGAACAGGGCATTACTTATGGGTAACAACTATGAGCTACAGGGCAGTAGTTATGGGTAATAATTATAGGCAACAGGGCAGTACTTACAGGTAACAATTACAGGCAACAGGGCAGTAGTTACAGGTAAAAATTCTAGGCAACAGAGCAAAACTTATCAGTAACGATTATAGGCAATTGAGCGGTACTTACGGGTAACAGTTATGGGAAATAGGGCAGTACTTATGGGTAACAGTTATAGGCAATTGAACGGTGCTTATGGGTAACAGTTATGGACAATGGGGCAGTACTTACAGTAACAATTATAGGCAATAGGTAACAATTATAGGTAATAGGACAGTACTTATGGATAACAATTATAGGCAGTAGGTAACAATTATACGTAATAGGGCATGCAGTACTTATGGGTAACAAATATAGGCAACAAGGCAGTACTTACGGGTAACAATTATGGGCAACAGGGCAGTACTTATGGGTATCAGTTATAGGCAACAGGACAATAGTTAAAAGTAACAAGTCAACAGGGCAGTACTTAAGTGTAACAATGATGGGCACTATGGCAGTAACAGCTATAAGGAATAGAACAGAACTTACGGGTAACAATTATGGCATTAGTTATATTTATTGGCAATAGGGCAATACTTATGAGTACCAATCATAGGAAATAGGGCAGTATTTGTAGGTAGCAGTTATAGGCAATAGGGCAATACTTTTGTGTAACAGTTACAGGCAGTAAAGCAGAACTTATGGGTAACTGTTATAGGCAACAGGTAGTACTTATGGGTAACAATGATGGGCAACAGGGCAATACCTATGAGTAACAATTATAGGCAATAGGATAGTACTTAGTAACAGGTCTACGCAGTAGGGCACTTCAGGTAATAATCATGGGCAACAGAACAGTAGTTACATGGAACAGTTATGTGTAATTGAGCAGTGCTTATCGGTTACAATCATGGGCAATAGAGCAGTAGTTACCTGCAACAGTTATGTGTAATTGGGCAGTGCTTATGGGTAACAATCATTGGCAACAGAACAGTACATGGAACAGTTATGGGTAATAGGGCAGTGCTTATGGGTAACAATCATGGGCAATAGAACAGTAGTTACATCGAACAGTTATGGGTAATAGGACAGTGCTTATGGGTAACAATCAAGGGCAATAGAACAATAGTTAATGGAACAGTTACAGGTAATAGTGCAGTACTTATGGCTAACAGTTCTAGGCAATAGGGGAACAGTCATGGGTAATAGAGCAGTAGGCCTTACGGGCAACAGTCAATGACTACAGCGCAATATCTACGGGTAACAGTCATATGCAACAATCACAATCGAATCAAGAGAGCAACAGTCAAGAGCAACACTGACGTGCCACAGTCATGGATGACAACAGTCAGGGTAAGAGAATAACAGTCTTCGGCAACAGGGCAGCAGTCAGAGCACCAAGGAAAGTCACCCGTTATGGTGTGCCAATCATAGTTAACAGGGCAGCAGCAAGTGCACCAAGGAAAGTCACCCGTTATGGTGTGCCAATCATAGTTAACAGGGCAGCAGCAAGTGCACCAAGGAAAGTCACCCGTTATGGTGTGCCAATCATAGTTAACAGGGCAGCAGCAAGTGCACAAAGGAAAGTCACCCGTTATGATGTGCCAGTAATAGTCAACAGAGCAACAATCAGAGCACTAGGGAAAGTCACCCGTTATGGTGTGCCATAGTCAATAGAGCAACAGCCAGAGCACTGGGGAAAGTCATCCGTTACGGTGTGCCAATCATAGTTAACAGAACAACTGTCAGATCACTAGGGACAGTCACCCGTTATGGTGTGCCAATCATAGTTAACAGCAACAGCCACAGCACCAAGGAAAGTCACCCGTTATGGTGTGCCAATCATAGTTAACAGAACAACGGTCAGATCACTAGGGACAGTCACCCGTTATGGTGTGCCAGTCATAGTTAACAGAGCAACAGCCACAGCACCAAGGAAAGTCATCCATGACATAACAAAAGTCATAGGTAACAGGACAGCAGACATGGGTGACAGTCATTCATGACATAACAAAAGTCATAGGTAACAGGACAGCAGACATGGGTGACAGTCATTCATGGCATAACAAAAGTCATAGGTAACAGGACAGCAGACATGGGTGACAGTCATTCATGACATAACAAAAGTCATAGGTAACAGACAGCAGTCATGGATGACAGTCATTCATGACATAACAAAAGTCATAGGTACCAGGACAGCAGTCATGGATGACAGTCATCCATGACATAACAAAAGTCATAGGTAACAGGACAGCAGACATGGGTGACAGTCATTCATGACTAACAAAAGTCATAGGTAACAAGACAGCAGTCATGGATGACAGTCATTCATGACATAACAAAAGTCATAGGTAACAGGACAGCAGTCATAGGTGACAGTCATTCATGACATAACAAAAGTCGTAGGTAACAGGACAGCAGTCATGGGTGACAGTCATTCATGACATAACAAAAGTCATAGGTAACAGGACAGCAGTCATGGGTGAGTCATTCATGACATAAAAAAGTCATAGGTAACAGGACAGCAGTCATGGACTGCAGGACAGCAGTCATGGGCGACGGTCATTCATGACGGGACAACAGTCATGGACAACAGGACAACAATCATGAACTACAGGACAACAGTCATGAACAACAGGACAACTGTCATGGACAACAGGACAACAATCATTGACTACAGGTCAATAATCATGGACAACAGGACAACAATCATGGACTACAGGACAACAGTCATGAACAACAGGACAACAGTCATGGACAACAGGACAACAATCATTGACTACAGGTCAATAATCATGGACAACAGGACAACAATCATGGACAACAGGACAACAGTCATGGACAACAGGACAACAATCATGGACAACAGGACAACAATCATGGACAACAGGATAACAGTCATGAGCGACAGTCATTCATGATGGGACAACAATCATGGACTACAGGACGACAGTCATGGACAACAGGACAACAATCAGGGACTACAGGTCAACAATCATGGACAACAGGATAACAGTCATGGGCGGCAGGACAACAATCATGGACTACAGGACAACAATCATGGACAACAGGATAACAGTCATGGACAACAGGACAACAATCATTGACTACAGGTCAATAATCATGGACAACAGGACAACAATCATGGACTACAGGACAACAGTCATGAACAACAGGACAGCAGTCATGGACAACAGGACAACAATCATTGACTACAGGTCAATAATCATGGACAACAGGACAACAATCATGGACAACAGGACAAACAGTCATGGACAACAGGACAACAGTCATGGACAACAGGATAACAGTCATGAGCGACAGTCATTCATGATGGGACAACAATCATGGACTACAGGACGACAGCCATGGACAACAGGACAACAATCATGGACTACAGGTCAACAATCATGGACAACAGGATAATAGTCATGGGCGACAGGACAACAATCATGGACTACAGGACAACAGTCATGGACAACAGGTCAACAATCATGGAAAACAGGATAACAGTCATGGGCGACAGGACAACAATCATGGACTACAGGACAACAGTCATGGACAACAGGTCAACAATCATGGACAACAGGATAACAGTCATGGGCGACAGGCATTCATGACATAAGAACTGTTATGGACAAGACGACAACAGTCATGGACCACAGGACAACAGTTATGGCCGACAGGACAACAGTCATGGGCGACAGTCATTCACAGTCATTCACACACACTCACATGTGCAAGAGCACATGCATTCTCACGTATCCATATACACACGGCTTATTCTGCACTCTCCATTTCACATTGTCTGTTATAAGAAAACATGTTCTACCATTATATTCACTGACAATTACCTGCCATGCGTATATCAACACACTCTTGAACGCATGCACGTACACACGCGAGCCCCTACACACACACACACACACACACACACACACACACACACACACACACACACACACACACACACACACACACACACGCAAAACCAGCCCATTCTTTTCCGTGCAAACCTCCCCCTTCCCCCTACGCACACACACTCACACATTTATAAGATGTGAATACACGGAAGTGCACGCACACACACATACGAGCGCGCATGCACACACACACACACACACACACACACACACACACACACACACACACACACACACACACACACACACACAGAGTTGTGGACATACAGATTATGAAAAGCGGCGGGAAGCAAGTTTCAACCTTGTCCATCATAGTGGCATTGTAAGTGCAGTGAGATTACAGATCTCGATGTGACAGCATGACGAAAACTTCGGGGATCGTCTGAGCGATGAACGAATGAAACACGAAACGTCTGTGTATACGTGACGCCGTCCGTTCACACACATTTTCTCTTAGGCCGCTTTATGTAGACAGTGAAAAACACACACACACACACACAAAAAAAAACGGCATGCATCGCTGCTCTCTTGACGCCGAGAGCGACTGATCATTTTATAGTTGTAACTTTATTGTTGTTAGAAACCTTATGTTGTGTGTAGGAGAGAGGCGGGATTAAAAGATGTCACACCTCGCGGCTTCTTTTACTTACCTCCTCCTCCTCCTGCTCCTTCTTCTTATCTCTTCCAAGTTCCATCTTTCTTAAGTAAGTGATGGTGTAGTGTGCTTGACAGCCTTTCTGTCTGTCTCTGTCTGTTGTCTGTCTGTCTGTCTGTCTGTCTGTCTGTCTGTCTGTCTGTCTGTCTCTCTCTCTCTCTCTCTCTCTCTCTCTCTCTCTCTCTCTCTCTCTCTCTCTTCATGCCCGCGTCAATGCCCATCGATTTTGGATTTGATTTCTCTCACAGCCGTGCCTCCACATCAAATCCCATTAACACTGCCCCCCCCCCCCCCCACACACACACACACACCTTTCTTTCACATGCCTCCCTTTTACCTCAGCTCCCCACCCCTCTTCTACTTTCGTACTTAATCTAGCTTTGCTCTGCTAGCCTTCTTCTATACTAGGTGATTCTGTGTCAGCCTTGCTTAGCACTGCGCCTTTCTCACCATTAATTATTTCTTTCCCACTCAGCTTCCCTGTATCTTTCCACGGTTAGGGATAAAATCCATACCATAACGTCTGCCGTTCCACCATACAGTTAAATCGGATCCAGTTTTCTTTTCATAAAACAGATCTTTACCTGAATGACCTTT
>CM065734.1:35142101-35144601 GCA_033310375.1 Conus canariensis | reverse complement strand
CTTTTCTGGGATGACAAAGCAAACTGATCGTTCTGTGGTTCTGGCACAGTCTGGTGTTGCCTTTCTTTGGAATGGGGATAATCAGAGACTGCGTCCACTCTCAGGGCCATGCCTTGGCCTCCCAAAACTTCTGACAGCGGATAGTCAGCACTGTGATCATCGTCTTCGTGCTGTAGCAGTTCTGCAGGGATGCTGTCAATTCCTTTCACGCAGCAAACTGGTTTCTCCGCTTCTGCTCTCAGTATTGTAAGAGGGTCTGGTTCTCTCGCTGCTGGCTGGTTGGTCAATAGGCTGGTGTCAGTTCGGGTGGGTAATTATACAACTGTTGGCAATACACTGTCCATCACTTCATGACCTTACCGTTTTCAGTCAGTACATCGTCTGCATCATCCTCAATTACTGACAACTTGTTCTGCACCTGGTGAACTTGTTCAGGGTGTTGTTGACCTTTTTGGTGTTCGCATGCTCCATGTCCTGTTTGACGTCCTTGAACTGGTCTGTTTTCCAGTTTTCTTTAGTTTCTCTCATTTTCTTCCGTATTGCCTTGTTCTTCTGTCTGTAGTTGTTGGATGCTTCTGGGTTGGAGAACCTGGTGGCCTTTAGTGCTCTCCTTTCATCGTGGAGGTGAAGGATATCGTTTGTGATCCAAGGCTGGATCTTCTTCTGTCTGCCACGTATATCCGCAGCTGTTTCACGAAGTACGCCTTTAAAGTTCTGGGTCAAGGTGTCGACTTCCGCATCCAAAACATTCAGTGTCGCGAATTTTCGCTCTACTTGAGCTTGGAAAGATGCAGCTATTTGGGGCTCTTTCATTTTCTCCAATTCGAACTTGATGCGAGAAGCTGTTGTTCTGTTCTTTTTCTTCAGCTTAATTTTGTTGGTCATGAGCACCATATCATAGTCACTACCGATGTCCGTTCCTTGGTATGTTTTAGTCTGTGCTTTGTTGATGCTTGATTTAAATCGGCATGGTGCGAGGCTGAAGTCAGTTTGATTGTGCACCAGTCGGTTGGGTACATGCCAGGTTGTCTTCCTTGAGAGCGTGTGTGGATGGAGCGTGTTCTCCACTTCCATCCTGTGCCTGCTTGCTAACTCAAGGAGGCGTGTGCCTCTGTCATTTGTTTCCCCTGTGCCAAATCTCCCAACAGATCCAGCCCAATGTTGGTCCCCTTGTACGATGACCACACCTTTCTTGGGGATCATGCCTATGATTTTCTCCAGCTCTTCCTGCAATTCTTCAACTTTCTCGTCGCTATGGGTTGATGTTGGCGCGTACACATTGACTTAGGTGATGTTCTTTGGTTTCGCCGACAAGCCTGATGAAAATCAGTCAGCTGGAGATTGGTGTACAACTGAAAACGCAGGAGGTGATGTTCTTGTTCACAAAGAAGGCTACCCCATGCTGATGAATGGCTGAATCTCCGCTGTACCACAGTTTGTTTCTCTCATCTGTCACAATATCCCCCAAACCTGTCCACTTCACCTCTGATATCCCTAGGATATCCCATTGGTATCTTCAAAGCTCATGTCTTAGTTCCTTGACTTTTCCGTCCAGTTGTAGAATGTGTACGTTACATGTTCCAATGGTGATGTTTTCTGATGGTAGTTTGATGGCAGTTCGGTCCCCGGTAGCACACTTTGCACCTCCACCCTGGGGGCTGTCAGTGGAAGGCGCGGCCGTTCGTGACCCGGGCCTTGGCCGATCCGGCATATTGTTGTCTTGCGTTATGACCTGCAAGCGCTTGCTGTGGGCTTGGGGTACTTCCTGAAGGCGTCCCTCTCCTCTCCGGGTGTCCTACTGGTGAATAAAATGCACCAGCCCTTCACGTTCGCTTGCCCCGCCAGCAGAAGCAGTTATCGAGGTGTGGCTGGGAAACGGTCCTGGAGCCAGTCGTAAGAGTTGCGTGTCAGGGGAGAGCCGGTCATGCCCGTCCGTCCAAAAGAGGACGCCTCTGCCAGACACCAAAGGTGCTATCTCTCCCTGACGCCCCATACACCCCTTGTTTATTCAACCTCAGCATCTCGTGGCTGAAACCTCTGCACTTAGTGGCATCGTGGCTTGGCAGATGTAGTACGTAGTATACGGGCCTGGAAATGCATAGAATTCCTCCAGTTGATGGCAGATGTGGTGTGTGGTATGCGCACCTGGAAATGCATAGAATTCCTCCAGTGATGGCCAGGTGCCAAACCACTCAGCAGAATTCTAGAGAAATTCCAGTGTAATAACTCTGTACTGGAAGAACTAAAAACGTTTAGGAAATTATGTTGTAAAAGAGAAACAGTTGTAAGCTCCTTGTGAACAGCTAACCGAAACATCGAAATTCCTAGGGGGCCCAATCCTTATTTCACAACTTTGCAGCACTGGCGTGCGCACACATGCGTGTACGTCACTGTCCGCGCGTGCGCGCGCGCGCGCGCGCGCGCGTGTGTGTGTGTGTGTGCATACTTACACACACACACACACACACACACACACACACACACACACACACACACACAC
>CM065734.1:35118746-35142001 GCA_033310375.1 Conus canariensis | reverse complement strand
AAACGGAACTTCGACGTGGTGTGGATAATCTGGCAGCTGCATCTAGATCGGTCACACACAAAACTCAATAGGTTCCAGAGATATATCATGTCACAAGAAGCATCCACAAATGCTGGAAAAAAGTGTATCTATATGTTTTTAATATGGACCTCCACAACAAGAAACAGAACAGACTGGATCAACTGCGAAAAAAGCTAGAAAAAGGGCGTGCAGTGTTTCCAGTGGTGCTTGTGTTGGCAAATATAATGACTTACGCTGGCTGACTCAACTAAACTGTTGCTTTCTTTACATGGTTACGATACACTTCCAAGTTTTCAACGACATTGCTACTCTACAGATTCGGACATCTTACCGCAAATCTCATTTATGTGTTCACGTCTCTGTCCTGCTTAAACCTTGTTGCAAAGACTCCTTTTAAATAGAAATTCAAAGTTGTAAAGACTGAAGACAGACATGGATTGCCAGTTATATATTCAAATGATACGAATAGTCATTTTTGTGCTCCCAGTTCTTAACGAACAGGGAGTACTTTAGAATGGGAACGAAGAAATGCTGTCTGTGTGTCTGTGTGTGTGTCTGTGTGTGTGTCTGTGTGTGTGTGTGTGTGTGTGTGTGTGTGTGTGTGTGTGTGTGTGTGTGTGTGTGTGTGTCCGTGGTCAAAATGTGTTCCACTCGCTCCAGACAAAACTACTGGGCCGATCTTTCTGAAAATTTGTAGGTATGTTCACTATGGATCAAAGATGATGCCCGATGTTTTAGTTTACCGCTACAGTCGTTACTAACGGCTGTAACGGCCTGTAATGGTTTTTCTTCTCCATGGAATATCTCAGAAAGTACTTGGCTGATCTTTGTGAAAATTAGCAGGTATGTTCATTATGGGTCACGGATGATGCCCGATGTTTTAGTTTACCCCGTTACAGCCATTACTAAGGCTGTAACAGCCTGTAACGGTTTTTCTTCTTTATGGAATATCTCAGAAAGTACTTGGCCGATCTTTCTGAAAATTTGTAGGTATGTTCATTATGGGTCACGGATGATGCCTGATGTTTTAGTTTACCGTTACAGCCGTTACTAACGGCTGTAACGGCCTGTAACGGTTTTTCTTCTTTATAGAATATCTCAGAACGCATTGGCCGATCTTTCTGAAAATTGTAGGTATGTTCATTATGGGTCACGGATGATGCCCGATGTTTTAGTTAACCGTTACAGCCGTTAACGGTTTTTCTTCTCCATGGAATATCTCAGAAAGTACTTGGCCGATCTTTGTGAAAATTAGCAGGTATGTTCATTATGGGTCACGGATGATGCCCGATGTTTTAGTTTACCCTGTTATAGCCGTTACTAACGACTGTAACAGCCTGTAACTGTTTTTCTTCTTTATAGAATATCTCAAAAAGTACCTGGCCGATCTTTCTGAAAATTTGTAGGTATGTTCACTATGCGTCATGGATGATGTCCGATGTTTAGTTTACCGTTACAGCCGTTACTTACGGATGTAACTGCCTGTAACGCTTTTTCTTCTTTATGGAATATCTCAGAAAGTACTTGGCCGATCTTTGTGAAAATTAGCAGGTATGTTCATTATGGGTCACGGATGATGCACGATGTTTTAGTTTACTGTTATAGCCGTTACTAACGGCCCATAATGGTTTTCTTCTTTATGGAAAATCTTAGAAAGTTCTTGGCAGATCTTTCTGAAAATTTGTAAGTATGTTCATTATAGGTCACAGACAATGGCCGATGTTTACCAGAATAGCCATTACTAACGGTTACACCAGCCCAAGACGATTTTTCCTCTTTATGGAATATCTCACGCGTATTCATGATAAACTGGGAGTACGTTTATATGCTTTGCATCTTTTTTGTTTTGTTTTTGTTTTGAATGGCTTGTGAGTTGACTTCAACGTGGTGACAGCCCTGAAATAGCCCATGGCGGTCGACCGGGCTATAAGCAATATTACCTTACCTTACCTTACCTTACCTTACCTTACCTTACCTTACCTTACCTTACCTTACCTTACCTTACCTTACCTTACCTTACCTTACCTTACCTTGACAGAACTGCCCTTGACTGTCATCACACAGAAAGCGACACAGTGACCTCACACACATCCCTTTTCACAGAATGCCCGGACTGTCATCACACAGAAAGGGACACGGTGACGCTGCACTTTTTCCTTTTTGTACTCCCAGTTCTTATAGAACAGGGACTACTTTAGAATGGGAATGAAGAAATGCTGTCTGTGTATCTGTCTGTCTGTCTGTCTGTCTGTGTGTCTGTCTGTCCATCCGTCCGTGGTCAAAATGTGTTCCACTCGCTCCAGACAAAACTGCTGGACCGATCTTTCTGAAAATTTGCAGATATGTTCATTATGGGTCACGGATGATGCCCGATGTTTTATTTTACCAGAATAACCGTTACTAACAGCTATAAATGATAATTTTGTGATGTACAGTTTAAATAGTAACGGTTTATAAACTTAAGTGTAACAAAGTTTTCTGACTTTCTCGGTAATGTAGTGGTTAGTATTCCTGCCTGTCACACGGGCGACCATGGTTCATTTCCCCGACGGGGAGAGCAGCGTTTTTTTTTTCTTTTCTCTTACATACACAATTTCCACAACCAAAAGGGGAGAAAGCGCTATAGTGACTGATATATATATATATATATATATTTTTTTTTTTCTCTCTCTCTCTTTTTTGTACTGCTTACTGGGAGTACGTTTATATGCTTTGCATCTTGTTATTATGTACTGTGCTGCAAATTAGCATAGCCTGCCGCTACTTTTCAATATCGATAATTATATCAAAGTACAAGTGCTTTATGTTTCCTCAAATTGTAAATAAATTATTAGCTGTGGAGTAAGACATCTGTCTACAAAGGCACTCCTCGAGACGCCAACCCATCCAAAAGTTGCAGGTTCATATACTGGCAGCGCCAGGGAAAAACATTGGCAGTACAAGGGCATCTGGTAGTCATGATCTGGATGCAGCCTGACCCTCTTAAAGTATAAGGAGTTCAGGGCCAAAACGCTTGTCTGAGTGTTTTTTTTTCCCTGATGACCTTCTGCTGTCAAGCTCTCCAAAGAGTTTCTTCTTACTGACGAAATAATCTTACTTTTTACGGCATTCCCCACCCCCTAAGGACAGTCTGAGACAGGAGCAGATTGCGAAAAAGCTGTCAAGTCTGTAGTGAGAGATGAGATGGGCATTGACAACGAAGTCGAGATTGAGCGAGCTCACCGTCTGAGGTCTGGAAAGGGGCAAAATTACATCAATGTCTGCTTCAGTGCTTCAGCAATTTTAAAGCCAAGGAGAGAATTCTGGTTGGACGTCAGGCACTGAGGAGTAAACGCTCTGCTGTTTTCGTTTCCGAGTAACCCTGGCGAGGGGTCAGTGTTGTAATCTGCTGCCTTTTCTGAAGGAAAAGAAGAAAGCCAACAAGAATGCCTTCCTCCACCTTGACACCCTCGTCATAGAAGGCAAGTCCAATACACACGATTCAGCAACCTGTCGTCTGGTGGAGTTACAGAGGTGGGATGAGGGGCAGGCTGGCATCATCGGAATACAGACTACGAAAGGAAACGATCTGCCCGTGATGCTGTCTCTACCCCTTGGTCGTTGGCTGACAGCACACTCACGCATCAACCCAGTTTATCCACCCATACACCCACACTTTTACCCAGTAAACTGTTACCTGTGTTTGAAGTAATGGCGTGGAAAGTTCAAGGTTTATTCTGGAAGCTAAAAATATATTCGTTCCGGTATTTTTATGAAAATTTTAAGATATTTTCATTCTTGGAAGTGTGGTTATGTAGAAAATAAAAAGTGATACGAAAAATGTTTTTTTCTGATTTTTATGTGTTTCACGCTCCACGCACGACAAAACTAAAAGATGGTGTTGCTGTTTGTGAACACAAATCTGTTATGTACCAGGCGAAACAACTACTTCATTCAACAGAGGATGTGTCTTTCTGACGGTTAGTAAGTCCGTTTTGAATTCTCCATTTGACAATTTTGCTGCTTTTGTTTACATCGCACCTGAACTTTATGTGATTTATGGAAAAGACAGTGATAATGGTATTTAACTATTAGAAAACTGTATGTCTCAGATAATGGACTGATATCCTCGATTACCTTGGTTGGTGTGTGGCGATTTTAATGCCCGCACATCTGAACTCGCTGATGTGTATACTGTCGGTGAAAATAGACATGCACAACCACTTGAAAATGTAGAAATACTAATGCAAAGTGCGCCGCAAACTCTTTGTAAATTTAAAGACAATGGTGTGGATAATTATGGTCGTAAATTTACAGAATTTTGTACAGAATATGATCTGTTAATTATTAATGGAGGGACTGAAGGGGATAGTGAGGGAGAATTATATGCCAAACAAACCAAGGCAAGAGTGTAGTAGATTATTTTATTTGTTCAGTATTACTAATCGATACTGTTGTTGATATGTACGTGGTAAACAGGAGTGAATCAGACCATTTTCCTATTGTTGCTTCTTTTACCTGGTTTGATATTACAGAGACCAAAGATAATTCTGAACAAACTCTATTGGATGAGATTTAGTTTGTTTGGAAAGACCAATATGCAATCATTCACTGGTAGGCCACTCATTCATATCCATTTGAAATGACTTTCTGGAATGTGGAGAATTGTTGATTTACAGATAGAGCAACTAGCACTGAAAAGAGCTTAGAAGTGCTCCAACAAATGGGTTAGGATTAATGCCTCGTCCGTGAGAAGCACAAGGCCATCTAAGCTGCACGTCTGTAGGCCTGTCTGGAAGTCAGCTTTCATTTAAGTTTACTTAAATCTGTCAACTTTGAGCTTTTTTCAGGGGATCCTCTTTTCTTTAGTTTTGGGTTTGAAGGGGAACTTCAGTTTCAGTTTCATGAAGGAGGGGTCACTGCGTGCGGATTAGTCCATGTACACTACACCACATCCGCTACGTTTTGAGACCACCCTGTGCATGAATAAAGCTGATAAATAAATCAATAATGTCGACTTCGATAAGAGAATTTAAGACGACGGTTTCATGCATACGGCTTTGCAGATGTCTGACCTACGCATTAGTCCAACGCGTTGGTCAGACCTTGAGTACCTACCTTACATTGGCTGTGCCACTATAATCACTTCCTCTGTTGATTTTTAGATCTGAACGATCGTCTGTGGGAAAGTGGCTTTGCTCTTTGTTGAGGTGATTCTTTAGATTTCTTTTCACATCGGTCGGCCAAGCTGCAGTCCAGTCCTTATCGTTGCCTTGCTTGCCAGTGTGTCTACTTTCTCATTTTCTTTAACACCTGCATGTCCAGGGCAGTGCGTTTGCATGGGTCTCTCCATTTGAAGGCTGCATATCCCCCTCTCCTCGTTTAGAAGTAGGTTCGTGGAGTAAGTCAGTATCATGGCTTGTTGAATTTTAAACTGGTTATTGGATGAGAGCCGGTGGATTGCATGGGTCACTACTTTTAAATCCATTGTTAGACTTGCATTTGCTGGACTGTATGCACCATTGTCTTCCTGGATAGGTCTCCATTTTGCTTCACTGTGTATCTACAGCCTAACTTACTTTTGGTGACAGAACAGTCAGTGTCTATAACAATACATTCTTTTGTGCCAATGCTTTCTATCTGCATCTGAATTTCTGCATTGGTTCTGCCTTCTGGCAGGTTTCGTCAGTGTCTTCCAAGTTCTGAAGTGATGGCAGTTTGGTAGAGAGGTGTTAGAGGTGTTTTAGGTAGTCTGGATACTATTTCCATTCCTTCGTTTCTTTCAGTTCTGCTAACTGGCACACAGGTTGTACACGGTCTTCTGCCTCTCTCATCTATGATTTTCTTCATTTTAGGTGAGTGCCTTTTGTTTCGTTGACTACTTCATGTAGTGAGTTTTGTTGGGGTTTTTTAAGTGCTCTGAAATATGCCTTCACATGTTCTGGTTTGTGTCTTGCCTGCATTGAAGGAAGGTCGAGAAGATATCGCATAGTTTCAACAAGTGCATTTCTCTGGTTCCCAAAATCGATCTCATTGCTTCATTTTGAATTCTTTTTCATTAAAATGATTGCTCTTGGACAGTGTTGTAAGTCCTAATCCATAATTAACGACACTGAGTATAAGTATATAAATCAGTCAGTAGATATAGCACTCTTCAGTACCTTTATCTGCCACTGCTTTCATGGCACACAGGCACCCTTTGCATTTAAAGACAATATTCTCAACATGCTTTCTGAAGGTCAGCATTTTGTCAAAGCCCATACCCAAATAGCTAAAGTTGTCAATTCATATTCCGTTGAAGGAAACCGGTGAGGATAATTGGCCTGAATGCCTTGTTGTTGAGCGTACAGACCAATGTCTGGGCTTTTGTAGGGTTGTTGGACGATTCAGTTTTTTGACACCACTGAGCAATGTTGTTCAACTGCTGCTGAACTGCTCTCGTTCTCTCTGGAGCATTCTTTGATGTTTATTGCAGTGAACGAGGGAGCTTGAGTTTGCAAAGAACGAGTCGCTGGTCAGTGTGGCATTGTACACTGGGCATCACTTTATTATGCAAGACGTTTACTGGTCACGCTGGCGCTCTAGTATAATAATCAATAAGATTCCCGTGTTTAGACAAAGAATGCATCAAGGTTGTTTTCAGATTGCCTTTCATGCTGTCGTTCAGGCTGTATTTGTGCTTAAAACGGTGTTCATGGTTATACGTTGTTGCCCCGTGCAGAATTCGAGCAAGAGGAACTATTGTCATCGCAGTTTCCAACGCCTGCGCTTCTGAATCACAATCCACTCTTGCGTTGAAGTCGCCCAGGATTATGACCTTGTCGTCTGCAGGTGTGCTCTGAAGAAGACTGCGCAGATCAGAGTAAAATTTGTCTTTTTCTTCAGGATCTGCTTAAAGAGTAGGGGAGCATACACTGATGAGAGAGATAGGTGTCTCAGTGGGAGGCATATAGTCATGTTGGCAGGTTTTCCAGCTTGGTAGCAGTGGAGATTCTGAACATGAAACCAACGCTGAAAGGCGTTCCTCTGTTGCTGGTTTGCCTGACCAGTAGGGGTGTATTTGGCGCGTGTTCTCAGAAGCTGCCTTCCTCTGGGAAGTGGACTTCGCTGATAACAGCGATGTCGACAGCTAGTCTTGACAGTTCGTGTGCAATAAGTATGGAGCGTCGGCTACATCCAGCATGGTCGTAATATTCCAGAATGCAAGTTTCAGTCATATCACACCTTTGTTGGGTTTGTAGCTTCCTTCTTTGATGTTGTTTGGACGCTTGAAAATGCGTCTGTTGACCTCCGCTAGCCAGCTGTGAGGTTAGAGAAGAACGAACTTTGTTTAGGCCACCTTTTCAAGGCCCCTGTCTGTTTGGAGGAAGCAGTGCTGCCCCTAGAAGAGGCTGCTTGGTCACTTAGGATGTGCTGAAAGATGTTGTTGTCTCCTGGTCAACATCGGACAACCAGAATCCTTACGGTGCTGATCAAATTAAAAACAACTTTCTCCAGGTACATGTGTATACGGTGACTATAAAGGTAACTCAGAATCTGTTCATGCATTGAATAAAGGAACTGGAATTTCAGTGTAATATGTAATGATAAAGTAGACATCAATTTAGTGCTGATCTTACAAGAATCTACTATAATTATTAATAACTCAAAAATTCCTAAGCCAAGGACATGACAGATAAGATGATTAATGACCATACCTTGAATAATATACGAACAGAGAAAAATCAAAACTGTCATCGATATACTTGGAAACGACATGAATAACCTCTAGGAACACACACACACACACACACACACACACACACACACACACACACACATATATATATATATATATATATATATATATTCAGAGAGAGAGACAGACAGACAGACAGAGACACAGAGAGAGGGACAGAGAGAGAGAGAGAAAAAATGTGTGTGTGTGTGTGTGTGTGTGTGTGTGTGTGTGTGTGTGTGTGTGTGTGTGTTTTATTTATTCACACACACATACACGCTCACTGAAACACAATACACATACTCTCTCTCTCTCTCTCTCTCTCTCTCTCTCTCTCTCTCTATTATATATTATATATATATATATACATATACGTACGTTGTGTGGTGTGTGTGTGTGTGTGTGTGTGTGTGTGTGTGTGTGTGTGTGTGTGTGGTTGCGCGCAACTGGGTTGTTACGAAGACGTGTATTGTGTGTAAAAGTTAACTCTGCCTTTATTTGATAGATGCACGTCAAAAACCATGCACTGTGGTTCCGAAGGGACAGATTAAATCCGCCAGTAATGATAATGGAAGGCCATGTGGTGCAAAGATAGTGTCATGCATGAGTTTGAAAAGTTGAATGTAGTGTCTTGAAGGAGTGGGTTCAAATATTTACAGATTGTGAGTAATGTGATTGGTAGTGATCATGTACAAGTGAGCAGGCTGATTTTTCTTTTGTTTAATTTCGGTTTGTTCGTTTGTTTTTATTTAATGGACTTCATGTTTGAACTACTTTGGTTTTACTTTCAGTTTTTACTAGCGCCTCAGAACATTATCTTAGCTTGCATTGTGTTTGGGTGCTTACCCCTAACTGTGGCGTGTGACAACATGCGTGGATCTCCGCGCGTGCTGGTGATGCGAGCGTCGCGAGACTGCGCTCTTGTGGGCTCCTCCCACTGCGTGTTGCTGAAGTGCAGAGTTGTCGATCTTTGCCCCTCGTGTATCACGAACAGCGCATATCCGGATTCATTACCTGGCCAGATCGCACGCTGGTTGGATCGATGCCCTGACAGGTCTCACAGGGTCTGCTGTACAGGTGTAGCTGCACTTGAACTGTGTATGTGGAAGGTGTAAAGCACTGAGGCAGCTTTTTCTGTGTTGGTCAAGTTGGTCAACACACAATTTAATATAGATTTTTGATAAGCAGTTTTGCCTCACATTGTAAAATCTGGCATAGTGAAATCGAGGGAACTATGCCGCTGTCCGCTCAGTCCTTCCTCTTCTGCCTGATCTTCACCACTTCTCTGACACACGGGGCTGTGTTCACGGACCAGCAGGAAGAGGACTTGGTCAGCTTCACAGAGTCACTGAGGCAATGTGCGAGTTATGTGGGGATGACAGTGGCGGTTGTCAAGGGAAACGACACCTGGACACGAGGCTTTGGAAAAGCTAATCGGGAGACAGGCGAAGCGGTCAGCAGCTCTCATCTGTTTGGCATCGGGTCCTTGACCAAGTCCTTTGCAGCCGCCCTCCTGGCTATCCTGCTCAACGACACGGGAAGGTCAGTCAGTGTGTTGTGTGGTTTTTTGCTTGGTTGTTGGCTGGTTGGTTCTATGTTGAGAATGAATTAGGCAAAAGTGCAGTTTATCCCCCCCCCCCCCCCCCACCGCGTGAATTGTGCGTACTTTAGGCATGGTGGTGCAAATTCTGTGAAGTGATTGGCTGCTTTGACAGAGAAAGTCTTACTTTGGTCATCTCTCTCTTCCAAGTGACAATCAATAAAGTCAGTGAATAGCTTGACTGAATGAAACAGAGATTTGGGCGGGCTAGATTGCACTTTCATCAAGTTATCACCACCCGTTCTCTTCAACACACACAGCACACACGCACACGCACCCGCATACGCACACCCCACACACACACACACACACACACACACACACACACACACACACACGCACACACACAGAGTTACCTCCCTCCCTCATTTCGTTTTGAATTCTTAGAGTAAATAAAAAGAAAACCATAGAAAGAAGGAACGATAACAAAGTTGGCGAGAGTTACAGATTTTGTCTCCCATTCATGCATTCTGAAACTGGTTACTAAAATCAAAATAATTGAAAGCACTATCATTACAGTTGTTGTTGTTGTTGTTGTTGTTGTTGTGTTGTTGTTGTTGTTGTTGTTGATGTTGCTGTTGAATAACAATTTCCCCATGTTTAAACAAACGATGGTAAGATCGATCGTTTGTTCTGGAGTTACGTGCTTTTGGATGTAGGTAAAGAGATGAGACAAAGCGCGTGGGGGCAGGGGATGTCTTTCCACTTGGTTAGGCATAGATGTGAGCACAGTCGTCAGTTTTTCACATTGTTGCCCATGGTTCTTTGCGCTAGATCATTTCTTTTTCTCACAACTGATGACATGCCAGGTGTTTGTTGTGATCTGGTGACTAAGTGCGGGCAGTTTACACATTGTTCAGAGGGAACGCTAGCCGTTCGTTCTACAGTGACGGGGATGGGGGTGGTGAGCAAACAGCCTTTTATACGATATTGTGCGACACTTTATTCACCATAACTTTTGTTTATCCATCGTTTTTTCTGGAAGTGAACTATTGAATGGAATGAATGACTGACGCTCAATGCACAGGCTAGATTTACGTACCTTAGAGACATCAATAGTTCAGCGGTCATGAATTGCTGTGTCCATTCTATAGGTAGGTTAGCTGTGTTGTGAATGTAGCTCCCTCCCCCCTCCCTCCTGAATAGGACTTCTCCCATTTTGTTTGTACATTTGGTGACATCATTAAAGTCTGTGTTGTCAGTTGTGGTACGATAACGCTAACATGTAAAAAAATGAAAAGATAATACTCTCATTTACATGCTCTGTTTCCTTTTGCAAAAAAATGGAATTCTAGTTTAGCATAGTTTAGTGTTCATAATCTAGCCAACCTCATAATGAGTTTTCAGACCTTGAACACAGGGAAAAGGGTCCGTCCTGAAAAATAAACAAACAAGGACAACATGTACATGTGCCTATCTATTAATACCATGAAAGCTGAACCATTCATTCTTTAGGCAGGTAAGTCCAAGCCCTGTTGACAGCACCTACCATCCCACTTGATAACTATTCTCAATTTACATGAAAAATGCTAACAAAAAGTACAAATGAAAAATGTCATGAGTGCAAATGGTAGCAAGATAGCAAGTGCCCCCAGGAGACGGCGTGTGCAGTCTCACCACCTAGTGACCACACTGTAAAAAACTGCTTCGTTATATATCTTGACAAGAAAAAACAGTGTGTAAAAGACTTTCTAGATATAGACGTAATAACAGGCACTGCAAACCAATGACAAAGGTAATGCCGCACACAGCAGCAGAAAGAAGTCAGTCACTTGCTGAGGATTTCCAGCAGGTATGAATACTTTTTCGAATGACGCTTATAAGGAGAATCTGTCAGAATCGAGACATTTTGATTTCTTGCCTCCCTCCTTACAAACGTATTTCTGCATCAAACCATCAAAGTCGTTTTGATGGCAGATAAGAACAGAAACGCTGTGCCATCCAATACCATTAATCACTTTCTTAGCATGCATTTTTCGAAGAAAAATTGTTCTTGTACAGTGAGTGGTCGGAAGGAAATATGTCCACTTACTGTCATTTCTTCTTCTTCTTCTTCTTCTTCTTTTCTTCTTCTTCTTCTTCTTTTTCTTCTTCTTCTTCTTCTTCTCCTCCTCCTCCTCCTCCTCCTCCTTCATCTTCTTCGCATTATTGTATTTCTTCTTTATCCAAAGGGAGTATTGGGAGTGGGGGTCATCAACCGTACACATCCTGTTGTTGAAATTTATTTGGTTAGCATATTCTATTAATAATTTATGTTTTTCCATTAAGTGACGGAAAGGTCTCATTTCTTCCTATTATCTTATTGTACCTGGTCATTCAATACTGAGTGAATTTTCAACTGGCATTACATCTTTTTAGGGGAGGTATTGGATTCCAGAGGTTCCTTATAATAGACGAGGGAGAAATGGCAGGGGTTGGTTGAAGACAGAAAAAAGATGGAGGCACGGAAAGATTGACGGGCTATGTATACATACATGGAGAGAGAGAGAGAGAGAGAGAGAGAGAGAGGAGAGAGAGAGAGAGAGAGAGAGAGAGAGAGAGAGTAGTTTTAGTTGTTCGTCCATCGAATCGATAAGAATCACTTCAGTCATCTGGGGGTTGAGGCGGGAGGAGGGAGGGGCGGGCGGGGAGGGGAAGGAGATAAATTGTGGATACGCAAGTGGCTGGTCAAACCGATGCGTGCATGGATTGTGCAGTGACAGCTTGAAAGGCAATGTGGGAGACCTGCTGTTACTTGCTAGTGCGGAATTGCATTTCCTGTCCCTTTTTTTGTGCTGCAGCTGTCCTTTCTTCACAAAAATGGCACCTTTGTGGATAGAGAGAGTAGACCCATCTAGCTCGATCCATAGCAGTTTCTTCCCATGTGTCAGGGTTGATGGTAAACACTTTCAAGGATGTTTTGAGAATGTCTTTGAAGCATTTCTTCTTACCTCCATGGGAACGCTTTCATTGTTGCAGCTTACTGTAGAAGAGTCAGTTGGATAACCGGTGGTCTGGCATGACCTGCCCATCGAACTGAGACAGCATCAGGATGGTGTGGATGCTCGGCAGGCCTACATTGTCGAGCACATCTGTGTCTGGGATTTTGTCCTGCCATTTTTTGTTTAACAATCTTCTGAGGCAGGTTGTATGGAAGTGATTCAGCTTCTTGGAATGCCGTACACTGTCCACGTTTCACATGCATAGAGGAGTATGGGGAGAACAACAACAATAATAATAATAATAATAATAATAATAATAATGAATACTTATATAGCGCCTATTCTCGGCTAGAGACCAAGCTCTAAGCGCTTTACAATCAACACTCGTTTACACAACGGGCTGCCTACCTGGGTAGTGCCGACTGAAGAGCTGCCAGCTGGCGCTTCATTCAGTCGTTTCCCGTGTCATCCAGTCAGTATCGTTCAATATCGATCACTCATTTTCCTTACTTCCTTCATTCTTTCCATTTCTCACGCAGGGTGCATGCCATGTGTAACGTGTCATCCATACCAGCGGCCAAACTGGCCTACTCTTCCGAAAGTTGGTGATGGGATTTTACGTGTGTGCAAGATGTTATGCGTGCGTTCACACACGGAACCTCGGTTTATAGTCTCATTCGAAGGACTGTATGGGAAATGGAGTCAGAACCAATGTTAACTCCGAGGGAAAAATCCCCCTGTACCGAAACGCCCCCGGCGGAGGTTCGAACCCGCAACCCCAGGATCACCAAGATTACGAGTCCGGCGCTCTACCAACTGCCCTGTACACCTTCAGCTTGGTCAATAGACTGATGCCTCTTTGATTCCAAACATTGTTGTGTAATCTGCCAATTGTTGCACTTGGTTTGGCTATTCTGATGCTCACTTCGTCTTCGATGGTGACGTTCTGAGAAAATGTGCTGCCAAGATTGGTGAATTTACTCACTGCAGAAAGTCTCACACCATTGACTGTGATATTAGACTCATCGTAGGGTCTGCCTAGCACGGGTTGATACAGAATTTCCTTCTTCTTTGCATTTATGATGAGACCAACGTTGGCGCAGGCTACGGAAAACTTGTTGATGCTGGATTGCTTGTCAGTTTCTTAGGAAGTGTTGAGAGCGCTGTCATCAGCAAACAGACAGTCCCTGATGATGTTTGTCATAGCCTTCGATTTTGTCTGGAGCCTTTTGAAGTTAAACAGCTTTCCATCTGTTCTGAATCTGATGTCAATATGTATGTCTCCTTCTCTGGAGGCATCAGTCAGCATTGCAGAGAACATGATGCTGAACAGAATGTGTGCCAAAACACAGCCTTGCTTTGTGCCATATGTGACAGGGAATGGGTTAGATGTCTCTCCATTGTCCTGGATACGGGTCTGAATACTATCATGGAATTGCCGCACCATAGAGATGAGTTTCGATGGGCATCCGTATTTGTCCATGATATTCTACAGGCCCTACCTTTGACAGTGTTGAAGGCCTTGGACAGGTTTACATAGGTAGAGAATAGGTTGGCATTTTGTTCCTGACATTTTTCTTGCAGCTGTCTAGCAGCAAATACCACATCAATGGTTCTTCTGTCTTTTTTGAAGCTGCGCTGGCTCACCGGCAAACGCTCTTGCTCAAGGTGTGTTATAAGGCGTTCTGCAGAATCCTGCCGTATCTGCCTGCTATAGAAAGGAGGGGTGTGATTCGGTGCTCGTCACAAGCCTGGGTGTTCCTTTTGCGCTTGTACTAATGGATTATAGATGCAGAGAGAGAGAGAGAGAGAGAGAGAGAGAGAGAGAGAGAGAGAGAGAGAGAGGGGGGGTCAGAAAGTAGCAGACAGGGAATTGGTGATCATTATGACTTGTGCTTGTTGTGGATTCATATAGGTCAGTACCATCGTCGAATGCCGGTACGTGTGTGACAGAAACTGAACAAGTGAGCTGTGGTCATGAAGAGATTGATGTGACACTGGGTGATGTTGTCCTCGCTTGTAGCTTCTGTTTGATTCTGGTGTTGTTTCTCCTAAGTGGAATTGGCATAGTGGTCATAGAGTTGACATCGGATAGTTTAATGGTGTTTGTGGAGGAAACTAAACATGGCGGGACAACAGCTGAGATAGTAGGTGTGTGCCATGTCTGTTACATTCCGTAGCAGTATGTTTTGCACATGCTGGCGATGACCTTACTGTGTGCTGTCGACGACATGTTATCACTGTGGCGTGTTCTGCCGAGCGGCGATGCAGAGAAAAACCCAGGGCTGAACCATCAGCAACATGAGGTCAGCCACACAGCTGATGACACGGTGGACGACGAAATGTTGAAAGCAGCGATTCAACCAGACATGGCAGAACAAATTCTGTATGCGATTCGTGAGCAGAGCCAACATAACAAGCAACAGTCAGCCGACATCAGAAGCGACTTACGTGCCATAAAATGTGAATTGCACCAGGCAAAGGAAAAGATGTGATCACATTAGTTAGCGCTTTGACAGTCTGGAGGGGGAAAACAGCCGACTGTCATCTGTGGTGGAGGAAATGTCGGGCGACATGACAGTTCTGTTTACGGACACTGAGCATAGCAAGGAGAAGACGACGAAACTGACCGCACCACTTGAAACTCTGACGGAATGAATCACTTTTATGTACACTGAGAGCGGCAGGTTGGAAGATTTTTTTTCCGTCGTGATAACCTCTGGATATTCGGCATTCCACAGAGCAGTGTCCATGAAAATTCCTACCCGTGTGCTCGCGCTGTTGCTGACACTCTTAGCAGTGTTCCAGGACACGAGACGTGGTGGCAGCAGGACATTGTCCAAGCCCATCGTGTCGGCCAGGCAAGGGGCGGCCAACCCAGGTTTATGACCAGTAAAGTTTAATCAATGGAGGAACAAAATGTCGATCATCACTGACAGGGACAATTGAGGCAAACTGGAAGAAAAAGGAGTGCGAGTGGACAATGATTTCACCAGAAGACAGGCTGCCCAACATCAGACATGCAAAGAGGGAGGAAAAGGTGGCCGATCTGGTAAAAGGCAAGCTGACTGTCAGATCCAAAGTCCACTCTACAGGAGTTATGCCAATGTAGCAGCGACCACTGCAGCAAATCCCAGCACGGCAGGTGACGACGAACTGGCCAGGGTGTGTCCGGTCAGCTGGTCATCGGCCAGGGGGTATGAGGACAATGGAGCCAGGGCAGTGAAGCAACAGGTGAGGATTCCCCAACTACACGGCATGGGGACTGGGGGCGAAGGTCACGGAGTGACAAAACGTGACAGTCCTTCCAACGCTGCCAGTGACATAGGCGTGGCTGGTCGACACGGAATGCACGTGAACATCGTGGCGGTTTAGGCAGAGGGCGACAACAGACACTGTTCTCCAACTACACGAGTTCTCGGGGCAGTGGCTGGTTACTGCGTTCTGCCAGTAATTCCAAGTAGGACAAACCTGACCATCCATCACCTCAGATGTCCTTCTTGAATCATAATGTAGAAGTGTGTACAGCACATTAAATGGCATTGACTTTGATTATGTCTTCACTTCCAATTGTCTGTGCTTAACAGAATCTTTCATTGGCTGCAATTTTTATTTTAATGCTGTTGTCAAGTATTATGTTAAATTAAGTGCTCCAGCAAGAAAGTTATTGACCCAAGGCAAAAACTCAGGCGCAGTTCTCTTGCTCGTAATGAATCATTTTGGTCAGTGTGTGAAATAAGTCATCAAAGTGGCAGGAGACGATATTGTTGTTAATATGGATGAGATGTTTAATGTAGGTAAAGATACTTTGCACGTGGCATGTTACATTGCACCTGAAGGAAGTTCAGTATATAACTAGTTGCTCTGGAGGAAACCCTGCGGCAAAGTGTTGAGAAAGCTGAAGTCTATATCATGATAGTGGGTGATCTGAATGCTAGAACAGGAAGTGAACAATATGAAGGCCAAGAAATGACATACCACTCCCTTAAATTAACTTGGAAAATGGTGAGGAAGATGCGTCTGTTACGACTAGTTCAAGAGATACATTTACTAATAAGTTTGGGGCATCTCTTATTGATTTTTGTTTTATGTATGATATGTTTATTGTAAAAAGAAACTGTAGCGGACATGTAAATGGCAAATTTACTTTTGTGTCACCACATGGGTGTAGCGTGATCGATCATTGTATTGTTTCCTCGAAGTGTTTTTGAATTGTGATGTGCATGTGCTGGAGGTAGTGTGCATTCCCGGCATTTTGTGGCGGAGTTGATGGGGAAGGAAAGAGAAGAATGAAAAGAGAGAGACTATGTCACCTGAACCCATGAAGGAACTGTACGGTTCGACATTAAAAACGAATAATTACAAGGACGAAATGGATTCATTTGAGAGTATTGAATGATTAGAGAGAGCGAAAGCGATGATTAAGAATGACATCAATACATTCATTAATGTTTTGATAAATGATTTACGTTGAGTGGCAGTGGAAGAACGGAGGTATTGAAGTTCTTAGAGTCATGAACAAATTAAGTTCTATCTATCCTTTTTACTGGCAATTATTGGATACACAAATCGAGCTTATCCTTGCCTATGCAGCAGGGTAACTCTCAGATTAAATACTAACAACAGATGGTTTATTGACAAACAAGAAAGAAATCAGATGTGTTTAATGCGTTATAAAGAAGCTGAAGCTGAAGGCCATTTCATATTCCATTGCCCTTGGTATGATTCAACGTCAAGAAAATAAAATTCCTTTTCTTTACCTGTTTTGAAAAGACATAATTTAGAATCAACTTTTGGCATATGAAAATAATCAGATCATATCAGTGGCAAAATGTATTGAAGAAACAATCTGACCGACACCTATTTAATAAACAAGGTTATGGTCAGCATAGGAATGAAAAAAAAAAGTGTCATTTAACTGTGGTGGAAAATAAAAGCTTAAACTGAAAAGATTAATCAACACGTGATACACAAATATATATAGAATACTTATAGATGGATGGCAGAGTCTGGCATTTATCATTGCTTTTCAGGTATAGGTGCAGTAATGGATGTAGAATGTTACCTCAACAGAAATTGTTTATGCTAAATGTAGTTCTTTTAATGTGCACTCGCGTCCGAGTGCACGTCCTTGGTGTGTGTGTGTGTGTGTGTGTGTGTGTGTGTGTGTGTGTGTGTGTGTGTGTGTGTGTTCACGAAGCTGTATTTGTAGAGTTATATGTACTTATTTTCTACTCATCGTTATTGGCTTGTGAATTGTCCCTTTTGGCTCTGGGGTTTTGAAACGTTTATGCCAATAACGATGTATTAGTCTCTTCCCCCCCCCCCTCTCTCTCTCTCTCTGTCTCTCTCTCTCTCTCTCTCTCAAACACACACACACACACACACACACACACACACCACACCGCGGCGCGCGCCTGGGGGACACAAATGTTTCTGATCAAGTATGGGTTCACACTTGTGGATTGTTGAAAGCTGTTGAAAACAGTTGTTCACAAACAGTTCCACTGAGCTTTGAAAATTGCAGATAGAGATCATGCAACACCTGGCGCACATTGGCTCATCTTGACACCTCAGCCCGAAATAAGGACGCACACACGCCTCTACAGCAAGGTTCACCAGACATTGAAGCACACCTTTTCAACAAGCAACAGTGATCATCGAAGACAATCAATACAATGTTTCGTTAGTTGGTTTGGATCGAGCATATCGCTATGCTGCACGCACTCTCTCTCTCTCTCTCTCTCTCTCTCTCTCTCTCTCTCTCTCTCTCTCTCTCTCTCTTCTCTCTGGATGGCCGGAAGTAAAAAAGCCATTTTGTGCTTATTCCGCTTTTTCCCTCATTAAAAAAGATTCGTTCGTTCGTTCGTTCGTTCTCTCTCTCTCTCTCTCTCTCTCTCTCTCTCTCTCTCTCTCTCTCTCTCTCTCTCTCTCTCTCTCTGTCATGGCCCCAGTGTAGGCCATGGTTTGGGTATTGTGATTTTTGTTGTTGTTGTGATTGTTTGCCTGTAAAGATGAAATGAAATGGCCATTTTTAGAGTTTTGGGTAGACAGTGAGTGGGGTTAACTGAGAGTGAATACGGTCCCTGGGTGTAGGAAAAAAAGAGAGTGGAACTCAGGGGTGTTCACCTGCTGAGGCGACTGGATGAGAAATCGTCATTCATTGCTGCACTGGTCGAGCTGTCAGGAAAGAAGACAGTAGATTGTAACTGTAACTAGGCTTGACCTAGAGAGGGGTTAAGCCCCAAGTTGGATATGTAGGCTGTGGTATGGGCTGGAGGCCAGACCCAAGTACACTTAGGGACCGTATATTGTGGGATTTTGGAGTCCCGAAACAAGTCAGAGAGCAGCCAGTCGCCCAGTTCAGGGAATCACTGATGGGAGTCGGATGGACCAGTAGCCTGGGAAGATTTTATTACCCCACTGTACCGGGAGGAATCTATTTGTTACCCTGCTATGTCGGGAGGACTTTATTTGGTATCCCGCTGCACCGGGAAGGAGTTCCGAGTGGAATTCTGTGTATCTGGGAGATGAAGAAAAAATATATAATTTTGAATCTTTGGGATATGAGTCCCCATATGTACCGACCAATGTCATGAATTCATGTAATTAACAATAGTGTGGTAAGAAAAATGGAAGTAAAAGAATATGCATTGGCCGAAATGACGTGCAAGCTTGATGTGAGGGGTTAACTTACTTTGGAGAGAAAAAAAGAAAGAAAGAAAAAACCCACTGAGGTTGTTGGCCATGGGGAGAAATTTTCGTGAAATCTTTATAGTGATATTTGGTGTGATTGGAGTCAGATTGCGGTTGTGCCCGGAGAGGTCGAGTCTCGTGTGCAGGTGTATGCGATTGCACGCATGTGGGCGAGGCACGGCCATTGTGACACACACACACACCTCTCTCTCTCTCTCTCTCTCTCTCTCTCTCTCTCTCTCTCTCTCAAATAAAAACACACAAACGCCTGATGGGCACAAGTGTTTGTGATGTACTGTTGAAAGCTGTTGAAAACAAATGTTCACAAACATGTCCACCGAGCATTGAAAATCGCAGATAGAGATCCAACGACACCTGGCGCACATTGACCGTCTTGTCACGTCAGCCCGACCTAAGGGCGCATACACAGCTTCACCAGATATTTCAACAAGCAACAAGTATAATCGGAGATCACCAATACTGTTTTTCTTTTGCTTATTGGGATCCAGCCTGTCGTTGCAACTGCTCTCTGTCTGTCTGTCTGTCTGTCTGTCTGTCTCTTCTCTCTCTCTTTCTCTCTCTCTCTCTCTCTCTCTCTCTCTCTCTCTGTTCCTATGCTCCACTCCCTATGCCTTCTTGATACATTTGCAAAGCCAATAAAAACATTGTTAAAACGCTCTCTGTCTCTCTGTCTGTCTGTCTCTGTCTCCCCCCCCCCCACTCTCTCTCCCCATATATATATAGGGGGGAGCAGGGGGTGAAGGGAGGGGAAGGAATGGGGAGTATGTGTTTGTTTATGTCTCTCAGAATAAAGTTTCAAGTGTATGTGTGCATGTTTGTGTTGTTGAAAAGGGGTTCGCACGGCTGGGCTTTGGGATTGGGGATTGGGGATCTGAGCATGTGCATGTGTATGTGTGTGTATGTAAGTATGTGTTCGTGTGTCTCTGTGTGTCTTTAGTATCAATTAGTTCTTGTGGATTTTATATTGAATAGCAGTTCTTTTTCCTTGTCTGTTACTGTATCGATGCGCATGTTTTTCATGTGCTTTCTGCATTTTGTACACTGGTCGCTGATTCTTGACACGCTAGAAAATGAAGTAATGGCGCTTACAACACATATTCACCTTGCACGCATGTAGGCACAGGTCACCAAGAACAAACAAGAAAAAATCCCTGTGGTCAACTTTCATTCTGCCTCACTTAGGACTTTGTATCATGAACGTTTCCGTTAGATGGTCCGCATGAATATTGTGAAGAAGCTGCTTAAATCCTTTACATAACGCCCGATTTTTTTTAAGGTTAATGCTCTGACAGTGTCCAGTTCTGACATGAATGCTGAAGGACAAAAAACCGACAGTGACTTGGACAGCAAGAATCTTCACAGAGAATCTGGTGCAGGTCTGTAATTTTAGTCCTCTGGACTACAAACAGCTTGACCAAACTGATGTTGCTGATTACACCGAGTCTTTTCAGAGCAGACACACCTAGGCCTTCATTCTCATCTCACAGTACTTATAAATCCCCGCCTCAATATATTTTGGTTACCTTCATGTGCTCTCCAATATCACCTGTATTCAAACTCAAACTTTAACATATTAAATGAATGGGAGTCAGCGTGTTGGATTGTCTTCAGGTATTCCTGGGACACACGAGTCGTGGACATTCTGGGAAATGACTTTAAGTTCATCAACGACCAACTGACCCACACCGTGACTCTCAAGGACCTGCTGAGTCACCGCACAGGCCTATTCAGCGCTGAGTTGCCTATTACTGTCGATGTTGGCTCCAATATGACCAGGGCAGACATGGCCCAGTGAGTTCACCGTGTGCTTTGTACCAGGATTGGGCGTGCTTAGCTGGGGCACTTTAGCCTGTTCGTCAGTCTGCTTTTCTTTCTTTTCGTTCCTCATGTTCTTTATCTTTCCTCCTGCATTCTCCGTCTCTCAGCCTCTTTAACGCTCTTTTGCTTTTTACCTTTTTTCTCTACCATTGTCACCATTCTATGTATTTTGCATCTCTCTTCCTTTAACTTTCATTCCTTCTACAATTTATCTCTGTCTGTCCCTCTGCCTTTCTCTCTGTCTGCGTCCTCTCTGTCTGTCTGTCTGTCTGTCTGTCTGTCTGTGTTGTGTGTGTGTGTGTGTGTGTGTGTGTGTGTGCGTGTGTGTGTGTGTGTGGTGTGTGTGTGTGTGTGTGTGTGTGTGTGTGTGTGTGTGTGTGGACCTGAATCAATTAAAATTCGCATGAGTTAACAAAAGCATAAATCAATGAACGACTCCACACCCACCATTGCTTACACCCATTCTTATCTAAGGCAAGAACACATCAAAATATCTAAGTTCGTCTCTCAGGTTAAATATTCATGTGCGTGCATGCACACAGGCGTTACTAGAAACATGTTGTTGGTATCGTCCAGTCGGTGTCAGAACTGTTAGGATCTTGTACGGTAGGGAGCCGATGGTGCCCGTTTTATTCGTGTAGCCAATTTATGTTTGCAAGCAGATATGTATGCCGACTGCTGGGTCCTAGTTGTAGTGGTACCTAATACCAGGTATGTTTATGAGCCTGACACACATATTAACCTACCTTAACAGCATTTTTGTTTTCCGCTAAATAATATCAAAATCATCTGTTGAGACACCATTCGTTATGTGTCTTGCCTCTGTCTTCCATAGCCTAGGGAGGTGCTGGAAACCATCATGGCTGCAACACATCTGTTTCCTGGATTCTGTTTATCTGTCAGTCCTAAGCTTCATTCTATCGACCAGAAAACTATCTCCAGGCATAAAGTGTTGCAGTTCTCTTCATCAGTATTGATCAGTTGCACACATGGGCCTGAAGTTGCAAGCGGTCACACGCCACGTGGGCATCATGCCACTGGAAGAAATTCACCCTAAATGTTGCCTGTTTCTGCTGTTTTTTCAACTTGTTGGTTGGTTGGTTGGCTGGTTGGTTGTTTTTTTTTCTACTTTATTTCTTTTTTGTAGGGAAGGAGTTTCAGGGATTTTTCTTTTTCATATCCGCAAACGTGTATGTGAACTCTCTGTTTCTGTCTGTGTGTGTGTGTGTGTGTGTGTGTGTGTGTGTGTGTGTGTGTGTGTGTGTGTGTGTGTGTGCGTGCGTGTGTGTGTGTGTGTGTGCGCGCGCGCGCGTGTGTGTGTTTGTATGTTAATGGGGTCGTGGCTGGAGTGCTATGTTTTGTTTTATTGTTTGTTTCTTAGGTTGTGGTTTCTTTCATGTTATGCGTCATTGTAATATCATATCTTACTTTCTGTTCAAACCACATAGATACAAGCAGAAACGGTGTGTGTATGGTGAGTAGGTCTATACATCTTTGCAATCCACACTACCCATATAAACACACACACACACACACACACACACACACACACACACACATATATATATATATATATATATATATATATATATATATATATATATATATATCGGTGTGGTTAAAAAGCCTAAAACAATTCTGCAAGTGCAAGTGTTCCTTCCCTTTTAACTCTAGAGTCTGCTTCATTTCATAACAAAATCAAGTACATTGACCTTCACAGAGCCATGCCGCTTCTTTGCTACCTTTTCTTACATTTAATTGTATTTCCACAGTGCCATCCGATACCTCCCTGCTGTTAAAACGTTCCGGCAGGAGTTTGTGTACAACAACTATATGTACCCGCTGGCCAGCTACGTCACGGAATTGTTGGGTAACGCTACTTGGGAAGACCTCCTTCAAGATCGTCTCCTGCAGCCCCTGGGCATGTCCAGCACCGGCGTTACTGGACAAACAGTGAACGTATCAGACGACAACTATGCTAAGCCATACGACCTGCTGGGGGAGCAGACGGTTCTGACTGACTTCTCCATTTACAGGTATAACGAACTGTTTGAAATTTGGAAGACTAAAACAGGGTTCAGCATTACTTATGGGAAGTCCACATACAATTAAACACTCGAAGTTAGGTGCAAAGTAAAGCTTGTTTGATGCACAGTAAACACTTAGGCAAGACTCTCTCCAGTGGACTCTATCTCACTGCAACATTCAGTTCAAGGACGTCCCGACCATATGAGAAAGGAAGGAGGTATTGTCTCCAAAGGGAGTGGTGACAGCCAGGTGTCAATCCACTGAGCCCAAATCACACGCTTAGAGGAAGGAGACTGAGGGTTGACGACTAAGGTATACAACTAATTTCTCCCTCCTTTCTGTCTGTAGATGTCGTATGTGAAGGCAAATGTAACATCAACAGTTGTAATAATACACATTTACACTGTAATCTGCATAATTGTCAAGCTTATTCTGTAACTTACTGTTGTATTCT
>CM065734.1:35098746-35113746 GCA_033310375.1 Conus canariensis | reverse complement strand
CGTGCTACAAATATCACACCCTCAGTAACACTTTGCTACCTCATTCTCTCCCAATGACAATGACACATGCACAGCTTCGACAGTGTCAACCTCTCATGGCACAGGTAAATGGAAATTACAGGCTCTCTCTCTCTCTCTCTCTCTCTCTCTCTCTCTCTCTCCTCTCTCTCTACGGCAAGCGACTCAAGAAATCTGCCGCCATATTGACCTTTCCAGACACTGCCTGCACCGTAAATTGGAATGGCTGCAGCTGCAGTGCCCATCTTGTGATCCTCCCACCAGCACTCTAGACCCCACAGCTACCTTCCTGGGTTTCGCCCTCAAGTCAAAATGTCGCTTGTACCTGCAAGCTGCCGTTGCCAAGTTCTCCTTTGCTTTGCCAACTCACACGTCTCAGCTATCTTGTTCCTTAGGTTGACGACGTACTCTGCCGCTGTGCGGAGCTCTTGCCTCTCCGGTTGCAACCACCGATCTCTCAGTATCTGCATCGGCCCGCACATCAGTGGCATCCTCACGAGGGGAACTCTTGACACTCTTCCCTTGTCCACAGTACGCTGACACTGGAAACATGATTGGCAGTACCGACGAATATCAACATGCATGCCTGGCCAATAGAAATGGCGACCAACTCGCTCCTTGGTTCGGGTGGTACCTAAGTGATCTGACATGGGTACGTCGTGGCCTAGCTTCATCACCGTGGTCCGTAGCTCAGCTGGGACGCAGATCTGATTCGCTACGTCCTTGGGACCCTCAAACCGCCGGACCAATACACCAGATTTCCGAGCGTACTCGACTCGTCCAAACTGTGTGTGGAAGTGCGTCCCTGCTTCACATGCACTCCGAGCCTTCCTCAAGGTTTCATCCTGGTCCTGTATCTGAATCAACTGCTGGGTAGAGGTGTTCAGGATGCATTCCTCCATGGGCAGTGGCACAGGTTCCTGCTGCTCCCTGGCTCTCTGCGCGCATGTCTGCACTGCCCCTACCAATGCAGGTCTGCGTACAGCCACCCCATAAGTTCTCGGATGGGAAAAGATGGAAGTACACTGGCATTTCTTACCTAGCCCATCTTTTCAAAGTATCCTCCATCAGCGTGTATGCACTTTTCCATCCTTCTAAACCACGAATCCATCACCCCAGCCCACTCCGACTTAGGTATACCAGAAATCAAGCCCTCGGCAAACGCTCGGGTATCTTCAGGGCTCTCAAACGGGTTTCCTTTCAGTTGTTTTTTCAAACGAGGGAACAAAAAGAAGTCACAAGGGGCTAGGTCAGGAGAATACGGAGGATGAGTGACGAGCTGCACGCTGTTCCCTTGCAAGAAGTCTAAAGTTGCAGCTGCCGTGTGTGCGCTGGCGTTGTTGTGGTGGAGGAGTAGGTGGCGGATACCGGTCCGTGGTCGCCGTGCACTCCAAGCCTCGAACACTTTTGACAGGCAGGTGTTGATGTACCATTCAGCGTTCACTGTCTTTCTTTCCAGAAGCGGTACAGTAGTCACATGGCCGGATCTTGCGAAGAAAACTGCAATCATTTGCTTTGTGCAGCTTCTTGATCTCTTAAATTTCACAGGTGGGGTTTCCCCTGGAAACAGCCAAACTGACGACTGCTGCTTTGTTTCGGGGTCATACTGGTAAACATAGGTTTCGTCACCTGTGACGATATTGGAGACCCTATCTGATCTTCCTCCATCAAATTTTTGCAGCATAAACTGGCACCATTCAACCCTAGCCCTCATCTGCTCCCCAGTCAGCTGGTGGGGCACCCAACGGGCGCAACGCTTCCGTACAGAGAGATTGTGCCGAAGAATGCGGTCTAAGCTTCCTGATGAAAGGTTTAGAGTATCCTTGAGTTCATCCTCCGTGATTTGAAGATTTTCTGTAATCATGGCCTTCACTGTGCTCACGTTCCCATCGGTAGTAACTGAAACTGGACGTCCACAACGGTCACGATCTTCCAACGACATTGTACCAAACTGAAATTCTTTGAACCACCTGTGGACTGTGGATAATGATGGAGCCTTGTCGCCAAAACAGTTTGTCAAACTTATAACTTTCCTTGAAAGACTTCCTTTCAAGATAGTCATAATAAATCATGGCATGAAAATCTCTCCAAGACAGGCTGTCTGCAACACTTTGAAAACCGTCCCCCTTGCCATCCATTTTGCTGTCTAGAACAAATTTGGCTCTGACGATTTTTATCATTTTTTGTGTCATAGCTATTATGACATCGCTTGTGATGATGATATAAAAATTGAAATTATGACATCAGTGGTATCTGCGCATCCGAGAACTTATGGGGTGGCCCTCGTATACAGGCACACGTGTCCATTCGGGATCCCCTGACCTCTTTGCAAAGTTCCCGATCCGGACTCCCTGCACAGGGCTGTTCACGACCAATACCTCCAACTTATCTGTGATGAATGGTGACTTCAACTCTATCACCGCCACGGGTAACACAGACCTACATCTGGATTCAGCCAACACCACTGGGACCGTCTCTCCTGTGTACGCATCTGCTGGTACCAACCACTTGGCCACTACGGTGTATCCGGCACCAGTGTCCCGTAATCCATTGGCCGGAGACCCGTTGACCTCTACAATGCACGCAGGATCGTACTGCTGCTCAGCGCATGGGCGACACAACGTAGGGACTACTCGAGCTTGGGGTTGGTCACAACAATGAACAGCTCCAACAGAATGGGGCTCAAGGCATTTCCTAGCGATGTAGCCTGGCTTCTTGCAGTTGAAACAAACTATGGTCGATCTAGGCCCCTCTGACCTCCTGTTCAGCTGCTGTAGTGCACCATCACTTTGTTGGGATCTCCCTGTGGGCTGGCTCCCTGCTGTTTCACGCCTATTACCCAGGTTGGGGTGGTTAACTGTTTGGTCTTGCCTCACCTTCCTCCCCAATCTTTTGGCCTCTGCCAAAACAGTAGCTTCAGTTGCAAGTTGTTCCACAGTTTTCGGGCATGTCTTCCGCACCTCAATCGTGAACTTGGGAGACAAGAGCTGATAAAACTGTTCTTGGAAAAGCAGATCTTTTACGTCCTCTGCCACACTCTCATCCTTGCCCGCTGCCGCACCCCAGAGGGAAAACCACCACTTCATCCTTCCTAGCATCTGGGCGAAAGTCTCAGCAGCGTCCTTCTTGATGCTCCTGAACTTTTCCCCGTAGACCTCAGCATCTAGCCTGAAGTGGCTTAACAGGGCGCTCTTTATCCTATCATAGTCGCCTAACTCACCTGCACTCAACTGCAGCACCACTTCTCTAGACCTACCTCTCAGCAGAGACATCAGGCGTGTGGGCCATGAACTCTTGCTCCACTTACACATCTGGGCTACACTCTCAAATTGGGCGATGAAAGCGTCCACATCGTTGTTCTCTCCCAATGGCTCAAGGTGGACATGCTTCGTTTCCTCCACCTCAATCAAGCGTTCCCTATGCACGGCTTCCTCTAAGGCCTGCTTCTCCCGTATGAGTAGCTATCGCTCTCTTGCCTCTAACCCGGCTTCATCTCTTCGTCTCTTGAGATCTAACTCAGCTTGCCGTGTCTGAGCTTCTATTTCTCTTATCGCCCTTTCTTCCTCCATCTTCTTCCTCTTCAGTTCCAGTTCCATCCGCCTCGCTGCTTTCTCATCTTCATCCTTCTGCTTTAACCTTTCCCTCTCATCTTCGATCTTCTTCTGCTTCATCTCTAGCTCCCTCTGCCTAGCAGCTTCTCCTCTTCAATCTTCTTCTGTTTCATCTCTAACTCCTTCTGCCTAGCAGCTTTCTCCTCTTCATTCTTCATCTTCTGCCTCACTTTCTCCTCCATCCGGAGCTCCAGTTCTGCTTCTCTCGCTGTCTTCTCATCCTCGTTACGTACCGAGTCTGTGATGAACTTGGCGAGATCTCCCCGGCTAAACCCATCGCTGCTCCCAACTTGGCAAACTTTGCATAAGCCTCCGTCCCCTGATCTTGATCCACCCCCGCACCCTGGTCACTAACCTTGGGTTTGGTATCAGCCATAGGGGCCTGTGGATTCATGACACTATCGGAGTCGTACTGCGGATGGGCTCGGGTGTGTCTAGACATAGGATAATCCCGCCACCACAGAGCTAACAAGGGACAGTATCCAATGTGAGCGCAAGTGGATATTCCTGACTATGCGTTTGCCCCCTTTAACCAACGAACTGAAGCAACTCAGCACAAGTATACAATACTCTCAATACGTCAAGCAACAAGGCATCACTCAGCCCGCACTCGTGTACCACATACATGTACTCACATGGGCTCCAACCCACACAATACTAACAACGCACAGTTTGGGCACAGACCCAATCACGTGACACCGTATGCTCACTGTCCACTGTGCATGTGCACCAGTTCACGTGGATTACCCTCAGTCACAGGCCTCACTGTCTCTGGTAGGCCACACCCACACAGCCACAGTGCACTTGCACCCCTCAAGTCCAGATGCACTCACAACATACCCAAGTGTCGCAACACTGCGCACCCCCGTGCTTCCCACACACAGTCTCCTGGGCTTACTCTGCCCTTAATCCCCACAGGATATCTAACCACACAGCGTGCACAGTCACAGGCTGGGTACCAATTCCACCTACTCACTGGGGGGTATACTACACACAAGGAACACAAGGGACACCCAGTACCCTCCGGCACCTCACCTAAACTGCACAGCGTAATCACTCACGCTCCCAACAACCTCTCAACGTTTATTAACCATTCATACTTCACACACTTGGTAGCGCCAACCCATTCACACCAACACAAGTGCCCTGCCTTATGCCAATGGAAACCTGCCTGAAGTAAACAGGGACACTACACACCACCTCCCAGGGTACTGGTACGCTCCCACAAACCACTCACTTACATTTCACACAGCGTACACAACGGACGCAACCCCCCCCCCCCCACCTCCCTCCTGGCTACTTATCACCTACCCCAAAATCCCCTAAGTACCCCGCATCTCCACCAAAGTGTCATGGTCGCCAAGCCGGACGGCCCTACCACCCCTACCCACGCCTATCACACATTAGGTCATACAAAACAGCACACTAACATAGCTTTACTATCATGCACACTTCTTTATTCCAACATACACACTATGGCGCCACCACCTGGCAATCACCACTCACGTCCATCCACAACTGCACACAAGAATCCCACTTCCCTGCTGGCCCACCCTACCCTGCTACAATGACTTGGGGAACCCTAACCTATCCTAAAGCACCAGTTGCGGTATATCATTGTGACCTGGGGATGCAGCGATAGCCCGCACACGTGGTGGCTACCTACTAGGGACAAGGACCAACCCAAGGGGCTCTAATCTCTAAACAATTACCACCTACCCCTATCCCCGGGACCCACCCTTCCGTTTTTGACCCAGGACGACTACCACACCGGTCACCGCATCCCTAAGGGAGGCAACGACAGGTACCCTATCCCGTGCTAGCCACTACGTCCCTAAAGGAGGCAGCAGCTAACACCCCTAACCCTACTACCTATTGCTACATCCCCTTCCTACCAAAAACTGGACAACCCTTCCTCCACTGAAGAACCCTGCTCCTCAGCGCTGTCCGTGGCCCTTCACAGGCCGACTCCTCCTTGGAAGACCCTGCTCCTCGGCACTGTCTGTGGCCCCTCGCAGGCTGACTCCTCCACGGAAGACCCTGCTCCTCTGCACTGTCCGTGGCCTCACGCAAGATGACTCCTCCCCATGGAACACAACACTCACACACACACCCCCGGCCCCCTCTCAACAGGCCCAACTCTTGAAGGAACCCCTCCTCCACTGAAGGCTCCGCCAGAACTGAGGGTGAAGGAAGGCCTGGCGCAGCACCCCCTCACATGGCGCCTGAACAGGGCGGTCCTTCCCTCCTGGGAAAGAGGAACAGGTGGCTGGAGAACTGCCTCGCAGATGGCAGACGGCCTGGGTGGACTTCCCCTCCCGGAAGAGCACAGGTAAGAGGACATCGCCGCTCACCTGCCAGCATGTGGCCGCCGACTGCAGTGATCCGGCCCCAGCCTCAGCATGGAAGCAGGATATCTGCTGAAACAACTGGACAGACAGACGATCAACCACACCAGTTCTGCAACTGGCTGAAAGTGGCTGCCAACAAGGACAACACAGAACTCGGCATAGGCCAAGGGCACACCAAACCCAACTAGGACCTGGCCCTAACTATGACTCGAAGTCACTCAGCACGACCTAACGGCGCTCCCGCCGCAACTACAAGGAGCACGTCCACTCCGACGAACACCAGGGACCGAAGTGAAGCTACCCCAACACATTCTGCCCTGGTCGGAATCAAGTGAGCTTCACTCAAAACACAACGCAACCATTGGTCAGAACAGTGTATCCCTCCGCAGAGCTCACACATCCGACCAACGGACTAGTTGTTGCTCGTGCAACAACACGACAATTTACAACACAACAACGACAGCCGATATCCTGCCCCGGCCTCTCTCATACGGAACCAAAGCAACAAAGGGTAACAGTCGGAAACAAAACCAACTTTCCCCTTCCAATCCCTGAATAAATGAAGACTGAAAGGCAAGAATACTATATGTCCTACTTTCCCGCCCCCCTACCTAGCCTAACTTTCCTATCTAACCCCGAGGAACTTAGCCTAACCCCCACCTAACTAAAACCCCAACCCTACACACACACACACACACACACGCATATGCTCTCTATTCTGAACTACCACTCTGACCACATGGACGTGCTGGTTCAGTACTGCCGATCGGTGACAACCACCACTCCCTGTACTCTTTCTCCCCGGCTTGGTAGACCATGAATGGATGTCTGAGTACAGCACTTTTGAAGGAGATAACACACCAAGTCCCATATGCAGCACGCCTTGAGAAAGTGTAAAACAGCATTCAACACCAAGGATCCTGAACAACATTTTACGAGATAGTCCCCGTTTAATAGGTAAGTCAAAAAATGTAAACAGTTTAAAACGAAAGAACGAGCAAGGACAGTGAATGGCATTTTATTATTTAGGTGACACATTCTCTCTCTGTGTCTCTCTGTCTCTCTGTCTCTCTCTCTCTCTCTCTCTCTCTCTCTCTCTCTCTCTCTCTCTCTCTCTCTCTCTCTGTGAGCGGCGGGCGGGGGGGGGGGGGGGGGGGGGAATTAAGGTCTGATTTTTATTCCGACAAATCTATCGGTACAAAAAACTAAAAAAAATCGAAACCACACAACGCAAGACAATACTAAACAAGACAACACAACACACCAATTAAAAATAACATGACAAAACACAAGACAACCTCAACACATGACAACACATTAGACAACAACACAACAAAAGACATTATGACACAGCACATGACAAGACAAGACAAGACAAGACAAACATTGGACATTTGCTGTCTGCTGCAGCCTGTACCCTTTCGACGCAGCCGTAACCGTGGCCTCCTCAGCAGATGACATGGCAAAATGGCTGATGATGTTTGTCAACAAGGGATGGTCAAAGGTGGGAGGTCAGGTAATTAACCAGACGCTGATGAACGACCTGACGACTGCTTATATGACTCTGCCTGAGGAGTGGCAGACCCACTTTGGCCTGACGAATCCTCCATTCCCTTTGACCTTCACAACAGACGGGTATGCTTATGGTTGGATGACCGGTTCCTACCGAGGTAAGAGACGAACAGAAATAGGGATTGAAAATTGGCGGTGTTCAGGTTGGCTTGTTTGTCAGAAACAGAGTTTGTTTACTGGTTTATTCAAATCATGATAATCATGGTAGGAGTATTTAAAAGCATTTGCCATTAAACATTTTGAAAATACTCTCTCTCTCTCTCTCTCTCTCTCTCTCTCTCTCTCTCTCTCTCTCTCTCTCTCTCTCTCTCTCTCTCCTCTCAGGGGGTTGTGAGTTGTTGTCTTCGCGTGAGGTCACTTGCTATCTTCTCTGGTAATTAAGAAAAATTGCGCAGGCTACAGATCGTTCCACGCTTTGAAGTTTGGCAGCAAGTCATACGAAGAACCATGCCATCGGCTGCACTGCATTTCAAGTCAATGTGTGGTTGTTTTCATGCGAGATTTTAGGCCTTCATGTTTAAACGTGCCAGGCAGAAGAGGGCCCTCTACTGCACCATGTTGACAGTGAAAGGAAGGAAAGACAGTGTCACAGTAGGATTGCTCCTCTCTTATTTATACTGGGGTAGGTTTCTCCTTCGCTATGGAGATGTGGAATGGAATCCGGGACCCAACACTTCTCAGAGCAAGGACAGCAAGGAAAGCATGAGGCAATCCCGACTGACCAGCACGAGGTCAACAAGCAGCAGAGTCTGTCTAGACAGGACGGACAATCCTTCAGGCTGTACTTCCGGTAGAACAGCAAGTCATCCTACCCTGTCTGACGTAATAAGAATGCTAAACTTCTTGGGTACGAAGCTGGACACTAAGATTAGAGAAGTAAAAGAAGATATCTGCATCCTCCATTAATACTACATAGACATGAAGGACGAGATGAGGGGGCTGAGGGAGGTGGTCGTCACACTCCACCAACAGAACGTAGACCTGCAGAGAAGGAACGATGATCTCGGCAAGAAGATTGAAGACCTGGAGAGGAAGACGGACGACTTGGAGGGGCGGTCCAAGGGGAGCAACCTGGTGTTCTATGGATTACCAAGGAAGGACAACGAGACAACCGCGGAGTGTGAAGGTATTGTGAAAGATCTCACTGACAAGCTGGATCTGTCTCGTGACATAGAATTCGACAGGGTTCACCGAATAAACTCTTAAGTCCGACTCCCCCGTGATCGCTAGATGCGTCTTTTATAAGCAGAAATTAGATGTGCTGAAAGCTAACGGCAAGCTCCGGGGAATTCGGATTTTCGTCAGTGAGGACGTTTCTTGTCGAGTAAGAGAAATTAGGAGGAGGTTGTCACCGCATTTAAAGAGAGCTCGTGGCGAGAGTAAACGGGCTTCTATGGTATTTGACCACCTCCAGATAGACGGAAAGAAATACACTGTTGATCCTGGTGACAGGCTGATAGAAATAAGATAGGACGTTGGCCGGCCAAGAGATACTCATGGTCACTCAGTAGAAGGAACAAACTTTCTGTGTGCACCGATTTTGCTGTCACAGTGTAGCACGCTTAGCAGTGAACTTGCACGTGCTGATCATGAGACGGGTGACCAGGTGAGTTGTGCCAGCGGTTCAGCCAGCGTACAATGTGAACATGTGCATATTAACACTGAGCATGTGTTGAATGACTCAGCTCTAGACACCGTGTGTGACGTATTACATAACAGCGGGGCGGGGCTTCTTCCGTGGTCACTGACAGTCTTGACCCAGATTGCTCCGTTGTATATAACAATTCTAAATGTTTGTCTTTTCTTCACTTGAATGTGAATGGTTTACTACCTAGATTACACGATAAAGAACTTGTATAGTTTGTTTGTTCCTTCGATTTTATTTGTTTTGTTGAAGCGTTTTTGAAAGATTTTCATTCGTCAACATTTAAGGGATATAAGAAATTCTGTAAGCCTGCCATTAAACTTACTACCCGGGGAAAGCGTTCTGGTGGACTCGTATGTCTTGTGAGGCACGAGCTCTGTTCATTTGTTAAATTATTGGATATTCAGTTAGATTCTTGTTTTGCTTTTGTGATTGATGAATCTATGATGTGTTTGCAGAAAAATATTCTGTACATCTGCGCTTACATACCACCGGCAGACTCACCTTATTATACGTATTCTGGCTATGACAATGGAATAAGTATGTTTGAAGAGTTGTGAGTGATTGTTTACTTTCTGTTGGTGATGCTTATGTGTTATTAAGTGGAGATTTTAACAGCAGGACTTCAAATATTTCACATGATTTGGAAGACGATGGGTTGCCTTTTGGTCATAAGCATTTAAGTAATCCTGTATGTACGAACAGGAAGCCCGAAGATACTGTACTGAACAACTATGGTAAGATTTGATTAACATGTGCACTGCTTTGAATTTGAATATTGTGAATGGTATGTGTCAGAGCGATTTTGACGATCGCTACACACACATTTCTGAGAGAGGCAATAGCGTCAATGATTACTTTATAATATCACGTGATTTTGTTTTCGCAAAACTTGTTAATAATTGTGAACTGCATGTGTTAGAAAGAGTTGAATCTGACCATATGCCTATAGTGATGATATTCAGATTTTCTAATGAAAACATAAATAATGCAAAAATAAATATTGATAGATGTGTAATGGAGAAATATGTATGGAATGAAACTTATGCCAGTAGTTTTAGTGATGCAATGTGCTCTCCTGAAATTCAGGAGAGAACAGAAATGGCGGTTAGAAAAATTGATGTAGATGTTAACGAATCTTTGATCATATTTAACAGTTGCCTAAAAGATGCAGCTGAATGTATGAAAAAGCAGTTTAATATAAATGCAAAACAAAGTTGTGATGACTGGTATGACGTAGAGTGTCGTAATGGTAAAAGAAAGGCCCGTAACCTTTCGAATAAATTTCGTCGCACTTTATTTCCACCTGATCATTTTTCTTACTGTGCAGCCAGGCGTGACTACAAGAATCCTATGAAGCACAAATGTAAACAGTTTAACAGTCGTTTAGTAGAACAGTTGGTTTCTTCTGTGAATGACCAGAGGGAGTTTTGGAACTCAATGCGTAAAATCAACAATAAAGGAAAACAACTGTCTAATAACATTGGTCTGGAAGACTGGTTTCAACATTTTCAGAAACTGCTTGAAAGAGACGTAGACACAGGTAATGTTACAGGTGAGGAAGGCAGTGGTGGTGGAAATACAATGATACCGGTGATGATAGTAATTCCAGAGACGATTATTTCAATCGTCCAGTTTCAAGTGTTGGAGTTACTGAAATGTCATAAAGCTAGTGGCCCTTAAAGTATAATTGGTGAAATGATGAAAAATGCATGCAAGTCTAATTTGATGTTGGATTTTGTTACAATGTATTTCAATACTATATTTGACAGGCGTGTTTTTCCTGTTCTGTGGACATAATCAATAATTCTTCCTTTATATAAAAAGGGTAATATTGATGATCCAAATAATTATAGAGGAATGTCTCGAAAGCAGATCTATTTTGTAATGCCTGCTACTAGAGGCCTTTCGTCCGCTAGATCGGACGCATCAGGGAGACACGGCTGATTGTGTCTGTGCTCTTGCGTCAAATAGAGACACACCAGAGTCCATAATTCTGTGGTGTTCTCACCACCAAGGGTTCAGGAAAAAAATCCAACAAACACCCCCAGGGTAGCCAGCGAAGAATAGCTAAAGAAACTTAACGAAAGTGTGGAGAAAAAAAAGTTGCTGAAAAGCTAAAAACATTATGCAAACAGTATAAAATGTAGGGGACAATCTTTGAGCCTATGCTTGAGGATCCAAGGGAGGTCAAAAGATATGATGTAATAGTTTAAGTGGCCAGCTCTGCTGATCAATACAATAACCCCAGCATTATCAGCGGCTAAGACTTGCGCAGAACAACCTTTACTGGAACCTCGTAAGAAATGCAATCTCCCATTGATTGACTAAACAATATAATGTTCAACAATTAAGTAGTGGGGGAAACAAGTGCAGACTAGCAATTCTTCCGTGATTACAATAAAGACTTAGCAAAAATTTGAAATTAAAGAGAAAAAAAAAAGGGGGGGGGGTTGAGAATGAAGAAAATGGGAACATAAAATTAAGCAAACATATTGTAAGTATGAAAACCCTTCAGTGGTTGGGTGAGGGAACCACTGTAACCCCTCCCCAAAGCAGATCTTTTATATTGCCTGCTTCTAGGCCTTTCTTCCGTTGGATTGGACTCATCAAGAAAACACGACTGATTGTGACTGTGCTCTTGGCGTCAAATAGAGACACACCAGAGTCCATAATTCTGTGGTGTTCTCACCACCAAGGGTTCGGAAAAGAATCCAACAGCACCCCAGAGCAGCCAGCGGAGGGTAATGAATGAAACAAATCAAAAGTGTGGAAAGAAAAAAAAATGTTGCTGAAAAACTAAAAACATTATGCGAACAGTATAAAATGTAGGGGACAATCTTTGAGCATATGCTTGAGGATCTGTTCAAGGATGCAAGGGAGATCAAAAGATATGATGGAACAGTCTGAGTGGCCAAATCTGCTTTTCAATAACCCAAGTATATTGTGTGGTGTGTGTGTGCGTGCGTGCTGGTGCGTGCGTGTGTGTGTGTGTGTGTGTGTGTGTGTGTGTGTGTGTGTGTGTGGTGTGTGTGTGTGTAGATTTGTCTTGAGTTCAGCAAACTGAAGAACAAATGAAGATGTATTGTGATATGGATGGTTGTTCATGTAAATGATGAACGAAGACTTCTGCTGATAATCACGTGAATTGCTGCACCCAAAATCAACCCTGGAACGTTGGTAGAAGATGAAGTAAACGTTTTCTACTTTGCTTGCGGACATAGAAACATGCCAACGGGAAAATAAATGGACTAACAACCAGACACAGTGACAAAGAAACACAAAGACAATAAGTATGAACGGATAAATAAACAGATGACAGACTGGTTAAAAAAAAGGACAAAGAAAATAACAGCAGATAGACACAGAAGCAGACAGATAGACAGGACCGGTTACAGTAACATGCTCCAGACAAAACCAATGTGCAGAAAACAACGGAGTCCTAGACTTGGACGCAGAGCAAGTGCACTCTATCACTGTTCCCTGCTCAGTTGAAAACACACTCAGCTGTCCGACGAGTTCTTTAAACCCTTGTCAGTTTTTGCACCTAGAGACTGCAACCTGAATTCATATAGAGATACTGATCCGACAATTACCCTGAAAATAGACATGCCTGTTTGTGTTTTCAAATGATCTTACATATAGAAAGGCAGACAGAAGAACAAAGACAAACCACATTAAAAAGCAGGCAGATATAGTGAACCAACAAGAATATCTAGCTATTCAGTATTTTGCTTGGAGGGGGGGGGGGGGGGGGGATAGATATTACCATCACGTCTTCCACATGCATTGCCATCGGCCAAACGTTGCGACCTCTTTGATGTCCAGGTCACCCACTGATATGGCATTCGGGGAACGTAGCCGCCTACTCCACTTACCAGGTTGTTCTGACAGACCAGAACGTGGGCATCTTTGTTGGCAACAATGGACCCCATATAGGCAAGGCAAACACTGCGCTGTTCTATTACATAGCCGACATCCTGTTGGGCGAGGAGCATTGGCTCAGCGTCTCCACTGCCTGCCAATATCCCGCGCCATGGAGGAACAAGACCTCCAGCACTCAAAGCAACACGGTCTACAACGAAACCGAGTTTCAGGATCCAGAGCACTTTGCAGGACATTACTGGCATCCACTGTTCGGGAGCGTGCACGTTATGCGGAACGGATCTAAAGCACTGAACGCCCGTTACGGTATTCTGAAAGGGACGCTACTCCGTGGGCAGGAGGACAACACGACGATGTGGGAGGTTCATGGGAAACTGGAATTCCTCTTCCGGCGAGGGAAAAAGACCAAATACGTGCAGCTCATTTTCAGTAATTTCTCGAATGAAAATGCATTCCAGAATCTGAAGCTGATATCTTCCAGCACGGTGATGGAGTTTGCCCGCAGTAGCTAGCATCTGAGAGGAGTGCACACATGGAATTCTGGGGACCTCTTGCTCTTTTTGCTTCTTGATCCATGTGAAAGTTCATCACAAGACAAACATCTTGGGCCTCTCTCTCTCTCTCTCTCTCTCTCTCTCTCTCTCTCTCTCTCTCTCTCTCTCTCTCTCTCTCTCTTCCTGAATAAAATGAATGTGTTACCTATGCTTTGAAGAACGCTTAAGCGTTATATCCATCTAGTGTCTTGGTCAATGCGGCACTGTGTAACATGTTCTCCTTTCAGAGTGTCCTAGGTCATGTCAGTCTTGTGCCATCTTCATGGTGAATAAAGCAGCTCATGGGAGACAAGCTGGGATGTGTTCCCACTGACAGCATAGCAGGCACTTTTTTGTTTGTCTTTATGTACACTTTGTTGCGTGTTTGCGTTCTCATGGACTCTCCATAAGGTACGGTCTGCGTGTGACTCGTTTTCATACACATGACACACAGACACAATGCACACACCCAGACGAACATACACATATATGTGCATATCCGCATACGTATGCACGCGCGCGCGCGCACACACACACACACACACACACACACATCACACACACGCGCGCGCACGTAGCGCAGGCACACGCACACACATTCACATACACACACCCTCATAAAGACACACACACACACACACACACACACACACACACACACACACACAGAGAGAGAGAGAGAGAGAGAGAGAGAGAGAGAGAGAGAGAGTGAGTGAGTGAGTAAGAGAGAGACCGCGCGCAAAGGGCAAGACAATAAATAACGCTAAAGAAACTATAGTTACAGATTCTATTTCCGATTACCGATGTCAGTAATTCCTTTAACCTATAACAAGTTACATAACACGTCCTTTTCGTCCCCATTTGGGTTTCTCATGAATCAACAGATAATTCCACGGAAGACTGAAGGACACCAACAACAAAATGTAAGTGCGGTGGGATCCATTTATCTGTGGTGAGCATTTCATGCCGCCGAGCAGATCGATTGATACAAAGACAGAACACTACAATAGTGTACAGAGCAATGCAATGCTGTATAGTACAGTACAATAGTGCACAGAACAATACAATGCTGTATAGTACAGTACAATAGTGTACAGAACAATACAATGCTGTATAGTACAGTACAATAGTGTACAGAACAATGCAATGCTGTATAGTACAGTACAATAGTGTACAGAGCAATGCGATGCTGTATAGTACAGTACAATAGTGTACAGAACAATGCGATGCTGTATAGTACAGTACAATAGTGTACAGAGCAATACAATGCTGTATAGTACAGTACAATAGTGTACAGAGCAATGCAATGCTGTATAGTACAGTACAATAGTGTACAGAACAATACAATGCTGTATAGTACAGTACAATAGTGTACAGAGCAATGC
>CM065734.1:35076246-35093746 GCA_033310375.1 Conus canariensis | reverse complement strand
GAAGTCATCTGTTAAGAACTGCTAGTTCTGTCTACCACGTGCGCAGTTTGTGCTTGTCATCAGGTGTGTCACCTGGAACAACGCAACGTTGAAAGAACTGCTATGAGGGAAGATGTTAGATACCCACTCTTTCTTTTTTGATAATTGTCTTGTTTTCTTTCTTCTTGTGGAATTATCCACCTAACTGTGACGGGTTTTATCTGCAGATCATTCAATCGAGCGTGCTGCTGGATTCATCCTTTCCTCACACACTCAATTTCCTTCATCGTGCTGTTACATGCATTCGTCTCATGTGAGTCCAGTAGGCAAATTCCTCCATTTGCCACTTATTGCATTCGACGAGAGGCAATTGACCATTGACAATGGTTTAATTGTGTATAGGCCTGTGAACCGTTACAATACCAAAGAAAACAAACCAGTGAAAATATATGTTAATAAATATATACATCTATACATACATTGTCCAATCGATCCTGCTCACATAATTGTGTACGCAAATATAGTTTATCTCATTTGTATCGAATTTTCCCTTCGCTTTAAAGCTAGGGAAAGAAATTTAGACATTTGAAGTTGGCTATCCATACTACCATTAAGAATTCCTGCACATTGCTCATACTTTGACAAATAACTTCCTGGACTATTGATGGAATATTTAATTCTAAGGTCATTATAATATGTGCATTCAAATATGACGTAGAATTCGTCTTCACAGTCTGCGTAACATAGGGGACAAACAGGATGTTCGGCAGGCAAGAAGCGGAGACAGTGACTTTGAATAGTTGAGACTCCCAACCTGAAACGTACTAAGGCAGTTTTTAAAATTCTATTGTTAATGAAATCAACATATTTTTCACGTTCAAAATATTCTTGAAAGAATAATAAAGATCAAAACGATTGCTTTCAGACATATGTGAGTACCACCGCTGACAGAAGCAACTAATAAGGCGATCCTTAAAGACCATGAGAAAAAGTTTCTTGTTCCCGACTTCATCATACATCCAAACATAGTTCAACGCCTGGCATCCTTGCGCTGAAGAGTGAAGAGATCGAAGCTGAGTACCAAATTCGTTCATTTTCGTTGTATTAATTGTTTTTGTCTTGCCTGAAGAAGACCTAAAAGGTCGAAACGCGTTGTGTTTTGTCTTGTGACTCGTTTGTCCACGATTCTCTTGGCGGTTCGCTAACATTTATTTAAGATTTGTTTAAGTGATCTAAGTTAATGTATTAGGCAGGGTCAACACTCCAAGGTTATCTCTGCGCTCATACACGTGTATACACACTCATGCACCCACCGAACATTCCACTGCCTCTGGGAATGGGGTTTCACTCATTCGCTTCTGTCCTAATATGACTGAGAACAAGAACTACAGTTTCTATTCTACGTATAATTACACATGAAAAAAAAACGAATGCTGAAAAGATATGTTTAATCAAAACACAAGAGATCAATACTTCCTAATCCAGGGATAAACACTTCAGTCACACACACACACACACACACACACACACACACACACACAACACACACACACACACACACACACACACACATGCACACACATACATACATTCACACATATTTGGACACTGCACCACAGTTTTTGAACAAGTCACTGCAGACTGCTTCAGCACTGGGTGATGGTGACACCTTGGGTTACCCGTGCCAGTTCCACGACTGGGTCTCTGTGGTCGTCGCTGGAGACACTGCTCCGACGTAGATGTTTTCTTTTTCTTTTCTTCTTCCCCAGCTCTGGTGTTTTGACTATGTTTTGTCGACGTAGGAGTCTTATTCTTTTCTTCCTCACCCACGTGCGGGTTTTCGGCCTTAGTCGTAGTCTCTCAGCTTTTCTTTGACGCGAAGCCCTGCGTTAAAGACCTTGCTTCCACTTCTGTCGCCCAACCACGTTTCTTTCGACCCTAATCTGTCCTGCTCACCTTCGCTCTCCGTCGTGTCATGTTGTTGTTCTCTCCTATTCTGTTGTTGTTCTTCTCTCCTATCGTGTTGTTGTCTTCTTCTCTCCTATCGTGTTGTTGTTCTTCCTCTCCTATCGTGTTGTTGTTCTTCTCTCCTTTTCGTGTTGTTGTTGTTCTCTCCTATCGTGTTGTTGTTTGTTCTTCTCTCCTATCGTGTTGTTCTTCTCTCCTATCGTGTTGCTGTTCTTCTCTCCTATTGTGTTGTTGTGTTGTTCTTCTCTCCTATCGTGTTGTTTGTTCTTCTCCCCTATCGTGTTGTTTTCTTCTCTCCTATTGTGGTTGTTGTGTTGTTCTTCTCTCCTATCGTGTTGTTGTTCTTCTCTCCTATCGTGTTGTTGTTCTCTTCTATTGCAGGTACTGTTGTTGTGTATCTCTTCCCCTCATCCTATCTCTGTGTGTTTTCTTTCCTCTGTCCTATTGTGAGAAGTGTTCTTCTCTCCTATTCACTGTAAAGTCTTCTAATATGTTTATACTTCTCTCATATTGTGTTCGTATTTAGTTCCCTTCCCCTATCGAGTGTTCCACTTCATCTACTATCATTTGTGCTCTCACCATCAGTTTTTGTACATCACTCACTATCGTGTTGTCTTCACTCCTATTGTGTTGCTTGTTCCTGCATTCCCATCGTGTGTTGTTCTCTCTCCTATCGTGGTTGTCATCTGCTCCATCGTGTGTTCTTCTCTCTTTGTGTTTTTTCTTCTCTCCTATCGTGGTTGTTTTCTGCCTATGTGTTGTGTTCTGCTATTGGTGTCTTATGTTTGTTCTTCTCCCCATGCGTGTTGGCTTAGTCTGTCTCTCCTATTGTTTGTTTTTGACTCCCCTATCGTGTTGTTGACTTCTCTCCTATTGTGTTGTTGTTCTTCTCCCTATCGTGTTGTTGTTCTTCTCTCCTATCGTGTGTCTGTCTTCTCCTATCTGTTGTTGTTCTCTCCTATCGTGTTGTTGTTTTTCTCTCCTATCGTGTTGTTGTTCTTCTCTCCTATCGTGTTGTTGTTCTTCTCTCTACCCTATTATTTTTCTCTCCTATCGTGTGTTCTTTTCTATCGTGTTGTTGTTCTTCTCTCCTATCGTGTTGTGTTCTTCCTCACCTATGTTATTTCTCTCCTATCGTGTTGTTTTTTCCTTCGTGTTGTTCTTCTCTCGTCTTGATCGCCGTTCAGCTTATATTTGGACAGAAAAAGAGTCTCCCCTAGGCCATGCCCTTGTCTATCAGCATTTACACACATTCGAACATGACAGCTGAGCAAACAACCACTTCTCGAAAATATCCGACAACCTCGGGGATTATACTCAACCAATAATCATCAACAAAAAGAGAGCTACGACAACGTCTTCCACACGCATTCCAACCAGCCTGACAACAGCATTGACACAGTGCCTTACAGCAATACCAACTGAAGAAGCAAAAGACACCTAGCACTCACTTGATTGCTCAGAAGTCCTGGTGGAAAAAAAGTGTCTCCCTTTCGCTATCAGTAAGGTTCGATCTCGGGAGGGGTCCTCACCGCCTTGAATGCCTACTGTCACCTGACAGTTACCTGACAAGCTCGACCTCCATCCTGCTGTATGAACATCTGCGCTAGGTGAGGGCGCCACTGTTTAATCAGCCTATTACCCTTTTCTCCATCCCGCTCGGAATTCTTTTCGTCTAAAGCGCTGAAGGCCCATTTTGGGAGATTTCGCTCCCTTGACACATATATGTCTACAAATGCGCGCATGCAGGAGCATGCTCACACCAGCCCACAGATCACAAACATGTATACACATCCACATCTGCGCGTGTGCACATGCACACACACACACACACACACACACACACACACACACACACACCACACACACACACACACACACACACACACATTGCATACACAGGGACACACACATGGGCCTGTGCCCACATGCCCATGCACACACATACACACACATGTGGACACTCATTACATACACATACAATTTAAATAATGTCACAGCCAGTGCTGGGGGGGGGGGGGGGGGGTACCTAAGGTCTAAACCGCGCGTTGGGCTAATGCGTAACTCAGACATCTGCTAAATCGTAGTCATATGACCCTCTCCTTAAATTCTTTTAGCATAGTAATTAAGTCATTTATCCATCAGCTTTAAATAATGCACAGTGTGGTCTCAGAACTTAGTGGATGTGGTGTAGCATATATGAACTAGTAACCTCCTTGATGAAGCTGAAACTTGTGTTACGTCGTCTTGTGTTACGTCATCTTGTAATGTCTTGTGTTGTGCTGTCTTGTGTTCTCTTGGTGTGTGTGTGTGTGTGTGTGTGTGTGTGTGTGTGTGTGGTGTGTGTGTGTGTGTGTGTGTGTGTGTATACATGTGTGTGTGCGTGTTTTCGCGCACGTGCGCGTTCGTGTGTGTTTGCGTGTGTGTGTGTGTGTGTGTGTTGTGTGTGTGTGTGTGTGTGTGTGTGTGCGTGCATACGTGTTGCGTGTGTGTGTGTGGTGTGTGTGTGTGTGTGTGTGTGTGTGTGTGTGTGTGTGTGTGTGTGTGAGCGCGCGCCCGCGTGCGTTAGTGGATATTGTTCACCCAAACTAGCAGGGCTGTATGAAGACTCCAGTGAATGAACAGCAGCACACTGGTACATTGCACCAGTGGTTAGAATGTCGGATAACTAACTCCAAAATTAAAGCCACGGTGTCATGGACACCAATGCATATGAGGAATTGGTACAGACTCTGAATGCCGAACGCCAGAAACTCACTCCACCACCCACAAAGGTGAAAGAAGAATGAGACACATTGAATAAAGAGAAGTTCACAAAACTGAATGTCCAATAGAAATGGGCACATTGGAATACAAACAGGTCACATTGAGACCCATTGCACGTGCAGCCTGTTCAAAACCCTGTGAGGTCAACCAGCCGAAGTTGAAGACATCTCGAAATCCAGACACTAGGAGAGATGGAGAAGAAGACCCAGACAAACAGAAAAGGATTCTCCAGAAACAGACAAAGGCTGCCTTAGAGGTCTAGAGGTGAAAGACAAGAAGACTTGTGTAAGTCCTAAAAGAAAAAGGTGGTGTCCTCAGCTAAGCAAAATCAGGAAGGAGAAAGAACGAAAAGATAGCTGGCCCAATAGTCACCTTGGCGGGTCACACCACTAGGTCAGCATGTTGTGTTTGTGTGTTTGAGTGAGTGAGAGACGTATGTGTATGGTTTTCTCCTTTCTGCAGGTCTTCATTTCTATCCTTTTCTTCCTTGTGCATGGTGTGGTGGTGGTGGTGGTGGTGGTAGTAGCGGTGGTGGTAAAAGTACATCACACACACATGAGAATCATCACGTAAAAACAGAGAGAGAGAGAGAGAGAGACAGACAGACAGACAGACAGACAGACAGACAGACAGAGACAGAGACAGAGAGAGTTCTACTCCCATTTACCGTCAAGAGATATATAACACCTGGAGCTTTATTTATGAGAAACAGGACACAATGCATGTCAGTTTCACCCTGGTTTGCCTTGGAACTGAAACGCCAGACGTTGTAAAACCCTTTGTTTCTGCACTCGACGTCGCCGTTCCAACACCCCGTTCAATAAATACAGGTAGGGCGTCAGAGCTGCACTTACAATAATAAACAAAACCGACACTGAGAAAATGGCGTCTCCAGGATGCCATGAGTGTTGAGACGTCAGAGCGGCCCACAAACTCACGAGGCCCCAACAGCAGGCGTCCATCACGGCTATAGTGATGACACGACTCGCCGCAGTCAACTCATTGGCTTTGTCGTCACTGACCATGAAGGCTAAAGTGTTCTTCTTGACCATTATGTAAACGTACATCTGTCCTGCCACAGTCAGCAACATCAACGTGGAGTTCAGAACGACCAGCACCCTGAAGGCGTAGTGATGTCCCCCTACTTGATCCCCTGGGAGAGGTAAAGGAACACAGAGACTTGTCTGGCTGAACTCAGTGTCGGGTGTCACAGTGGGAACAATGGAGAGACTGACACCTGCAAGCCACGCCAAGAGACACACAGGTAACGTCACTGTCTTCTTCCACGGACACCCCTCCCTGTTCACCCAGGACAGAGCCACACATCTCTCCAAGGTCATGCTGACATTTAGAAAGACGGACGCCTCACAGGAAAGCAGGAATACAAACCCTGGCATCTTGCAGAAAGTACCAGCCCTCCAAGCCATGTCTTCCCACAGGTAAGAACCACTGTACACCTGGTCCCCCATACACAGCATGAAGAAGTACATTCCCGATAGGAACTTGGAACTACACAGGTGAGAGACCAAAACACTGATGTCATGCCTTTCATCCTTCTCCCTGTAAACCAGCACAATAATGAACCCGTTGCCCAGTAAAGTGAGAGTCGTCAGGAGGTAAATCAGAATCCGCTGTATATCTATTCCAAGAAGATGTTCACAGGTAGAAAATATGGGGGAAGGACCATGACAGTCCTTGAGGCTGAAGTGGTCCGGCAAGGTCTGAACACAACACAGCCTGAAGTCATCGGCGTACAATTCTTCCAGCGTGCTCAGTGCTTTGAGCATCAAGTGAGGGAACTCTGTCATCTCACTGCCACGGAGATCCAGCTTGACGAGAACTGGATTGACAAATCGTGCCCCAGACACTTGTTCAATGCCACTGCCAGACAGATTGAGGATGGCAAGTCCAGGGAAAGACTGCACTGTGTGGAGGTTTAAATTGGAAATGTTCACTGAGGCCAGATCCAGTATTCTGATATTAGGAAATGTCAGCGTCTCAGCTGATTCACTCGGAAGAAATGAAATCAAAGGATTGTATGCAAGAACCAAACAGTTGAGATTGGTGACATTCTCAAGGTTTTTCAAGTAAACAGTCTTCAGCTGGTTATGGCTGACATCGAGAATCTTCAGATTGGGAAGTTCTGGAAGGAGCAGTTCAGTCAGCATGCATGTCCTTCATTGCCAGATATATCAGCATTGCATTCATAAAGAAGTCTTGTGCTTTCATTCCGCTACCAGACACGTCTGAATAACGAACATCCGGAAACTGTTCCACAGGAAACACATGTCTACAGGTGAACGCCAGACCCTGGCAGGAGCACTGGTCAGGACACTCCATGGAGCAGTACCACTCATCATCGTGCTGAGGACACTGATTGCTGCCGTCACATACATGATCTGGGTGCAAACATACCTGAGACTGACGGCAGCGAAAGTACCCAGGACAGGAGTAAGTCTCACAGTTCGCCTCATCTTCTTTGTATGGGCAGTCATAGACCCCATTACATCGCACAAACACTGGCAAATACTGGGTTACAGATGGACATTGAAAGTAACCCAGAAGGAATCCCGGGTTAAAGACATCCGCAACTTCGACGCCCGTGATAACTGATTGCTCATAAAAGCTGACCATAAATGAAGAGCTTACATCCTCCTCCGGCTTTACATACCACAGGCGGATAACTCTATCGCAGTGTCTGGCGTCAAAAGCATTTTTACAGTGGGAATCTAACAAGTTGCACCAGTCTGATTCCTGAACACACTGTTATATTACATTTGTTTCAGTGTAAGTGGGGAACCCTTACGTTTTCTTGAACATGATCTATTGCAAGTCTGCTGAGCATTACTAAATTGTATACGTTTGAAACATAAAGAAGAAGAAAAAAAAAAACACAAAGAAGCAAACGGATAGTGCAAAGCATGTTGTTACCATTACCATGTCCTAGATGTTACCCAGCTCAGCTCTATAGGTGAAAAAGAAATGTTGTAACATTTCGATGTGTGAATGTGTGTGTGTGTGTGTGTGTGTGTGTGTGTGTGTGTGTGTGTGTGTGTGTGTGTGTGTGTGTCCATGTGAAGGCATGTAGGCATGTTCGGACGGACCGACTGATGAACTGTCGGGAGTGTCGGATTGTTTTGTTCACTGCCAAATTTGATCTTGACATGAAGAAGCACATGTTATCTTTTCCCTTTCGCGTCTTTGCTTTCTGTGAGAACTCTTCTGACTGGACGGAGGCGTCCAATCCTCGTTGTGGACATTACTCTAGGGGTTGAGATTATCTTGATCTGTTGGTTATTTTGTTCCTTGTGTTCACATCTAAGATCAACAATTATTTTCGACGTGTTTTATGCACCTTGTGACAAATGAGGCTGGTCACGACGTATACGTTGGTTTGTTTGTTGGTGGGCGGTTCATATGACTGATGTGACTGGCAATGCTTGGGTTGTCAAACAGCACAGCTGACCACTCTGACTCTGTTGATACCTTTCGATCATTTTTTCCTTAAAAGAATCCTCTACCATAGGCTCAAAGGTGTCAGTCTATATTTACTGATCATTACATAACCATGTAAGATTTTATGTAAAGCATTTCCTTGCCGTGCTTTCTATCTATTTTACTTTTCTACACTTGATCCCTTTTTTTTTTGGGGGGGGGGGGGGATATACGACAAACAGAAGCCAACTATCCTTATCCCACCTGCTCATGCTCAACTCCCGGGGACAGACAACGCAGCACTTCAGGGGTTACTTTGGCCAGGCAGGGAACTGCCTGTCACCCAGCCCCACGCAGGGGTAACTGATCTATATACATGAGCCAGCGTGTACCTCCTGTCTAGAAGTGGACCGAGCCAAAGAGACGTTGAGAGCACCTGCCCTCTCGATCACCAAGATCTCATTCACCTCCATCGCAGATCACACAGCATGACAAACGCTGTGAATCTCAAAAAGACAAGGGAGAAAAGAAGAATGTGGATAAAAAGGCTTGAAGGATAGAGATCCCTAAGAAAGGCAGAAGTTAAAAAAGGAAACAGGCGGGTTTCACTTTGTCAGTGCGCTTACCCTTAACACGACTGACCTGGGAAACCCACCGGGGCATTAACTCCTGCCACGTTGTTCTTAGACAAATCAGCAACTTGGCTATACAGACTAGAAGCGCGTTCAAGAACTAGCCCTCCATTCAAGTGCTTAGTCCCTGACAGCTGAACCTATCAGATGACTGGACCTCACAAGCCTGCAACCACGGCAAGGTCATAACCCCGGAGGGTGCACGTGCCATAGGGTGCTGACGTATGCGGATGGAGGAAAGGGCCCCGTGTAAGAATCCTTTCTTTTCTTTCCCCCCCCCCCCCTCCCCCTCCCCCTTTTTTTTTTCTTCTTCACCTTGCACTGAAGGCTGTATATTTCTTCAAGACATCTTGCATCAATATTTTCACAATTCAAACCAGGAAAACATTTATTTTAACGATGCAATTTGAATGCAGCATATATTACCTATTAACTGTAATTTTCTGGCATGATGTGGTGCTATAATAGTTTTACATATTACTGTTATGAGGGAAAAACAGGCGAAATAAAGGAAGAAAAAATAAAAAAAAGAAAATCTCCTGCCCTTTCCCTTTTCTCTGTTCCTGTTTAATATTGCATACAGTCTTCTATGCAGTTAAAGAGCCAAATCATGGGGGAACAAGGAGAGAGGATAACAGTAGAAATATTTCAATGTAGTTGATTCAGATACTATATCATGGAGAGAACTTTATCCCTCTCCGCTCTCCCTCCCTTTATTCCAAGGGTTCAGACAGTGTGCAGAAATGTGGTGAAACTAACTTGAAAAGAAGCAAACTGGACCATGAAATCGCTTTGTTGTCTCCTTTGCTTTTTCATTTTGTCCAATATTTCGGTTCTGTTGCACCTTCTTCTGGACAGGAAAGCTTAACTACGTCTCAGCACATATTTACTTTACCAATTAAACCCCACCACACAACACTAAAACCATCAGGTAGCACAACAGGTAAAACAACAAGATTAACTTTTTTTTTTCGTTTTTTTTTTTTCCCCCCCTATTTTCCAGTTTTTAAATTGTCTTGCGACAGCAAGAAAACGGACCTATCAGAGTGCCACAAAGGAAACGTTGAGCAAGTTGTCAATTCCTCACACTGATCTGAAACCCAAAACACAGGTTTACGTCAAAGATCTCTGGTAAGAGGAATCGAACTCGCAGACGGATAACAAACTATTCAAATCCGTCCAAACCTGAAAGAGTTTTTATCATGTTCCTGAGGCGGCCGTAAAGACGATACAGTCTTGCGCCGTTTGCATACAGGCCTCTCGTTTTAAAACCCATTCTTATCTTTTTAAAGGTGAAGACGCTCCGTGGTGCATTCAATGTCATGTAGCATTCACAGTGAAACATATTCTTTTAGAGTGTTGGGACTTGCATGATGTGAGACATGAACACTTTACAGCAGACTCCATGAAAACTGTGTTCAGAGATGTCCCACCTGGCGTGATCTTTGAATTTCTGAAAGAGATTAACATTTTTCATCCGATCTAAGATTTTACGGAAGAAAAAATTCTTTAACGAAGCTTCTGGTGCGTTTTCAGAAGATGTATTTGAAAGAGATGTGTGAATGTTTTTTTTTTTTTTTTTTTTTTTTTTTTTTTTTTTTTTTTCTAGATGACTTGTGGGTTGACTTCAACGCGGTGACAGCTCTGATACGGCCCTTTGCGGTCGGCTGGGCTATAAGCAACATTACTATTACCATTACCATGTCAGCAGTGAGAGAGTGGCGCTGTCTGGAGTTTTAAGGTTTACGCGTCACACACACACACACACACACACACACACACACACACACACACACACACACACACCGCGCGCGCGCGCACGCACGCACGCACGCACGCACGCACGCACGCACGCACACGCACGCACACACACACACACACACAAGATCTTTTGATCTCCCTTGCATCCTTGAATGGATCCTCAAGTATAGGCTCAAAGATTGTCCCCTACATTTTATACTGTTTGCATAATGTTTTTAGTTTTTCAGCAACTTTTTTCCTTTCCACACTTTCGTTTTGTTTCATTTATACCCTTCGCTGGCTGCTCTGGGGTGCTGTTGGATTCTTTTTTTGAACCCTTGGTGGTGAGAACACCACAGAATTATGGACTGTGGTGTGTCTGTACTTGACGCCAAGAGCACAGACACAATTAGCCATGTCTCATTGATAGTCCGATCCAGCGACGAAAGGCCTAGGAACAGCAATACAAATACATCTTCTTTCAGGAGGGATTACAATGGTTCACTCATGCAGGTAGAGAAGGTTTTCATATTCAAATATACTTTCTTAAATTTATGTTCCCATTTCTCCCCCCCCCCCCCCCCCCCCCCCCCCCCCCCCTATATTTTTCTTCTTCTTTTATTTAAGTTCAAATATCTGCCATGTTAGCCTGCACTTGTTTTCGTCCAATACTGGATTGTTTAGTGCGTTATTATATATAATATATATATATTATATATATCTGTGTGTGTGTGTCTACGCACCATATATATATATATATATAATATATGTGTGTGTGTGTGTGAGGCAGTGCTCAGACAGGCTCTTTTAAGAAATAATGTAGCTCATCCGTCACTAGTCTCGAAAACTGGAAATTGCTGTTCGTTATACACTACGACCAGTATTGGTTGAGGAGTACTGCGTAAAGAAACCAATAAGTTAGCATTTTTAGAATATTGACTGTTGATTTGTATGATACAATTTCAATTTGATATCTGTATTCTAAATCTTTGATAAAAGACATTAAATGTAGAAGAGCGTTCTTATTTCTAAATCTGTAATAAAAGACATTAAATGTAGAAGAGCGTTCTTGGTTTGACATCAACAGATTCAATGCCCCTCTTGCGCCGAATTAGATGAAGATAAGTGATTGCTCTTTAATTTTCGTAGTCTAGAGTGTTGTGTATCTGGCCAGAAGAATACCTAAGAGGTCGAAACGCGTCGTGCTTTGTCTTGTGATTCGTTTATGTACGTTTTTTTTTAGCGGAGTCTTAAGAATACTTTGATTTTTTTTTTTTTTTTTTAGATTTCCGCCCGCATTCTCCTCACTTTGCAACTAGATCTAATGTAAATACACATTTTCGCAAATAATGCAATGAAGTCAAGCACTGTGTGTGTTGATTCCAGCATCTGTCCAATATAAGATTAGTTTTTTCGTATACATTAATGTTTAAAAAAAAAAAATTCACATTTCTCTCGTTCCGTATGTTAACGTTTCCATAGAAACTGATCCATATCATCCCTCTGCTCTCTGAATGAACACACAACGATCATCATTAACTATGTTCATTTGTTTTAACATGGCCATAGTGACAAGAACTCTGTGATCCATTCTAGTCTTGAGCCATTTAACTTTGATATCTTTAATGTTTTGTATAGCAAAAATACATCTCTCCGAAGAATCGCGGAAGTAAGTTTTTTTTTTTTTTTTTTTTTTGTTCCACTTAGCACAACAATTTGGTTTAATATCATTGTAGGTTAAAACATCATAATGACATTTTGTGCCCTTTTGAACAGAGTATATTATTTTCAAACCAAGTGGTTATTGTATTGGAATACTATCTTTTGTCTCCACATTCACCTTCTTTACAATTTTTTGATTGATGACACATATCCTAAAATGTAATAAATTTCAGTTTCAACCTGTATATCTGGTTAAATTCTGCAAAAGTTAAAACATCTCCATTCTCTCTACGGAATCGCGCTATAAAATACACGTTATACTTGACCAACTTCCTCTTCGTTACAACTTTACCATCAATCAAACATTTTCATTGAACAATATCGGTTCCGCTGGTAGTCCACTCAATATCTTTGGTTCTAATTTCTCACAGAGATGTTCATATGCCTTCAGGGTGTGTATCCCAAAAAAGGTTATTGTTTTTCTTAATATGTACAAAACTAGATCCGTAATATACCAATTACCTAAACACGGGGACAACTGAAGGCAAAAGAATTTCCTTTTGTGCTTTGTTTCTTTGAGTCTCATGATCCAAGTAACATTCAGAATTTCTATAAACACTTTCAAATCAGGAATGCCAAGACCCCCGTTTCATGACAACATGGTCGGGTGAATTTGTTAGCAACATCCAGAGATGAAAGTTTAGGGAAAATGACTTTAGTATCGCGATTCTGCCTAGTGCTGTAATGTTTCTTTCAGCCGTATTATAGATATTTTACCGCCAATTTTTCAGAATAATTGACCACTTTACATTCTTTAAAAGCTTGAGTGAACCAGACACCCAATATATGGAACTGTTTGAGTTCCATCTTGATTTCAGATTTGACATACACCTATCACTGGAATACCGTTCGCTTCTTAGCAAGATCGCTTGTCTTTTTTTCTGCATTCATTTATAAACTAGACACTTACCACCACTTATTTATGACAACCACCACTTATTTATAACAAAAATAGATTTCTCAAAAGACTTCGTATCTATAATTGTTCACTAATTGTGTATCATCTGCAAATTGAGAAACTTTGTGCTCTACATTGTTACCATTGTTATCTTGAACTTCTTTATCGTCTGTCATCATAATTGCTAGAATTTCACTACTCAGAACAAAGAGATAAGGAGATAGGGGATCATTCTCTCTGGATCCTTGTTTTACGTCAAACCAATGTGTGCACTGGCCATTGACAAACATGGTACATTTAATGCTTTTGTAGAACGTTGCTATCCATCTACATTTACTGTTGCCAACCCATCTGTTCTCAACACGTTAAACATGAAATTCCAATCAGGAGTGTCAAAGGCTTTTCCAAAGTCTAGACACAACAATTTACCTGGTAATTGTTTCGAATCTAGGTACTGTATCAAATCAGATATACGTCTAATATTATCGCCCATTTATCGATTTGCAATACATCCTGTGAAATCTTCGTTGATTAAAGTTGGTAATATTTTCTGAAGTCTATTTCCAATGCAAGATTATCCTGTCTTCTAAACAACATTTCACATAGAAGTCGGTCTCCGATTTTACATGAATTCTCTGGATTTATTTGCTGTAACAATACAGAAAATTAAGCCCTCTCTCTGTGTGGATGACAATTCACCATCCTTGTCCCTTTTTTCAATGAGGTCAGGAGAACCACCAATAGCTCGTCGCTCGTCATGAACAAATAGGTCATCTGTATAACTAAATTGCCGGACTGGCACATGCTTGTGCACTGTTTTGAGGTGCACTGCTCTGTCCCCTTCCCCCTCTCCACCTCCCCCCCCCCCTTTTTTTTTTTTTTTTTTTTTGAAGGACTGAATACTTTATGTACCACGCATGAAAAAGATCTAATTTTGTTTCTTGCTTGTGTGCAAGTCTATGTGTGTACGAAGAACCTCATGACATGTGTTTCACAAACAAATAACATGCTAATGATAATGATGATAAAGACGATGATGGTAATGAAGACGACGACGACGACGACGATGACGATAATGATGATAATGATGATGAAATTAATTATGATGTTGATGACAACGAGGATGATTTATTATCACAACAACAACAACGACAACAACAACAACAACAACAACAACAACTACTGCTACTACTACTACTACTACTCCAACTACTACTACTACGACTACTACTACTACTACTCACTACTGACGATCTTCTTCCTCCTCCTATACTAGTACTAGTACTACCACCACAATTACTGCTACCACTACTTCTGCTACTAACTACTACTACTACTACTACTACTACTACTACTAGTACCACCACTACCATCACTACTACTGCTACTGCTACTGCTGCTGCTGACATTAGTATTACTGCTGCTGCTGTTGCTGATGCTTCTGCTGAGCTTGCTGCTGCCACAGCTGCTACCAGCTCAACAACCACTGCTAATGCAACCACTATCACTATTACTGCTACTGCTGTTGCTACTACGACGACTACTACTACTACTACTGCTGCTGCTAATGTAGCTGCTGCTGCTGTTTCTACTACTACTACTACTGCTGCTGCTGCTGCTGCTGCTGCTGCTACTGCTACTGCTGCTCCTTTAACTATTCACTCCACCTCCTCCTCCTTCAACCACTGCTGCTGCTACTACTACTACTACTACTACTACTACTACCACTACTACTACTACTACTACTACTACTACTACAACTACTACTACTACTACTACTACGCCGTTGTGACCCTACCTGACCGCTGCCGCCACAAAACATACCACTACCGGAAGGGCACGGCGGATGAATACAGAAGTCCTCATCACTGCCATCAAAACAATCCGTATGATAATCGCAGACCAGAGTGAAGGGTAGACGTTCTCCATTGCTGGAACACAGAAAATAGAGAGACTCTGAGATGTTGGGTGCTGCACACCACGATGATGTCACAGCAGTCATAGCGTCACGAGACGGCTGAAAAGTGACGTCAGTGTTGGCCCAGCAACTGCTGTGTAAGTCACAGGCTAGGAATGCTGGCACCCAGTGGCCTTCCGGACATCGAGTGGCGTCGAGAAAAAATGTGTCGGTGGAGACAGAACTTTCTGCCAAATGTATTGATGTTTGGTTGTGGTCTTTCTGACGTTGCTGTGGATCATCAGGGCGATCAGAACCAGAGGCAGAATCAAATTCACACATGTAATAGTAAAATTGCTTTCGGTCGCAAGTGTCCGACATGACAACATCTCTATTTGTTTTTAGCATCGCTCCACACAGCGGCGGACCAACAGCCGTTCCGACGCTTTCTTTTCATGTGTTGTGAAGAAGGAGAGAGAGAGAGAGAGAGAGAGAGAGGAGAGAGAGAGAGAGAGAGAGAGAGAGAGAGAGAGAACACAGTAATGACGCTTTACATGCATTTGCTCTAATGACAGCTCAATTGTAGTCACTCCTCCAGAATTTAAAACAGTCTACATTGATCCTCAATGTTTATTGCAGGCATTCACACAACTGATTACACAAATCAGCTACCACAAGTTTGAAGACACTAAATCCATTTTATTTCAGTTTGAGAAGGCAAAATCCCCTTAAGGTGCATGTTGTGGTTTCATTGACATGGTTCGTATCAATTAAATTCGGATATGATCAGATCATTTGAAGGTATACCTTGATGTATGTACATTATGAGTGCAGCTGATAGGCCTACTTTTTGAATATTGTTTATTTACATTTTAAATGTTACTAATAGCACACCGCAAAAAAAAAAAAAAAAAAAAAAAAAACGTAGGCAAACGAATCACAAGATATTGACACAGAGGTCTACCACCATTCATGACACGAGAGGGCAACACTGGAAAGCTTACACACCTACGCTACCCAGAAACGAAGAGTCGTCGTTTTCTCTGTGAAAGAAGTACGGGTGCATACACAGCCACTTCATTTAGAGATGAACAGTCACCATGTGCCCTGTACTACAATGCATGGGTGCATGCACATCCATATGATAAATAACGTTTTTTGTGCCCCACAGAGAAAAGATTAGGGGCTGATAATTCGACATCGGTTTGTGTGTGTGTGTGTGTGTGTGTGTGTGTGTGTGTGTGTGTGTGTGTGTGTGTGTGTGTGTGTGTGTTGAATAATTTAGTAGTGGGGGAAACTACGTGCAGGCTAACAATTGCTGCATCATTACATTATTGACTTGGCAAAGATTCTAAGGGAACAAAGACAACAGAGGGGGGCGGGAAAGGCTGATAAGGAAAACGAAAAAGAAATGTGTGCGTGTGTGTGCATGGGTGCGTGCGTGCGCGCGCGCGCGCGCGCGCGCGCGCGCGCGCGGTGTGTGTGTGTGTGTGTGTGTGTGTGTGTGTGTGTGTGTGTGCAGCTGGGTTGTGCATCACCTTCGTTTTTTCCTCTGTTTGTGAACGAGGTAGCAGTTGAATTAATCAATAGTGGAAGACTCTATACTATGCTTTCTCTTGATGCTTTTGAATTATTCATTCTCTTATCAGGTGACGACGTAGTCTTCTTGTCTGAGACTGTAACAAGACTACAAGCACAACTGCACAATTGAAAACGAGCGCCTGCTTCTTTTCAATTAAAAGTTAATATGAATAAAAGTAATATCATATTGTTTCGAAATTTTGGTTATTTAAGTGTAAGAGACATATGGTTCTATGATGGTTACATAGTGCCTGTTGTCAGTATCGATATATATTTGGGAATATTTGTCTCCACTCACTCTGCTACGTTTTGATATCATATGAAAAAAATTTGCAAGTTGGGCTAAAAATGCGTTGTCTAAATCATAAGAATATGTGAAAGAAGTACGGGTGCATACACAGCCACTTCATTTAGAGATGAACAGTCACCATGTGCCCTGTACTACAATGCATGGGTGCATGCACATCCATATGATAAATAACGTTTTTTGTGCCCCACAGAGAAAAGATTAGGGGCTGATAATTCGACATCGGTTGTGTGTGTGTGTGTGTGTGTGTGTGTGTGTGTGTGTGTGTGTGTGTGTGTGTGTGTGTGTGTGTGGTTGAATAATTTAGTAGTGGGGGAAACTACGTGCAGGCTAACAATTGCTGCATCATTACATTATTGACTTGGCAAAGATTCTAAGGGAACAAAGACAACAGAGGGGGGCGGGAAAGGCTGATAAGGAAAACGAAAAAGAAATGTGTGCGTGTGTGTGCATGGGTGCGTGCGTGCGCGCGCGCGCGCGCGCGCGCGCGCGCGCGCGCGTGTGTGTGTGTGTGTGTGTGTGTGTGTGTGTGTGTGCAGCTGGGTTGTGCATCACCTTCGTTTTTTCCTCTGTTT
>CM065734.1:35071344-35076146 GCA_033310375.1 Conus canariensis | reverse complement strand
AAGAAGGAGGAAGGGGGGGGGGGGGATAGAGAAAGAAAGGAAAGAGGAGACTACCAGCAGAGAATTTCCAGAAAGTGGGGACACTGTTTGTACTAAAAGAGCTGTCGGCGTACTCAGTGGGGCGCAGCACAAAATGGCAACACATTGAAAATAAAAGTCACAAGAATTCCACTGACTATGGGAGACACAGAAACTCAAGAAGGATTATGACAAGATTGTCATCTGACACATTGCGTTACAGATGTCACCCTTGCAAACTTATTCACATTCACACACACACACACACACACACACACACACACACACACACACACACACACACACACACACACACATATATTTAAAAGAGCACTAAACATACATCAAGTAGAAACTCTACGCATCAATTAAAGTCATTTCAATCAAAACGACTTCCTTATCCCCATCTCTCTCTCCCCCTCTCTCTCTCTCTCTCTCTCTCTCTCTCTCTCTAGGGGGCGCTTTGTGCGTACAGGAAGATCGGAGGTGTGTGTTGCGTTATCTCTACGTTTTGGGGAATTTCTCTGGATTATAACTGTGTATTTGGCTGAAACTTGACAAGCTGTTTGCTGTGGTGTCATGCCTTCCGCCCCGCTGGTTTTTAGATCAACATGTGGTACTTTTGTTTGCCAATTTTTCAGTTGTTTATGTGGTAAAGATGTATCGTTAAACAGTCGATGCGTATCTCCATGTTAACAGTTCGTTCACGGCGAACCGGTGTTCTGTTTGGACTAACCCTCATCCTTCTGTTCTGGGGGGACAATTTGTTTAAGTGTCATGGTGATGGTGTACTGCTCCTGCGCTGTGGTGATGTTGAGTCGAACCCCGGCCCCAATCCTGATACAAATGTCTCCGGCTCTTCTGGTTCCGGACGACAGACCCGTCTTTCTTCGTACCACCCACGACCGGGAAAGGAACCTTCAATGGCTGACCTGATGTCAAAACTAAATGATGTGGAGAGCTCTGTTAACGGCAAGCTGGACAATGTGAAGGAGGAATTGTCTCTCTTACGACAGGATCATGGTGCTCTCCGTGATCTTGTCAGTGGACTGAAGGACGAGGTAGACGATTTTCGACGTGAGAATGACTTGCTGCAACAAAAGAACAGTGATCTGACCTCTAGAGTGGATGACCTAGAAAGAAAATGTGACGATTTAGAGGGCAGGTCTAGAAGAAATAACCTGATTTTTTACGGTATGGAGAAAAGGGAAGGGGAAACAAGTGAAGAGTGTGAGGGCTTGATCCAGGATTTGATCACAGACAAGCTTGATATTACTGATTCAATCGAATTTGATCGTGTACATCGACTGAGCTCCAGATCTGATTCCCCGATAATCGCCCGATGTTACTTTTATAAGCAAAAGATGAAAATATTAAAAGCGAAGCAAAAACTGAAGGGAACAAACGTGTTTGTCGGGGAGGATTTCTCTCGAGGCGTGCGTGACATCAGACGTAAGTTGGGCCCCACACCTGAAAAAAGCTAAGGCTGAGGGCAAACAGGTCCGCATGGTGTATGATCATCTATTTATTAATGGTAAAAAGTATGGGCTTGATGTGCATGATTCACTTAGAGAAATAAACTAGGAAAACGGCCGGCCCGATATTCAAATAAATGTTTCTGGGACTGAATTGGAGACGGGTACAAATAAAACAACTACACCAGAATTTCCCCAGGTTGATTCACACAGCCCGTCGATGACCACACATTTTGCACGTGGGGATTTAGAACCCGTTGGTCCGGTTGAATTTGAAATCGTCAGTCGTCCCTTGTTCTCATGCGAAAATTCTAGCATTCCAACAACTTGTGGAGAGGGAGAATGTGGAAATCTATCTTGTGGTAATATAAAAGACGATATCTCCACTTCTGTAAATAAAGCTTGGCGTTTTGATGCTGATATAAAATCGTTTTCTCTTAAGTTCTTGTCATGGAATGTGAATGGCTTGCGCTCTAAGTTTATATTTCATGATTTCTTTTCATACATTACATCTTTTGATTTTGTTTGTCTTCTTGAAACTTTTGAAGAGAACTGTGACCCTGATCTATTTCCTGGATTTCAGGTATATGGTAAACCGGCTGTGAAGTTCACCAAACATGGGAGGAGATCGGGTGGAATTATATGTCATATAAGGGATGAATTTTGCTCCTTTCGTGTGTAATTTAGATATCAAGTATGAAAATATATGTGCGTTTGTCATTGATAAACGGTTGTTTGGATGTCTGAACGATATACTTTATGTATGTGCTTATGTTCCACCGGAGGGGTCTCTTTTCTATTTACGCTTTAATTATGATAGAGGAATAATTATGCTTGAAGAGTGCTTGACAGACTTGTTAATTCAGATGGAAGATGTTTATATCATTTTATGCGGTGATCTGAACAGCAGAATCTCTAATATTTCTCCATCACGCCCGGCTTATGACAATGACAATGTTCCATTAACAGCTACGGTAAATCTTTGTTAAATATGTGCACTGCATTGGATCTGATTATATTAAATGGATTATGTAATGGCGACCAGCATGGTTGTTATACATATACATGTGAAAACGGGAGTAGTGTGAATGATTATTTTCTTATGTCCGGTAATCTTTACGACTTATTATATGATGCGTCTGAATTGACTGTTGCTGAACGATTCGAATCTGATCATTTTCCCATTGAATATTGCATTGCTTTTTGCCATGATAATTTATATAAGAATGAAGATAGCGATGGTGTGCATGTAATTAAAAAAAATTGTGTGGTGTCATGCATACAGTAGTATATTTTACAGGAATTTATGCGAAGAAGAAGTCCACGATAAATTACAAGCTGCCCTTGAACTTATCGACGTGAACATCAATGATGCCTGGATATGTTTAATAAATGTATTCAAGAGTGTGCTGCATGCATGAAGAAAACTATAAATTTGGATTTGGACAGTCGTAAGCAGGGTTGGTTTGATGAGGACTGCAAAAACAATAGAACTCAACTGCGCAGATTACTAAGAACATTTCGAAGATCATCAAGGCAATATGAGTCTGTTGTCGGAAATGATATCAAGGGAGATAAACTTAAAGAAGACAGTAATAGATACACAAAGGCTAGAAGAGAATACAAAAAGCTTTTAGAAATGAAGAAAAAACAATTCAATAGGAATACACTAGACAAGTTATTGGCTTCAATTAATAACCAAAAGGAATTTTGGACGTCTATGTCCAATATTTCGTTGAAAAAGAAATAACCAAAAAATAATATACCTTTAGATAATTGGTTTCGGCACTTTAAAGTTCTGTTGGATAAAGGTTTGTCATGAAGTGGTAGTGATGACTTTCCGGAGGTTGATAATGAATATATGAATCGCCCAATTTCTCGTGAAGAAGTTCTGTTAGCGCTTAGAAAAGTTAAAAAACGAAAAGCTGCTGGACCTGACGGAATAATCGGAGAGTTTTTGAAAACTCCTTGTGAAAAAGTTGTTGATTTTTTGGTGAAATTCTTTAATGCATTATTTGAAAGGGGTATTTTTCCTGAAAACTGGTGTGAGTCTGTGACCCTTCCACTTTATAAGAAGGGTAATGTAAATAATACCAATAATTATAGAGGTGTCTCTCTGTCAGATATAAGTAGTAAAGTATTCAGCGCCGTTATCAATCAAAGACTACAAGATTATGTGGAGGAAAATAACATAACTGGTGAATGTCAAGCAGGGTTTAAACATGGATATTCAACTATTGATCATGCGTTTACTCTCATGGCTCTAATCCAGAAACAGTTTTCCCTCAATCGCAAATTGTATGTAGCGTTCATTGACTTTGAAAAGGCGTTTGATTCAATCAACAGAAGTTTATTGTGGCCTGTCCTGTTCAAAAACGGAATTACGGGAAGACTCTTTAAATGTGTTAGAAGCATGTATAATGTTGTCAAAACAAGAATTCGATGTGGTGCAAAATTCACAGATTACATAGATTGTACTAGAGGTATAAAACAAGGAGATGTCTGCAGCCCTATTTTGTTTTCGTTATTTATAAACGAGCTAGCACTAGAAGTCATAAATAACGGAAGACATGGTGCTAGGTTTACTGTAGGTTATATGGAACTCTTTATCTTGTTGTTTGCTGATGATATAGTTTTACTGTCTGAAACGGTTATTGGTTTGCAAACACAACTAAATAGTTTGAGGACTTCAGCCGACCAGCTGCAATTGAAGGTAAACATGGATAAAAGTAATGTAATAGTTTTTAGGAAAGGGGGTCACTTGTCAGCCAGGGAAAGATGGGTATACAATGATATTGCCATGCCAGTAGTTAATGTTTACAAGTATCTTGGAATCTTTTTCTGAACTCGTTTAAGCTTTGTAGCCGCTTGCAGAGGTCTTTCTGGAAGAGCAAAGAATCGTTTGTTATATATTTTGAAAAAGCTATACCTTTTGAATAACAATTATTTAGAACTTTTTGTCAAGATTTTCGATGTTTACATACAACCGATTGCACTATATGGATCAGAGCTGTGGGGACTGGACAGAAAAATCAAAATGCATTGCAAGTCAGTTCATTTATTGGGCCTTAAAAAGTTTTTGGGAGTGGATGTAAAAATTCCAAATGATTTAGTGTATGGAGAAACAAACAGGTACCCACTGTACATAAACGCGGCAATTAGGTGCATTCGCTACTGGTTCAAATTATTGAAAATGAGCATTGATCGACTACCAAGGAAATCTTACACCATGTTATACGATTTGGACTCAAAAGGGAAAAATAACTGGGTATCAAATATTCGATTATTTCTTTATGAATTTGGTTTTGG
>CM065734.1:35053844-35056344 GCA_033310375.1 Conus canariensis | reverse complement strand
AACACAAAGTGGCACTGCAGGCTGCCGCTTTCTTCTCTTTTAATCCATCTGTTGAAGGGCATACAGCCTGGTCATTTAGTATTGTCCTTAACTTGTGTGGGCATCTTCACCAACTTATTCTAACCAAACGATAAATAGGGTGGTTCATGAAGGTCACATCTTTAGCACTTCCAAGTGGAATCATGTTCAACATTCCGTTTCCTTTTGAAAAGTGTCTCAATAGGGAACACGTAAATCAAAAAGTTTGGCAATATTCAACAATGACTAAGAGTTTTTTCCCCTCATTTTCTACACCAACTCAGCCGTACAATTTCGCACCAATTCTTCTCAATTTCACACACACAGCCAAATGCAGCCTTGTCCTGTGCAACCCCAGTACTGGCATCCCATAGCAAGCAATTGATATCAGATCATCATAAGACAGCCAGCTCGAAGCCAACGTATCCGGGACATAAGCTACTAACCCCATATCGACCATGGTTAGACAAGAAACCGGCATACATCAGCATTCGATCCAAACGACCTCACAAACCACAAATGTCAGTTCACAGCGAAGAAAAAAGGTGTACAGCTGGCACTTCATTCTTCTGATGTTACAGGCTGTGTGGACGGTTACTATGGAGACATGTGTGACATGCTGTGCCCAACGCCAAACTGTCAGCAGTGTCATCAGGACACAGGAGAATGTGAACAGTGTACACTGAACAATCATCTGCTGCCTCCAAACTGTACAGGTCAGTCTGCTTAGTTCACTATTTGTAGTGTGAGCCGTTGATTGGTGTGTGGCACACACACACACACACACACACACACACACAACACACACACACACACACACACACACACACACACACACACACACACACACACACACACACACACACACACACACACAGGGAGAGACACAAACAGACAGACAGACAGACAGACAGAGAGACCATTCTGTCATCAGGACACGGGAGATGTGATCAATGTACGTGGAACAGTCACCTGCTGGCTCCACCGTTTATAGGTCAGTCTGCTTAGCACATTATTCTGTTAGTTTTTTCGTCTCCCCCATAAACGATTCATGTAAACTTACTTTGTGTTTTAATAAGTTTGTGAAAAGCAGTTTTCCCACTTTCTTTCTCTATCAAAATCGTGAATGCAAACATTGTTTTCAGCACAATAATCGAAAGTGACAGTACTTTTGTGCATTGCATTTATCGAAAAGCCGGTTATTAAAACAAGGACTATTCTAAATTTCAGTTTTACAAATGTGAATGTAAAAAAGAGAGTTAACGGAAGCTGTCATGGAATCAAGTGGTACAAGAGATGATTTTGAGCTTTAAGGAGGACCTCTTGCTTTGCAATATCTGCTTGTTTGCTGTGAAGCAGTTTAAACGAAGGTATTTTACTTCATCGATAGCCACATCCAGATGTCAGCAAAACTGTTTCTAATGTTGCACTGACGGATGTTATACAGACGTATGTGGCATATGTTTTCACCAACACCAAATGTCGATGATGTGATCTTGACTGTGGGACCATGTGAACTGTGTGTACATTGACATTACTACCCTTGGTATGTACAGTTTAAGTGCAATTGTGATGTTTGCTTTTTTGTTTGTTTGTTTGTTTCGTCTTCTTGGCACCATACATTTACTGTGCATACTGAAACACTACATAGTAAACACGCTTTAGCAAAGTGTCTTGTTTTTAAGTTCTCTTTAAAATTGGTTTTCAAAGCTAGTTACCACGGCAAAATCATTTGTCTGTGTAATATTTTAACACTGATAATTTCAGTCACAAGAAAATTAACACAACTCAAGACTGAAGGCATTCATTTTTAATTTATTCCTACACGTCTTTGTTTGAAAAGCGCGAGTAAGAGGCTTTTTGGTAATTTCCTTAGCTGATGTACATTTCCTTGCTGAATTGTTTTAGTAAATGATAAATAACCCTGGCCAACGAAGGTCATACTTACAGCAATGGCAAGCCAAAACGCATTTTTGCACATATTGTGGGAGCAGCAGCAGGTGGAGAAAAATATTACAATACTAATAATAGAACAAACGCTAATTAATTCACTACTTTTGTGTCATATACTTTTCATTTATACCCATGGGCCAAGAGATGAAAATGTGTGTGTGTGTGTGTGTGTGTGTGTGTGTGTGTGCGTGCGTGCGTGCGTGCGTGCGTGCGTGCGTGCGTGCGTGCGTGCGTGCGTGCGTGCGTGCGTGCGTGTGTGTGTGTGAATTGATGTTGTGCGCCCTTTTTGCTTTATGGTAATGCGGTTAGTATATAACAAATAAGGAGCCATAAGAATAGACTGGATAAGCATGCACCCAAATACATCACAGATTGTAGTAGTGAGTTAGTACTTACTTTGACGGGTTTTTTTAATCTATGGCTCCATTGCTTACTTTTGACCAAAACTGTGTGTTACATTGGAATTTTTTCACATGCACTTGTGTTGCTGGTATATTGTATTCAGTGTGATATTCCATAGCTTGAATCA
>CM065734.1:35032430-35053744 GCA_033310375.1 Conus canariensis | reverse complement strand
TCTGCCCCTACACTCTTTTGTTTGTAGTTCTTTTTTTCACTCACTTTTTCTTTACTGTCACTTCCAACTACGTCGCTCCACAGTCATTGCGTCACAGCCATTGGTACAACTTTTGTTCCTTTTTCTAACCAAATAAACCAGAGCAAGGGAGTGATTCAGTAAGAGAGCGCGCGTGCACATGCGCGCGCCTGTGTGTGTGTGTGTGTGTGTGTGTGTGTGTGTGTGTGTGTGTGTGTGTGTGTGTGTGTGTGTGTGTGTGTGTGTGTGTGTGTGTGTGTGTGTGTGTGCTTAAAGCATAAGCGTGTTCCTGTTATAGCTGATAATCTCTCGACAAAAGTCATGGAAAGTTTTATGGACTTTTCCATTCATTTTCGTGTTTATGCAGAAATGTCCATTGTTCGGTCTTCTCATGTAGTCAGTTTCTTAATCTACCTGTTTCAAATCCTAAAACAAAAAGTCTCACCAGAAAGTAACAGACTAAACTTTATGAGATAATCCGAGTACAAAAGATATATTGCAAGAATTTCGCTGCAGGCGCAAGACGGTTATCGTACCAGACGTCAGGCTGATTGGGTCCTATTACTATTTGTCTCTGTTTAAATCAAGGACTTTGAAGGTCACAGAACGTCCCAAAAAACTATTACAGAGCGTTTACTTAATTTACCTACCCCCCGCCCTCCTCCCTCCCCACACTTGACCCTCTCTCCTAAATCGTCCTGTTTCATCTCTCCTTCCTCAGGATCTTTCTCCATCTTCATTTGTGAAATATATTCACTCCAGGGAAATCACCTGGAGCAGACAATATTCCAGCAGAGCTGCTCAAACATGGAGGGAAGGAATGGGTCACTCTAGTAACATCGATTTGTCAGAAGATCTGGGAGACAAAACAGTGGCCCACAGAATGGACTCACTCTCTCATCATCCCCCTGCCCAAAAAGGGAAATCTACGCCAATGCCAGAACTACAGAACAATAAGTCTCATTAGCCACACCAGTAAAATCATGCTCAGAGTCATCTTGAATCGACTGAAGAAAGAGGCAGAAGAACACCTGGCGGAAGAACAAGCTGGATTCAGGGCAGGCAGAAGCACAGTAGAACAGATCTTCACCTGCCGGATACTGATGGAGAAACATCTGCAACATCAGAGAGACCTGTTCCACAACTTCATTGACTTTAGGAAAGCGTTTGACAGGGTGTGGCACAGGGGTCTGTGGCAGGTGCTCAGAAAGTTTGGCATAGAGGAGGGTCTCGTCCAAACCATCCAGGCGCTGTATAACACCGCCAGCAGCGCAGTCCTCCTCAACAACCAGATAGGGGACTACTTCAAGACCACAGTTGGAGTCCGTCAAGGCTGCCTACTATCTCCCGTACTGTTCAATCTCTTCCTAGAAAACATCATGCGTGAAACCCTCCATGACTTCCACTCCACTGTCTCCATCGGAGGAAGAACCATCAATAATCTGAGGTTCGCAGATGACATCGACCTGATGGGTGGCAGCAACGAAGAACTACAAGACCTGACAAAGAGACTGGAAGAAAGGGCAGGTGCATATGGAATGGAAGTGAGCACAGAAAAAAGCAAAGTCCTGGTCAACAGCACAACCAACACCCATGCTGAAATCTACATAAACGGGCAATAGCTTGAAGAAGTGGACGCTTTCAAATACCTTGGCGCCACTCTTACCAAAGACGGTCGCTCTACAACAGAAATCAAGACCAGACTAGCGATCGCAACAGCAGCAATGGCAAAGCTAAACAAGATCTGGAAGAGCAGAGAGATCAGCTTTCCTACGAAGATGAAGCTGTACAAATCCCTAGTGCTGTCCATCCTGCTGTATGGCTGCGAAAGCTGGACCATGACAGCAGAGACCACCAAGAGAATCCAGACGTTTGACACTAAATGCTTCAGGCGCTTGCTCTGGATCCCTTGGCAAGACCGGAAGATGAACGACCTTGTGAGGAGCCAGATAACATCACTTGCAGGCCCCCAAGAACCCCTCTTGGCAATAGTCAAGAAGAGGAAGCTGTCGTGGTTCGAGCATGTCATACGCCACAACTCACTGCCCAAAACAGTCCTCCAGGGCACGCTGGAAGGCGGCAGACGAAGGGGACGACAAGCCAAATGCTGGATGGACAACATCAAAGAATGGACCAGGGTGGATGGCCCCACGCTGATGCGACAGGCAGAGGACAGGGCCGGATGGCGGCGCCTGGCTTCGAGAGTGTCTCTCATCTCTCCTCTACGCCCATCATGGACAAGAGAATGATGATGATTCACTCTATCATAATTCGAATCCATTTTCCCCCTTCATCGCAGCTGTCCTCCAAGAACATTGCCACTAATGTTGATGTTGTAAGTGCTTCTTGTCTAAGAGTGCAGGTGTGCTTAAAGTGTGTGTCTGTGCGGGAGTGAGTGAGTGTTTGAGTGAGTGAGAGAAAGAGTGCGCGCAAGCGCGCGTGCGTGCGTGCATGCGTGCGTGCGTGCGTGCGTGTGTGTGTGTGTGTGCATGTTCATACAGCGCATAACTTGTTTCATTCTCTCTCTCTCTCTCTCTCTCTCTCTCTCTCTCTCTCTCTGTTTATATTAATATCCATAAGCTGATCACCGATGGACAACGCCAAACCAGCACCCTGCAAAGGAATTATCTCTCTGGTGTGCCATATTGTATAATCATTACATGTCTTCTTTTTTTCAATGAGTGTTCTGGGTCTTTTTTCCTTGACAATAAAATCACACATGCTTCCAAAGTGTTAGCACAATGAAACAATCTTTTCAATCATTTGCAGCTTGTCATCTCGCAGTGATTAATGTGTAAGATTAAGAACTGGTTAACTATTTAAGCTTTCCATGAAGTAAATAATGTTTTTTGCCCTTCTGCAGCGTGTAATCAGACAATGTAGCTTTATTAGAATCATGTGTAATAAGAACGTACATGCTTGGTCAACCTGCCTTTTTTGCCAAGGGAAGGGGGTGGTGGTGGCTTGTTTAATGTTTTCATGCTTGAAATAAAGTTTTCAAACAGAATCTGTCAAGTTTGTTTCATTGCAAGTTTCCAGACATGCCTCTTGTGAGTACAGCTCCGTGTCCCACACCTTGAATTACTGTGCATTGTCTTGTGAGTACGCATCCTAATCAACGTCCAAGACCTTGCATCCCCTCACCCTCCAGCATTATCGCGCAATGTCTGTTAGGAGTGCCTTGTACCCCACCCCACCCCCCTTCCAATCCCCTATCTTAATTTGCAATGTGTGGTGAGTGTGCCTCCTCCTCTTATTCCCACCCCCTCCACCCCCCAACTGTTCAACATCACACGTGAGCACACCTCTCACCCCACACCCACTCCTACGTTACTGAGTAGGCCTCCTTACCCCATCCAACACCCGAGACCACGAACACCCCCAACTCTGTTTTCCTGTGCAATGTCTTGTGAGCATGCCACCTACTCCCACCCAAGGATCCCCCAAACTCCTGTATTACTCCTGTATTACTCTGCAATGTTTCGTACGCGTGCTCCCCGCTTCCCACCCCACCCCACCTCCACCCCATCCTCTCTCTACTCCCGCTAACATTTCTGTGCTGTCTTGTGAGTACAATATCCCCCCCCCCCCCCCCAACCCCCTTTCCTCTGCAAACTCCCCTGTATAACTGTGCAATATCTGTTCTGATTACGCCTCCCATCCCCAACCCCCTTTCCCCATGCCACTGCCTTGCTGTGCCTCTTATGATGACCCCCCCCCCCCCCCCCATCCCCCCGCTTTCTTATCCCTCTCCCCCACGACCCACTACACTGACTCGCAGCTTGTGAATATGCCTCCCACTCCCTCTCCTTCCCTCAAGACCCTGCTACAGTGCTGAGTAGTGCCTTTGATGTGCACATCTTCCATTCCCACGCCCACCCCCAAGAAACTTAAAATACATTAGTTGACATCCCTTGCCACCTTCTCAGCCCTCACTGCTCGGTCACTCCTACAATACCGTGCAATGCCTCTTCTGACTACGCCTTCCGCCCCACACAAAAGACCCAACTATATCAGATGTACAGCAACTTAAAAGCTCCTCGGCACTACCTTCTGATCTGCAACTCAAAGCGCTATGTATTTCACCTCTGGACGGTGTATTTTTCCATCAAACATCCAATGTCATATATCATAGTCGCAACTATCCAGACAGAGCTGCACACGGCCAATCATACGTGTGCTGGTATGTGTGCGTGTGTGTGTGTACTAAGTATGTGTGTGTGTGTGCGCACGCGCGCTTTTGTGTGGTGTATGTGTGTGAGTGTGAATGAATAGCGTGTGTGTGTGTGTGTGTGTGTGTGTGTGTGTGTGTGCACGCGCGCGCGCACGTGCACACACCACACACACACACACACACACACACACACACATAAAAAATTGCAAGCGCGTGCTTACTAAGGTGTATGTGGTAGAATGCAGATAGGAATCGTAACATGTTAGAGCGTTGCTACCGGTTTTAGAGCATTGCTACCGCTTAAATCAAGCACTTTTTGTAAGTTATCCTGTGATTTACACAGAGAAGCCCTTATACTGGCAGTTTCAGGAAAGTACAAATACACACTGAACACACACACACACACACACACACACACACACACACACACACACACACACACACACTTGTGTTTGTTTTGTTTTTCTGTCATTCACCCTTGGCTACTGTTTCAGTGTGTCTGGTTGTAAGTAGCCTAATTCTGTAAAGGCCCAGTTTCCTCTTCAGGGAAATCAGTTTTGCAAACGGTAAAAGCGCTGTTCACCTAACAGTGGCAGAATTGGCTATTTATGCAACATTCATCCACCCCCACTCCCTCCACTCCTTCTGCGTCTCTTAAAACAAACAAGCGTACGACAGCGTACAAGGAAAAAGTAACTGCTTTAACTAAAATAATCGACGAGAATTAGTCTTCAAATGAAAAGTTGGAAATCTTAAAGACACGGTATGGAGCTAAGAATACGGGTAGAAGTCGAGAATTAAGAACTGCTGATATAACAGGCCAAGATAAAGACAGGACACATCTCCGGAAGGTTCGTTGGTACAGATACGATATGCATAGCAACAAAATTATTATTTCAACTTTCTAAAAAGTGGATAAACATTAGAATTCTGCTTAGGTGTCAATTTCTTGCCTGAAGTAACAGACTCGTGTTCAACAGAATGAGAACAGGAACAAGTATCCTTCATCAGTGACTGCTCTTCATGTCTATTATTCCTCTGAAATGAAAAACAGCGAACGTTAAACTCACACACTCTGTGTTTTGTTTTGGTTTGCTTTGCTTTGCTTCATTACAAGTGATGGACATGGGGAAAACATATTTCATATTAGAAGAGTTTCACAATGGTTTGTTAAAGCAGTACCCAACCTAAAAAAAGTAGGCTATATTTTCACTTTACACACTCCTTCAGTCAGTACAAACCACTACGGGAAATAATAACCCACAAACTCTCATTAATTAAGGAGCATAAATCACGAATCAGCAGTATTAGATGTTTACGTGGTACATTCTGGTACTTCTATCACTTGTCCCCACTTTGGCACATAGTCTGTCACACTTACAGAAGCACCCCTAAAGGCCAAATAGCCATCCAGTACCGCTCTTTCAAAAAAAATCATGCACTAGCAGAAATACACCAGTGATCGGAAATGTGTTGGTCGCTGACAGAAAACTACTTAGTGTTACCAGCTTCCAGCGAATACTTTCTAATGTCTCTACTCATTTTGTGGTATATGCAGGTACTGACAAAGCAGTTAAAGTTTCGTACAAAGATCTGGGCTGGGATCCATTGGAATGAAATATGAGTGCAATGGTTAACAAAAGTCCTAAGTATTCAGAATTCATGTGATATGATTCATAAGTAGTCTATTCGTCTCTCACAGATGGTAGCATCAGCCCACTTAGCATAAGGGTTTCATGACAGATAGATTTTTTGTCAAAACGTTTTAAAGCTACTATGTACTATCAGTGAGATTTCATTTTAGCGTTTTGCAAGGCCTATTCCAATGCAAAATGGTTTGTTGTTGTTGCTGTTGTTGCTGTTGGGGAGGAGGGTTGTATGCAAAATTGCCGTAAACTCATCTTGTACATTCTCTAGAAATAGTGTGGTAACGATAATGGTAACGTATGGTAACAATCGTGCATTTATTTTGGTGTAGTCATTACGTACATGTGATTTTCACCTCTAAACGACTGGCCGTCCTGGTTTTCTGAAAGAAGTGAGCACTTAAGCAACCTTACGTAGTTAAGGTTAATATCATTTTCATCTGAAATATCAGTATAACTCTGATAGCGTGTTTGACTCTATAACTTGATGGCCAAAGCAGGAATCTAAATCAGTCATGTGAAAAGGGAAGCTGTGAAACCAGTCCAGCGTTTGATGTGTACAACCATGAGGTTCTGAATTAGGCAAATCGACAACAAAACTAGACTATCAACTTTTATGCATATTCCATGGTAACGAAAATCACAGGTCGAGCTGAGTCATTTTCGACTTAGGCTATTACTGAAGTTCTTAACGTTCCAGGATAAACAAACCCGTTCAATCAATATCAAATCACCTTTAAGTACTGCTTACTGTTTTGAATGGGTGAAGACGTCTTGTCAGAATCTCAAACGACGCATTATTTGGCATTTCGTGTGTGTGTGTGTGTGTGTGTGTGTGTGTGTGTGTGTGTGTGTGTGTGTGTGTGTGTGTGCGCGCGCGCACGCGCGCGCGCGTGTGCGTGCGTGCGTGCGTGCGTGAGTTCGTGCGTGCGTGCGTGCGCGCGTGTTTGCCTGCGTGCGTGTGTGTGCGTGCATGCGTGTGTGTGTGTGTGTATGTATGTGTGTAAATGGTGAAAATGCGCCTATGTCTGCGAACTTTGCTACATTCGTAGCTTTTTTAATGGATTTATACTTCTGGTGTTTGTGTGTACATGTGTCTGTGTATTTATGCAATTTTTCCAGGCTCGTGTCTCCCCAGCATTCCTTAGCACTCAGTATTTAACAATACCCCAATCCTGACCCCCCCCCCCCCCTCCTCCTCCCCCCTCTCCCCGAAAAAAAATTCAAGAAAAGTCCTTCAAAAAGTTGGCAATGAAGTGTGCTCTTCTTGACTGATTCTATTTTGGAAAATCTTTTGTGTCACAGTTTTGGCCGCAGATTCTATTGAAATGCTGTTTTCTAACATGAAGTTGTATTTGAATTACCTCTGTATTTGTCAAATAATTGAATTCTTGGGTTTATCACAATAACCACAATATCATGTTCAAAATACTTTTATCCGACTAGAATACCATAACTCCAGTTTCTCTTATATTTCAATGAAGATTCCATAAATTTCTTTTAAAAAGAAGGACGTGATCCCCAACTGTCAAGTCGGCTTCAGAAAAGCGTCACTTGTCATCTTATTCGTCTCACCTGACATACGCAAACCGCAGATCCAGACAACACTTGTGGTCTCCTGCTGCCTTGAAGAAGAAGAAGAAGAAGAAGAAGAACAACAACAACAACAACAACAACAATAAACAACAACAACAAAGAAGAAAAGAAGAAGAAAAAAAAAACAACAACGCAACAACAACAACAGCAACAACAACAACAACGACAACAACAACAAGAAACAACTTTAGTTTAATACAGTCTGGCAAGCCAAGTGTTTGGAAAACCAATGGAAAATCAGATGGTTTTGCTTTCTTCCCCAATATCTTCAGGTAAATGTCATCATTTTTCTCTCAGTCCGCGGGGAAGACGCCATCATCTCCACCGGCCCCTTCAACTCCCTCCCACCAACTCCACCCATTCTTCTCCGCCCACTGAACGGGCTTACAATCACACAGGCAAAAAGAAATCGTCCTACAGTACTTCCCGCTTATGGTAAATTCAAAGGGAATTTTTCTTTCGTTATGCTATATACGAGGTTTGCTATGGCCGGGTTTCTTAGATGATACAAATATTTAGGGTTTTATGCTGCACTATCCAATGAATCTCTAAAGTTTCATTTCAGCGTGATCATTTTATACACGGAACAGTAGTATGAACGAAAAAAGGAGAGCAAACCTGAAAACTACCTCTGATTCTTAAGAGAGGGATTTGTCTCAAGATGTATGTCTGTGATGCTCCATCTCGAATGGATCTCGATGCGTTTATAAGTGCAATACACGCACATAAAGCAAGAACCCGGAAAATAATGAGAGAGAGAGAGAGAGAGAGAGAGAGAGAGAGAGAGAGAGAGAGAGAGAGAGAGAGTCACTCACATTTAGGTTTAAGGTATCAAGTTGCGTTTTAAGTGCATGGGATGATCATTCTACAATTCGGAGGGGAATTTTTACATTCCCACAATTACCTCGCACAATGTATAGAAACTCATACATTAACACACTCTCATGCTCATTTTCCTCTTTCATCAAATTCCTTTAACACGTAATATACCATATCACTTAGCAGCAAATTTAGTAGGTGGAAATGTACAAATCGAGGCCAATAAGAAACACATCTAACTGAAGAAAGAACAGTGAGTTGAATCCGACCAAGTTCTCTTTATTCTGTTTAATTTGGTGATCAATAGCTAACATCCAATAACTGTTTACGAGCAAACGCATGAACAGTCTATTCTAACGCAATTATCGGTATCTCAAAGCTCATAGCCACCTGAGGATGTGAGACAGTGAGAGAGGGGGGTGGGAGTGATGAGGAGAGGTCAGAGAGAGAGAGAGAGAGAGAGAGAAGAGAGAGAGAGAGTTCAGAAATTGGACCTTGTGTGACTTCATGCTAGCTGCGATTACAAATATGGTATACTTCCAAAATAATGCTGTCAATATCTGATAGGCCCCATTGTAATGGACAATTCTGTTTTTTTCTTTTTTCTTTTTTTTTACTCCTACACTCTGACACAAAGAACAGAGCAGATTTTCCCTTTGACATTAGACTATCAAAATAATACTGTTCCTTACTGTGGTGTTGAACCCATTGCAGTTATCAACATCAAAAAGGAATTCTTTGAAATCAATTATTGTAGCACATCTGGCAGACTACAGCTATGTGTCAAACAAAAAAATATACATTTGTGTACGCGCTATTACGTGTTACTTTTATAATTATTACTGTCAACATTATCGTCATTAATATTATTACACAGATGTAGTCGTAGCTGTTATCGTTGATGTTGTCGTTATTGTTGCTTATTTGTAGAGATGGTGTGTGTGGGTGATTTTGTTTTCATATTGATATGATGAACATGCTACTGTGTGAGCATGAATGGTGTGTGTGCGTGCGTGCGTGCGTGCGTGCGTGCGTGCGCGCGCGCGCGCGTGTGTGTGTGTGTGCCTGCGTATGTGCGTGCGTGCGTGCGTGTGTGTGTGTGTGCGTGCGCGCGTGCGTGCGTGCATGATACAGAGAGACCTAGAGAGAGAGAGAGAAGAAGAGACAGACAGACAGACAGGCAGGCAGACAGACAAGACATACAGACACGGAGAAAGAGAGAGAGAGAGAGAGAGAGAGAGAGAGAGAGAAGACAGACAGAAGACAGACAGACAGACACGACGGACGGACAGAGACAGACAGAGACACAGAGGGAGAGACAGACAGACAGACAAACAAATAGACTGACAGACAGAGGCAGAGTCTGAGGCGGAAAGCCAGACACTCATATATAAACAGAGAGACAGACACTGATGTGCTAACAATACATATGTAAAACAAAAAGATTATCAAGTTTGTATCGTGCGAAGTTTGATTTGCTTTCTTAAAAAAAAAATAATAATAAAATAATTCACAGGCACTGACGATCAGTTTGTGATACTGTCGGTCTCCGTTTTAACTTCGTGGGCAGTTTTCTCACGGTTGATTGCACTCACAATGAACGGAGACGAGATTTGCACTAAATCAAAAAGATGCTACTCTCTTCTTCCTCGATTTCGCAAAACAACTCTTGTCACTTGCTTTTATTCTAAATCGATTGAAAGTTGATCATTCACATCTCGAAATTGACTCTTTTGGTGTGGACAGACACGACTTTGTCGGCTTTCGATTTTCGACATGATCGAGTTAGAGAGAAGGGCTGATTCCTACCTCTGCACCGTTAATTAAAGCAGTCGTCCTGCAAGCATTGCGCAAGACCCTGGTGTGACACTCATTTCAAAGATATCGCGTGAAAATGCCGCGGGGACGCCGGCAGTCTGAGGCCCTGCGCGAGAGCTCTGAAGTGCACTGACTTAGCTTTTATCCCCTTACTTTTTACCTGCCAGGTGCATGTGTCCCAACTCCCATGATGACTGAAAAAATTCTCTCTCTCTCTCTCTCTCTCTCTCTCTCTCTCTCTCTCATACACATTAAAATATATATATATATATATATATATATATATATATATATATATAATGTCTTCTCATATTTATATGTTCCCCCCATTTTCTTCATCTTCATTTTTTTTTTTTTTTTTTTTTTTTTTTTTCAAATCTTTGCCAAGTCATTACTATAACGACTGAAGAATTGTTAGCCTGCACTTGTTTTCCCCCACTCCTTAACTGTTCAGCATTATATTGTTTGGTCAATCAGTGGGAGATTGCATCTCGTAGGAGATCCAAGTAAAGGTTGTTCTGCAAATTCTTAGCCACTCACAATGCTTGTGTTATTGAACAGCAGAGCTGACCACTCAGACTATTCCATATCTTTTGATCTCCCTTGCATCCTCAAATGGATCCTCAAGCATAGGCTCAAAGATTGTCCCTTACATTTTATACTGTTTGAATAATGCTTTTAGTTTTTTAGCAACTTTTTTCCTCTCCACACTTCTGTTTTGTTCCATTTACTACCCTTCGCTGGCTGCTTTGAGGGGTGCTGTTCGATTCTTTTTTGAACCCTTGGTGGCGAGAACACCACAGAATTATGGACTGTGGTGTGTCTCTATTTGACACCAAGAGCACAGACACATGAATTGTGTCTCCCTGATGAGTCCGATCCAGCGGACGAAAGGCCTAGGAGCAGGCAATACAAATAAATGTGCCTTCAAGAGGGATTACGATGGTTCCCTCAGGCGGCTAGTGAAGTTTCTCATATTTATAATATCTTTCCCCATCTTCAAATCTTTGCCAAGTCATTACTATAACGACTGAAGTATTGTTAGCCTGCACTTGTTTTCCCCCACTACTTAATTGTTCAGCATTATATATATCCATCCAACGGACGAAAGGCCTAGGTGCAGGCAATATGAACAGATCTGCTTGGAAGAGGGATTACAATAGTTCCCATGTGCTGCTAGTGAACGGTTTAGCATTTATACCATTTTTTTTTTTTCGTATTTTGTGTTCGCACTTTATTTTCCTTTCCTCCCGTTTCCCCCCCCCCCCCCCCCCCCCCCCCCCCTTTTTTTTTTTTTTTAAATTTTGTATTCTTTCTTTTATTTCAGTCTTTATCAAGTCATTATTAACATAATGACGGAAGAACTGTTAGCCTGCACTTGTTTTCCCCACTACTAATTATTCAGTGCAATATATATATATATAGTGTATGTGTGTGTACTGGTTAACGTCAGAATGTTTTCTGTTTACGCTCGCACAGCCATAAATCTCGATGGCCATAAGCGAAGTCGTCTCTTATCAGTGCTACATTTAGATCTAGTTCTTGATTCACGCATCTCAAGAGTACAAAATAGCATAAACTACGACGGTCAACTATCTAACATCGCACGAAATCATCTACAGATCTGCTTAACCCCGATTAAAAAAAACCCTAAACCTGGACCATAACCTTAACACGAACGATCCGTAAACGGTAATTCTAAAAGTTATAAACTGTATAAAGCGCTATTTAAATAAAATTGTGATGATTCTAGCTCTTTTTTTTTTCTCGCTGACCTTTTGCTTCGCCATTTCTTCTTTTCCTTCTTCATTTTTCTCTCCATTAGTTTTAGTGGCCCACATCATTCAGCTAATGACAGCTGCCATTTGTGTAACTGGTGGATGTTCCAAAAAAAAAAACTGAAAAGAAAAACCTAACGATGTTGAATGCCTACACATAGCAATTAGAACTGTTCCAAAGGCTTAAAACTGAACACGTAGATATAGATCTTTAAAAATAAAAAAAAATATATTAAAAAAAAAAAAGGTAAGTTTGCTGACGCAGCTAGATATTCTTTTTCTTTCCTGTTTTTTTTTTTTTTTTTTTTTTTTTTTTTCCATCCCGAGCGATGCTAGTTGCACGTAAACAAATAATGTTTGAATCCGCAGGAAGGTTTGCATCGGCAGCATTGTCGACACCAAAGGGCACTCTAAACTAGGTCTTTGCTCGGATAGTATGGTTGTGGAAAATTCTCACCGACTTCAGTTTCAGTGCTCTAGTTTTACCGTTAGGCGTAAGCTGGCCGATGTGAAACCTGTCCCGCGGATTTCATGTGGTAAAGTTGTACTTACCGAATGTTGCATTCCACTGTTGTCTGTCGCAACAACTCGCCTTTTTTAATCCGCTCGAAAACTGGATAATCACTGGCCATTGCACAAACACATTTGTCATCTGCTTACAAAGCATATTATCGTCCGCTTACAAACACATATTGTAATTACAAACACATATTGACGTCTGCATATTACCTGCGTTGAAAACTAGACACTGCAGCCAATGGGCTACGTTTATGTCGTCTGCTTGCAACAACCAATGAAAATAACGCTTTAAATGAACTCGTCCCATAGGGGGTGCAGGACTCAAGATAGGCAAACTACTAAACTTCAGTTTGGATGCAAAGTGATGCGACTATTCGGTAGGCCTTGTAATCGTATTTTCAGTTATACACCCTATAACATTGAGAGCCATGACACAATGTGAGGGTAATGCTTAGAACTGCAATTGCAAAAATCATGTGAATAACGTGAGATTGCGCCGTCTTTTGTCTTGACGTCTAGACAGAGTTTTCACGTACAGAAACAGTATTTCATGCTTTCATCTTTTTATTGGTCGGTCTATATAAAACATGCGTTCGCGCGTGCGTACACACTACGCGCACGAGCGCGCGTGCGCACAGAGAGAGAGCGGAGGGAGGGGAGAGAATGCAGTAAATCTGTGCTTGTAAATCGAGTTCCTTCTCTCTCTCTCTCTCTCTCTCTCTCTCTCTCTCTCTCTCTCTCTCTCTCTCTTCTCTCTCTCTCATATATATATAGAGAGAGAGAGAGAGAGAGAGAGAGAGAGAGAGGTAGATACATATCATATGTGTGCATGTGTGTGTGCGCGCGCGCGCGCGCGCGCACGCGCGCGCGTGTGTGTGTGTGTGTGTGTGTGTGTGTGTGTGTGTGTGTGTGTGTAAAAATTGATGTATAATTTAATGAGCAAAAATGATAATGAAAAGATGTACGTTTAGATACATGGATAATGATTTTTTTTTTTTTAATGTAACAAAATAAAATAAATAACTTAATATGCGACACTCATAAGAGAACGCATACCTAATACATGACCCAAAGTTATCTTATTAAAAAATCATAATTTCCATAGATGTTTTGTCTTCTGGCGATAGTGGAGGGGGGAGGCAATGGGGGCAAGTGGCGGGCAGGACTTCTGCTGAATTGTTTTTGTGACATCCGGATGTCTCACGACATACCAAAGGGAGAGAGAGAGAGAGAGAGAGAGAGAGAGAGAGAGAGAGAGAGAGAGAGAGAGAGAGAGAGAGAGACCGGACACTTGCTCGTGATAGTTTTCGTTTAACGAGTGTGTGTGTGTGTGTGTGTGTGTGTGTGTGTGGTGTGTGTGGTGTGTGGTGATGGTGGTGGTACCACAGTGGCGTTACCCCCATGCCGCTCAGTCTGGCTCCCCGTCCACAGCCACACCCTGGATTGTCCCGCCATTATTTCTACACCGGCAGTCCACAGGAAGCAGACAATGTCAAGCCGTCATGAGGCAACCCACCGGAGGAGGCACTGCACTGCTGCCGAGTCACCTCGCCGTGTTCAGTTGCATCCAACAGACGCGGGACGCCACTGACTAAGCCCCCTACTGAGGACGATAACTGCCTAGTGGCAGAGCCAGCGTGGGTGAGCGTCCTCCTCTGGAGTGCCCATGAACTTACCAATATTGGCCAGCTGGACACGAACTCATCAAGGGCATAGGCGTGGAGAAGATACCGATACTGAGGTCACCCCGACAACAGGGCGTAACAGACCACAGAAACCGAGACATTTTTATGTGACTCAATGACGATGATGAAGATTATGCTACGTAGATCCAGTCTGGTTCATGTCGACATGCCAGGGCTGTACTCTACGCTTACTTTCGTAATATGTCCCGACGTCAACCACGCCCAAGAAATACAGACACCTGAAATGTTGGTCTGAGAATATCGGCAACATTCTCGGAGACGTATCCATTAAATGGATCAGACTCGACAGTGTTGTCCTTGTCATCCCAATGAGCCCATAACGAACTAAGCTGTGGGTTGGATCAGGGCAGAAAAATCCCACAAATAACTGTCTTCAAAGGGAATCAAATCAACGACCTCTCAGCCGGGAAGCCGTGACGCTAACCACTGCGCCATGGCCGCTGCTTTGCTATTTCATATGAGACATCGACACTGGTCAATAGGGTGAGCAAGAGTCACTTTGTCTTTTTTTTTTTTTTTTTTTTCATCCGGCCAGTTTCATCGGGTGGTACTTGCGAAGACACTAGTAACTAACTATACATTGTGTTGGTTACTGTGGCAAAGAAGAGGCATGTTGTTGATGATCTAAACTAGCTGTAAGTCAACACTATTTCGTCGTTTGGTGTTAGTGCGCAAGTTTAGAATTACATAGCCCACCCCTCAAAATTCGCCATATATTTTGCAGCTTAAAAAAACAAACAAACAAACAAACAAACAAAAACACGAATGCATCTGGATAATAGACATCAATGAAAGGCAGAAGAGCCATTGTGCATATTTCTCTCGCAGTAGGATATAGCTTTGAACTGAAGCACGCTGTACAACATGTTTGTCAAGACCTCCATGGAGTTCGTGTGTTCGCTGTCTTTTTATTGTATTCTAAGCAAACTTCCACGGAAAAAACTCTGAAACATCACGACTATTTTCTCTGCAAACTTTATGTTCAGCCTACGCAGGTTAATATTCGTAGAGTAGTCTTGGAGCGAAGTATGCACGATGGGTCAAGTCGCTTCCCTTTCACTTTTCTGGGGGATGGAACTTGCAGACGGATAACAAACTATTCAAAATCCGTCCTAACCTGAAAGGGTTGTTACCATGTTCCCGAGGCGGCAGTATAGAAGAAACAGTCTTGTGCCGTTTGCATACAGGCCACTCCTTTTACACCCACTCTTATCTTTTAAAAGGTGAAGAAGCTCCGTGGTGCATTTCATGTCATGTACCACTCGCAGTGAAACATATTCTTCAGAGTGTTGATACTTGCATGATGTGAGACAAAAGCATCTTACAGCAGACTCCATAAAAACCTCGCTCAGAGATGTCCCACCTAATGTGATCTTTGAATTTCTGAAAGAAATTAACATTTTTCATCTGATCTAAGATTTTACGGAAGAAATATTTTTAACAAAATTCCCGGTGTGTTTTTAGAAGTTGTGTTTTGAAGAGTTGTGTGACAGTTTTTTAATCATTTTTTTTTTTAATGACTTGTGACTTGACTGCAACGCGGTGACAGCCCTGATATGACCCTTTGCGGTCGGCTGAGCTATAAGCGACATTACATATTTACTTTTCTGGGGAGTATTGTCAGCTTTCTGTTTACTCTGTCATCCAGTCATCTAAAATTTCAAAGAGTACCCAGCTTGGATGAGACTTAGTGTCAACACCAGGGCAGCAGACAGTGCAGTGCACAGTACAGCAGACAGTGTGTCAACACCAGGTCAGCAGACAGAGCAGTGCACTGTGTGTCAACACCAGGTCAGCAGACAGTGCAGTGCACAGTGTATCAACAGCAGGGCAGCAGACAGTGTGTCAACACCAGGTCAGCAGACAGTGCAGTGCACAGTGTGTCAACACCAGGTGAGCAGACAGTGCATTGCACAGTGTGTCAACACCACGTCAGCAGACAGTGCAGTGCACAGTGTGTCAACAGCAGCGCAGCAGACAGTGCAGTGCACAGTGTGTCAACACCAGGTCAGCAAACAGTGCAGTGCACAGTGTGTCAACAGCAGCGCAGCAGACAATGTGTCAACACCAGGTGAGCAGACAGTGCAGTGCACAGTGTGTCAACAGCAGGTCAGCAGACAGTGCATTGCACAGTGTGTCAACACCAGGTAAGCAGACAGTGCAGTGCACAGTGTGTCAACACCACAGGTCAGCAGACAGTGCAGTGCACAGTGTGTCAACACCAGGTCAGCAGACAGTGCAGTACACAGTGTGTCAACAACAGGCATATACAGTGCAGTGCACAGTGTGTCAACAGCAGGCAGCAGACAGTGCAGTGCACAGTGTGTCAACACCAGGTGAGCAGACAGTGCAGTGCACAGTGAGTCAACAGCAGGCAGCAGACAGTGCTGTGCGCAGTACAGCAGACAGTGTGTCAACACCAGGTCAGCAGACAGTACAGTGCAGTGTGTCAACACAGGGCAGCGAGATGCAGTGCACAGTACACAGACAGGTGTCAACACCAGGTCAGCAGACAGTGCAGTGCACAGTGTGTCAACACCAGGTCAGGAGACAGTGCTGCACATGTATCAACAGCAGCAGCAGACAGTGTGTCAACACTAGGTCAGCAGACAGTGCAGTGCACAGTGTGTCAACACCAGGTCAGCAGACAGTACAGTGCACAGTGTGTCAACACCAGGTCAGCAGACAGTGCAGTGCACAGTACAGCAGACAGTGGTCAACACCAGGTCAGCAGACATGCATGCACGTGTGCACAGCAGGTCGCAACAGTGCAGTGCAGTACAGACAAGTGTCAACACCAGGTCAGCAGACAGTGCAGTGCACAGTGTGTCAACAGCAGGTCAGCAGACAGTGCAGTGCACAGTGTGTCAACACAGGTCAGCAGACAGTGCAGTGCACAGTGTGTCAACACAGGTCAGCAGACAGTGCAGTGCACAGTGTGTCAACAGCAGGTCAGCCAGCAGACATGTGCAGTGCACACCAGTGTGTTCAACACCAGGTCAGCAGACAGTGCAGTACACAGTGTGTCAACAACAGGGCACAGACAGTGCAGTGCACAGTGTGTCACACCAGTGCAGCAGACATCAGTCACAGTGTCAACACACAGGTCAGCAGACAGTGCAGTGCACAGTGTGTCAACACCAGGTCAGCAGACAGTGCAGTGCACAGTGTGTCAACACCAGGGCAGCAGACAGTCAGTGCAGTCAGCAGTTGTCAAACAGTCAGCAACAGTGCAGACAGTGTGTCAACACCAGGTCAGCAGACAGTGCAGTGCACAGTGTGTCAACACAGGTCAGCAGACAGTGCAGTCAGACACAGATGTGTCAACACCAGGAGAGACAGTCAGGCACAGTGTGTCAACAGCAGGCAGCAGACAGTGCAGTGCACATGTGTCAACACATGGTCAGCAGACAGTCGGTGCACAGTGGCAACAACAGGTAGCAGACAGTGCAGTGCACAGTGTGTCAACACCAGGTCAGCAGACAGTGCAGTGCACAGTGTGTCAACACAGGGCAGCAGACAGTGCAGTCACACAGCAGATGTGTCAACACAGGTCAGCAGACAGTGCAGTGCACAGTGTGTCAACAGCAGGCAGCAGACAGTGCAGTGCACAGTGTGTCAACAGCAGGCAGAACAGTGTGTCAACACAGGTGAGCAGACAGTGCAGTGCACAGTGTGTCAACAGACAGTGCATGCACAGTGTGTCAAAGTCACAAAAGCAACAGGTCAGCAGACAGTGCAGTGCACATGTGTCAACACCAGGGCAGCAGACAGTGCAGTACACAGTGTGTCAACAACAGGCAGCAGACAGTGCAGTGCACAGTAGTCAACACCAGGTCAGCAGACAGTGCAGTACACAGTGTGTCAACAACAGGGCAGCAGACAGTGCAGTGCACATGTGTCAACACCAGGGCAGCAGACAGTGCAGTACACAGTGTGTCAACAACAGCAGGGCAGCAGACAGTGCATTGCACAGTGTGTCAACAGCAGGTCAGCAGACAGTGCAGTGCACAGTGTGTCAACAGCAGGGCAGCAGACAATGTGTCAACACCAGGTGAGCAGACAAGTGCAGTGCACAGTGTGTCAACAGCAGGCAGCAGACAGTGCATTGCACAGTGTGTCAACAGCAGGTCAGCACACAGTGCAGTGCAAGTGTCAACACCAGGTCAGCAGACAGTGCAGTGCACAATGTGTCAACACCAGGGCAGCAGACAGTGCAGTACACAGTGTGTCAACAACAGGGCAGCAGACAGTGCAGTGCACAGTGTGTCAACACCAGGTCAGCAGACAGTGCAGTACACAGTGTGTCAACAATAGGGCAGCAGACAGTGCAGTGCACAGTGTGTCAACACCAGGGCAGCAGACAGTGCAGTACACAGTGTGTCAACAACAGGGCAGCAGACAGTGCATTGCACAGTGTGTCAACAGCAGGTCAGCAGACAGTGCAGTGCACAGTGTGTCAACAGCAGGGCAGCAGACAATGTGTCAACACCAGGTGAGCAGACAGTGCAGTGCACAGTGTGTCAACAGCAGGCAGCAGACAGTGCATTGCACAGTGTGTCAACAGCAGGTCAGCACACAGTGCAGTGCAAGTGTCAACACCAGGTCAGCAGACAGTGCAGTGCACAATGTGTCAACACCAGGGCAGCAGACAGTGCAGTACACAGTGTGTCAACAACAGGGCAGCAGACAGTGCAGTGCACAGTGTGTCAACACCAGGTCAGCAGACAGTGCAGTACACAGTGTGTCAACAATAGGGCAGCAGACAGTGCAGTGCACAAGTGTGTCAACAGCAGGGCAGCAGACAGTGCAGTACACAGTGTGTCAACAACAGCGCAGCAGACAGTGCAGTGCGCAGTACAGCAGACAGTGTGTCAACAGCAGGTCAGCAGACAGTGCAGTGCACAGTGTGTCAACAGCAGGGCAGCAGACAGTGCAGTGCGCAGTACAGCAGACAGTGTGTCAACAGCAGGTCAGCAGACAGTGCAGTGCACAGCGTGTCAACACCAGGGCAGCAGACAGTGCAGTGCACAGCGTGTCAACACCAGGGCAGCAGACAGTGCAGTGCACAGTGTGTCAACAACAGGGCAGCAGACAGTGCAGTGCACAGTGTGTCAACACCAGGTCAGCAGACAGTGCAGTGCACAGTACAGCAGACAGTGTGTCAACACCAGGTCATCAGACAGTGCAGTGCACAGTGTGTCAACACCAGGTCAGCAGACAGTGCAGTGCACAGTGTATCAACAGCAGGGCAGCAGACAGTGTAGTGCACATTACAGCAGACAGAGTGTCAACACCAGGTCAGCAGACAGTGCAGTGCACAGTGTGTCAACAGCAGGGCAGCAGACAGTGCCGTGCACAGTGTGTCAACAGCAGGTCAGCAGACATGATCGACAGTGCAGTGCACAGTGTGTCAACACCAGTTGAGCAGACAGTGCAGTGCGCAGTGTGTCAACAGCAGGGCAGCAGACAGTGCAGTGGACAGTGCAGCAGACAATGTGTCAACAGCAGGTCAGCGGACAGTACAGTGCACAGTGTGTCAACACCAGGTCAGCAGACAGTGCAGAGCACAGAGTGTCAACAGCAGCGCAGCAGACAGTGCAGTGCACAGTGTGTCAACACCAGGTCAGCAGACAGTGCAGTGCACAGTGCAGCAGACAATGTGTCAACGTCAGGGCAGCACAATGGTAAAGAAACGGCGACTGTGTCAACCATCCAGCTGATATTTCTGAACAGCAAGCCTCTGGACTGTCATATGACACTTGTGGAGAAGTGATAAGTGATTTGCAAGAAACATCCAAAGAAATGGACTAAATGCGGAGCAGCTTCCGACGAGCTGACGATTCCACAACTGGTGGACAACGAAATCCAGACTGACCACGCCTGGAAACGCTGACGATCCCAACCATACAGAAATCATGATGGACAGCATGAACTATTTCCGCGTGTCCTCTGAATGACCACGGTGACGCACAGCGATCTGGCTTCCGTGTCGCATGTCTGGTGCTATTTGTATTAAATGTTGCTCATGTTTATTTCAATTTCAGTGTCGCCTTTCACCCCTTATTTCCACCTCCCCTCCTGATGTCTCGACCGAAAACCTGACGCATGAAACTTCACGTATTCGTATTCGTATTCTCTCTCTCTGTCTCTGTCTCTGTCTCTCTCTCTCTCTCTCTCTCTCTCTCTTCAACTGGTGCAGGTCAGACTGAACACATAGCAGGCGGTAAAAGCCTAACAGGACTGTCTGATTCGGGAGCATGTCGGCATTGACAGTGAAAATGAACCCTTCAGAAGAATGCTGTACATTTCGGTAGACCAACATCACGTGCTAGCCACAGAACAGCTCCCCTTCGTGTTGGTCGGTGTGACGGCGAAATGTCTGTCATCCTAGCAGCTCAGCCAGTAGTGATTACCGCCCTTGAACTTTCAGTTTTTCCCCTGTGTGCTCTCGTGGTTGAAATGACAGCTGAAGGCCGTCTTCGCGCTGGGTTGATGGTGATTACTCACCGTTGACCTCTTCTAAGTCACCCGTCTGATGGTATTGTAAACTTGCATCCAATCTCTGGTCTAAGCTGGGGTGTGTCGAGTCAAGGTCAAACACATGTGATGAACGGCCACACAGACACACACAAACACACACAAACACAAACACACACACACACACGCGCGCGCGCGCGCGCGCGCATGCACGCGCGCACGCAGCACGCACGCACACGCACACACACATCGATGAGAGAGAGAAGGACGGGATACACATACACACACATGCACGTTCGCACACGCGCACGCACATCGATGAGAGACAGAGAGAGAGAAGGACGGGACACACACACACACACACACCACACACACACACACACACACACACGCACGCACGCACGCTCACACGCACGTTCGCACGCACGCACGCACGCACGCGCGCGCACACACACACACACACACACACACACACAGAGGCAGAGACAGACGAACAGAGAGAGAGAGAGAGAGAGAGGGGGGGGGCAATTAACAAATATTTTATTGTCCATTCAGCAATGAAGCCCTTTAAACAAGGGGCATGTTTGAACATTAACTCAGTAAAATCAATCGCTCACCTCACCCCTCTCTTCTCCCTCCTGCCACCCCTCGCCCACAACTCATTCCGACCGCTTCCTCTCTCCTTCGCCACTCCCCCCCACCCCACCCGACGTCTGATACCCCCCCCCCCCCCCCCCCCTGCACACCCCTTCCTCATTCA
>CM065734.1:34884930-35022430 GCA_033310375.1 Conus canariensis | reverse complement strand
GCCTCTCTTTCTTTGATTATTTATGGTGTTGTGTGTGTGTGTGTGTGTGTGTGCGTGTGCGTGTGTGTGTGTGAGTGTGTGTGTGTGTGCGTGTGTGTGTGTATGTGTGTGTGTGTGTGTGTGTGTGTGTGTGTGTGTGTGTGTGTGTGTGTGTGTGTGTGTGTGTGTGTGTGTGTGTCTGTGTGTGTGTGTGTGTGAATACTTGATGTGTATGTGTGCAGAGAACACCTTGGGCCCAATACAGATATGATCGGAGAACAAGTTGCAAGGTCGATATGATGTGTCTTCAAGACAAATATTGATTGTAAAGTCAAGAGACAGAGCCATCAGATTTAAGGCGTGGGACAGGCTTGTATAGTAAAAAAAAAAATCCTAATTTCCTCAGATCTCTGTGTAATATGCACTGGTATTTGTCCATACCCCAAACGTGTGCGGAGAAGCAAGAAAACTAACGCGAGATACGTAGCTCGAGGTGTGATTATGTCTGACATACTTTTACTGTTAATTCTTTTGACCCAGTGTGTGTATCTGTCTATGCATTGCCTGGTGTTGGTCTGCCAGAGTAAAACTGTTTGAGTATCGATTTGAATTGACCTGTTGTCTTCAGAATATGGCCCCTGCATTCGTTTCAGTTTGTTGTCATGGGATCTTTTCAATGCAGTCAGTGGGTTCTGGTTACTGGTCCTCGGGTTTCTTAGAAGTGTGATACCCTGATTACCAGTCAAATCTAATTCTAATGCAGAGAGAGACAGACAGACAGACAGACAGACAGACAGACAAATAGACAGACAGACAGACAGACAGGGTGTTCTGGATTTGTTTGTTGTTGTTGTTTTTTATTTGTGGTGTTTTTACCGTGGATCTTGGGGGTGGGGTGGGGGGTTGCTTTTTAGGCAGTCGCACTCAAACAATAATTTTGCTGAACAGTCGAGTTCAGTGACATTTTATGAAGAATTCGTTCCTTCCCCAGAAAAAAAAAAACCCACAGAGGTTGTTTTTGATGAGGTTAGGGGTGGAGAGATAGGCGCAGGCGCACATTTGTGTGAGTGTGTGTGTGTGTGTGTGTGTGTGTGTGTGTGTGTGTGTGTGTGTGTGTGTGTGTGTTCTTGGTTTTCCCGATACTTATTTGTTACACACACACACACATACACACACACACACACATGCGCGCACGCGTGCACACACACACACACACAAACAAACACACACACTCACGTACACCATCATCACCACCACCACTACCCCCCCCCCCCCCCCCCCCCCCCCAACAAAAACAACCTTCGCAGAGTTTTGGGGGAAGAAACAAATATTTCAATTCTTCATAAAGTGTCACTGAAGTTAAGACTGTTCAGCAAAATTATTGTTCGAGCGCGACTGCCTTGAGAGTAAACTTCAAGATCCATGCGCGCGCGCTCACATGAGTGTGTGTGTGTGTGTGTGTGTGTGTGTGTGTGTGTGTGTGTGTGTGTGTGTGTGTGTGCGTGCGTGCGTGCGTGCGTGCGTGCGAGCGTGCGTGCGTGCGTGCGTGCGTGTGTGTGTGCACAGAGTGGAGGCCAGCAGTAGTACCGCCTTTCCCGTGGGCAGTGTGGTGGTGGCCAATGTCGGGTGGCGGACACGGACTGTGGTCCACAGTGACAGGCGTGGAACTTTCGGTCCAGTCGTTCGACTCCTGCCCGATCTGGGCGATCTGTCTCCCTCCCTTGGCCTGGGCTGTGTGGGCATGACCGGGTAGGTACCTACTGCTTACTGTATCTATGTCATTCCCTTCCCCCTCCCTTTCTGCCTCTCTCTCGTATGCATGAGTGTGTGTGTGTGTGTGTGTGTGTTGTGTGTGTGTGTGTGTGTGTGTGTGTGTGTGCGTGTGTGTGTGTGTGTGCGCGCGCGCACACGTACACGTGTTGGCAGTAGTTTGACTGATTCTGGATGGGGGCTCTCGTCTGTCGCTCTCTCAGCTCTGGTTCCGTGTGAAGTCCGGTTTACTTTGTGTTGTATTGGTCGGACGACGGTGGGCGTCAGTTTTTCTCGCCTCTTCAGTGACTTTCTCCTTGCAGGCTGACTTTCTACTTTGGCCTGTTACATCGCGGTCAGCCCCAGGTAGAATGACACACAAACCTTTCTCCTTGCAGGCTGACGGCCTACTTTGGCCTGTTACATCGCGGTCAGCCCCAGGCTGGACTTACAGTGCTGGTCAATGCAGCGGCGGGGGCAGTGGGCAGTGTGGTGGGACAGCTGGCCAAGATCAAGGTAGCCAGTCACTTAATGATAATAATAATAATAATAATAATAATTGTAATGACGATAAAAGCATAAAATTTTTATAAAGCGCCATGCCAAAGGTTTTAAGCGCTGACAATCCACACTCTCGAGTACACAACAGGCTGCCTACCTGGGTTGTGCCGACTGAAGAGCTGCCTGCAGGCGCTTCATTCAGTCGTTTCCAGTGTCAACCAGTCAATATCGTTCTCTCAGTGTCTTACTTCCTTCATTCTTTCACTTTCTCTTCTGACCGCTGACGCCCGCCTTCATGCCTTCAGGGCTGTCACGTGGGACACGTTATTACTGGATGTGTGTCCACAGGCTGCCCGCTTGATCAGCGCTAATGAGCTGTGGGCTTGGACAAGGGGGGAAGGGGGAGAAAGTAGGAGAGCAGTGGGGCGGGGGACGGGTGTGAATGGATGCGTGGAAGTAGATGAGCAGTGGGGGTGGATGGCGAAGGGCATTACAAACGGGTTTAGACGCCTGCTCATGGGTGGGATTCTTCAAGATTGAGCCGGATTGCAGGATTCCTTTTTCTTTTTCAAACTTCACAATCTGATTTGGTTTCAAAGCGAGGTGACTGATGGCGGAAATTGAAGCGAATTTTTAAAAGGGAAAGATATTATTTCCGCATACAAAACAGACAAACTTGGTGTTTTATCCTGTAATCTGTTTGTCTGTTTTGTCTGCGGAAATAATATTTTTCCTTTTCAAAAATGTGATTTGGTTCGCCTCGGTCCTCACTCCCCCCCCCCCCCCCCCCCCCCACCGCCTCTCAGGATTCAAACCATCTGTAAGCCCCACTCATGTCTTGCACTGAGGAAGATGCCATGACTTCAGTGCCACCTTTCAGCGTTCAAACTTTTCAGTGCAACCCGCACCTTCCACAGAGAATGGTGTTATGGCCTCAGCATGAAGGCACTTCCACTCGGTGATGATCCGCGGAAAGAGGACACTCCTCCTGTCGCTGTTTTACAGGCAGGAAGCTGGTTGAACAACAGGTCGAATTGTTGAGAACATCTTCTCGGAGGTGGACCTGTAGGGGTGTGTTGAAGGTAACTTCTTCATGATGGGAGCTGAGAAAGGTTACCGATCTTGCTGTGCGCCTCCTGCCTCAGAGTTGAGTGCAAGGCAGCTGTTTGTGAGCATGACTCCCACACTTCATGTTTTGCTGGTACTGCACGCTGTGGCCTTTGACCACCCACCAGGCAGCACCAAGCTGCATGTATTTCCCCACAGGGTCTGTGCACTGTAAGGTCCCCCAGGCAGGGGACGCATACTGCAGTGTGGGCCCTACCACAGCTTTGTACACCTTTTCCCAGATGTTTACATAACCCACTTCCAGATTTCCGAGAAGAAAGCCAAGGGGGTTTTGCTGGCTGTGTGTGTGACGTTGGAAGTCCGGGGGAAGGGGGGGGGGGAGAGAGGACGGGAGGGGCAGCTGAGGACGCTGGAGTTGGTGAACAACGGGTAACTCTTCATAACCATCTCCCTCAGAAATGGGTCTTGAACTGGGTGTAAATCTGAATTGAGGGAAGAGGTTGGAGATGGATGAAAGAAGGGAACGGGGAAGTTTAAGGGATGGGGGGGGGGGGGGGGGGGGGTCAAATTGCGGCAGCATTAGACATAGTTTCTGGTTTCCAAACTCTCTTTCCCCACCCCCACCCTCTCTCTCTCTCTCCCCCTCTCTGTGTGTCTCTGTCTGTCATCTGTCTGTCTGTCTGTCTCTCTCTCTCACCGGTATTATCTAATATCTATAAACTAGTACCTATGATATATATGTCTTTCTCACCGTCCCTGTTTAGTAATTATTTCTCATAACGTCCCTCCAGTTCTAGTGTACATGTCTGTGTATAGATGTTTTAAGTATATTTGTACAATTGTGAATGAGCTGATTGACATGCAGCTTAAAAACATGGATGCAGAACACTTAAATGAAATTTTTTTTAAAAAAACGTCAAGTGATGTCACTGACTTGGCAAATGTGGCATAAGGTATAGATGGTTGACATGTCCTTTTGTGCATCGCTTGAAATATTGAAAACATTGGCATGGCGTATTTGGTCACCTATTTGAATTGTAAGGCACTGTAGAATTTTATTCCATGTTCTGATTGTCAATATATGGCATGCCATTTGTACGTCTGCTACTGCCTCTTTCCAGATTCACACACACACACACACACACACACACACACACACACGCACACGCGCACGCACGCACGCACGCATGCGTGCAGATAGATAGATAGATAGATAGATAGAGAGAGAGAGAGAGAGAGAGAGAGAGAGAGAGAGAGAGAGATCCTATTAACAGTAAGTAAGAATGCAGTACATTTCATTTGTTTGCACTTTAGTGCAGTTCGTTATCTTCACACATGATGACACTGAGCTGGTAACTTTTACCGTATCCGAGAAAGGCTTCACTATCAGAAAAAGCTTGATGTCTGCTGCCAGTTTTGATGCAATCAAAGCTAGTTCCCAGTGCACGTTGCACGGCCCGAGTCATCCAACCTATCAGACTTAATTAAGAGATCGTTCCCTTGCAGGGGTGTACTGTGATCGGCTCAGCAGGATCTCAGCAGAAATGCCAGTGGCTGACAGAACTGGGCTTTGACCACGTGTTCAACTACAAGGAGAGGTCTGTGGATGACGCTTTGAAAGAAATGGCACCGGACGGTATTGACCTCTACTTCGACAATGTGAGTACAGACTGTTGAGGTTGTGTCTTTACCGTCTGTTGACTGCAGTTGTGTTCGTCGGTGGATCTCCCACATTTCCAGCCACATGCAGGTTTTTGTTGTTGTTGTTGTTGTTTTGGTTTTCTTTTTCTTTGTTAGAGGGGAAAAGAGGAGGGGCTGAGGTGGAAGGAGAGAGAAGGGTGGGGAAGAGAGAAAGACAAGGATTGCTTTGCTGATCGTTGCTCTCTCTCTCTCTCTCTCTCCTCTCTCTCTCTCTCTCTCTCTCTCTCTCTCTGTATGTGTGTGTATGTGTGTGTCTGTGTGTATCTGTATGTGTGTGTGTGTGTGTGTGTATATATATATACATATATATATATATATATATATATAGAGAGAGAGAGAGAGAGAGAGAGAGAGAGAGAGAGAGAGAGAGAGAGAGAGAATGGTACTGAGGATCAGCGCAATCTTAAAAATAGTGCTCAACCACAGTGGGAGCGACATTTGTTATATTAAAAGCAAGTTAAAATCAAGCTGCTAAAAACATCTACAAATTTGTTTCACGCTGTGCGGTCGTCAGGATGTGATGAGCTTGTATTGCCAGTGCCACGTATATATATAATATAGCTAGCTGGTTTGCTGTTGTTTTTTCCCGTGCTACATGTGTTTCTCAGGTGTTGGTTTTATTCGCTGATAGGAACGTGCATCTGTGTCTGCAATTGTTAACCACTTCTGTTCTAACATTTAGAATTGCTAACTGTGGTTTACATAGTATAATGTATTTCTCTGTAAGGCATAGATTACATTTTTTTTTAAATGTTGTTGTATGGTGCTGCTCTTTTTAAGATTTTCCAAGATATGTTGTAGTCTATGTTTTTATCTTTAAGTTTCCAAATGTATTTACTCAATTCTGTTTGGTTTTTGTATCTTTCTTTGTTGAATGATTGTTTATGGTTTGCATATCTAGTTTTGAATTGGCTTTCAGTGATACCTACATATGTTTCTTTTGCGTTCTCTGATGTTACAGTGGCTTGGTACACAATGTTGTTGTAAAGGCATTTGTTGCTTAGGGGGCACTGTTCTTTTTTGGTACAGTTACAAGATTTCCTTTCGTTACCCTCCTTTTTCTCTGTGCTGCTTTTCATTTTGTTTGCTGAATCGATGGCATTTTTAAGATTCGGCATACATGAATATGATAATTTGATGTTGTTTTTGTTGAATATCTTAAATAATTTATGGTCTTTTGGGAAAGATGATGTCAAGATTTTAAAGAATTCTTTCCCTACATTTGTTTTAACTCTTGCATCATATGGGGGATTGTACCATATGATATTCCTTTTCCTGTTCTTTCTGCATCTTTTTGTATCATTGTCTGGATCGTATCGTAGTTTGTAATTGTAGCCACTTTTATGTAACGCCTCTTGGTATTCAGCTGTAGCATTATTGAATACTGTTTCGTTACATGACAAATTGGATGGTCTTTTATTTATGCTTTTGGGTATTGTTTTCAGTATGGAGGGTGGGTGATTGCTTTTGATGTTTACATAAACAGGCGTGTCATTTGGTTTCTTGTATGGTTTATATGTGTGTTGGTTGAGGTCTAACGTTATGTCTAAATAGTTCACTATCTCTTTGTTTGCTTCTATTGTGATTTTTAAGTTTTGGTTGTGGAAAATTTTACACAATTCTTTTTTTTCTTATTTTCAATATTCCTAGGGTTGTCATTCAGAGCGGCAAGGCCGTCATCCCTGTACAGTCCAGTTTGTTTTCCAAGTTTTTTTTTAATATTGGATAACATGAATAGTCCGACATAAATAAAAGACTATCCAATTTGTCATGTAACGAAACAGTATTCAACAATGCTACAGCTGAATACCAAGAGGCGTTACATAAAAGTGGCTATATATATATATTGTGTGTGTGTGTGTGTGTGTGTGGTGTGTGTGTGTGTGTGTGTGTGTGTGTGTGTGTGTTTGATCAATAAGAACGAAACTTATATTGCGTTACTGCAAGAGGTTGTGTGACAGAGAGAGAATTTATCTACAATGTGCGATACAGATTAAGGAAAGAGGTTGTATAAATACACAGATAAGATGGATCACCTGCACAACCTGTAGGTTACTGGAAGGGGCTGTATCACCACTCAAAGACATCACTACAGTCTGTCATGCAGAATACTTAAAGAGGTGTACGGGTGAGGGAGGACCATGCACATTGCAAAATGCAGATAAGTGAAAGAGGTTGTATGACGACACAGGTAGGGGGAGACTTCACCTACACTGTCATTGCCAACCACATGAAATGTGAAGGGCGTGTCGTGATGTGTGGAGCTATCTCCACCTACAACCGCCCAGACCCCAGAGGTAAGTGGTTTGAATCCTGGACAGTCAGCAGCTTTGAAGTGAATTGATCAATGATGAGGCAGTGTGCTCTGATACGTTGAGGGTGAATTGATGATAGAATGTGGTCTGTGACGCTGAGGGTGAATTAATGATAGATTATGGTCTGTGACGCTGAGGGTGAATCAATGATAGAATAATTATGGTCTGTGACCCTGAGGGTGAATCAGTGATAGAATAATTATGGTCTGTGACGCTGAGGGTGAATTAATGATAGAATGTGGTCTGTGACGTTGAGGGTGAAGTAATGATAGAATGTGGTCTGTGACGTTAAGGGTGAAACAAATATAGAATATGGTATGTGACGTCGAGGGTGAATTAATGATAGATTATGGTCTGTGACGCTGAAGGTGAATTAATGACAGAATGTGGTCTGTGACGCTGAGGGTGAATTAATGACAGAATGTGGTCTGTGACGCTGAAGGTGAATTAATGACAGAATGTGGTCTGTGACGCTGAAGGTGAATTAATGACAGAATGTGGTCTGTGACGCTGAGGGTTAATTAATGATAGATTATGGTCTGTGACGCTGAAGGTGAATTAATGACAGAATGTGGTCTGTGACGCTGAGGGTTAATTAATGATAGATTATGGTCTGTGACGTTGAAGGTGAATTAATGACAGAATGTGGTCTGTGACGCTGAGGGTTAATTAAAGACAGAATGTGGTCTGTGATACTGAGGGTGAATTAATGATAGAATGTGGTGTGTGATGCTGAGGTTGAATTAATGATAGAATATGGCCTGTGACCCTTAGGGTAAGTTAATGACAGAATATGGTCTGTGACACTAAGGGTTAATTAATGATAAAATATGATCTGTGATGTTGAAGGTTAATTACTGATAGAATGTGGTCTGTGATGTTGAGGGTAAATTAATGATAGAATAATGGTCTGTGACGCTGAGGGTTAATTAATGATAGAACATGGTCTGTGACGTTGAAGGTAAATTAATGATAGAATATGGCCTGTGAGTTAAGGGTAAAGTAATGATAGAATGTGGTCTGTGACACTGTTGTTGAATTGATGATGAAGTAGTTTGCTCTTCGACGCCGGGTGTCGAATTAATGATGTGATAGATTCTGTGTAGCTTGTGACAAATTAATTAAGACAGAGTGTGCTTTTTCATACTGGTTGTGACCTGATAATGATGGAGTATTCTGTGCTATGCTAGTGTTGGATTACTAGCAAAGGAGTGTTCTCGTGTAGATGATAGTGTTGGATTAATCATAATGGGATGATCTCGTGTGATGCTAGTGTTGAATTAAAATCATGATCGAGTGTTCTCGGGTAATGCTGGTGACAAATTAGTAATAATGGAGTGTGTTATTTTATAGTGGTGGTGAACAAATAATGAGTGTTCTTGTGTAATGCTAGTGGTGAATTAATCATGTTGGGATGCTCTCCTGTAATGCTGGTGGTGAATTAATCATGACAGAGTGTTCTGGCGTAGTGCTGATGGTGATTGAACCATGACGGAGTGTTCTCATGTAATGCTGGTGGTGAACTAATCATAATGTTCTGTGGCGTCACATTCACTGGCCATTAGACAATGACATCTGTTAGGGATGATGTGGTGTTCTCGTGTAATGCTGGTGGTGAACTAATCATAATGTTCTGTCGCATCACATCCGGTGGCCATTAGACAATGACATCTGTCAGGGAGCAATTACGTCCCTTGACGTCTTAATGGAATACATGTGTAATGCATTGTGCGTGCCTGCATCCTACGAGAACACAATGCAGGCTTCCAAGGATGGTGCAGGTTGCTCCCAGGTGGTTTCGACAGCTGAGGAGTTCTCTGGGTCCCATTTGCACCTTCCGGTTTTTCTTTTCTTGTCTACCTTTCGGCCGACTCTGAGGAAAGGTCCAGTGACGGTGAGGAAAGACCCACTGATCGCAGGGAAGGTCCTTTGATGGCGGGAAAGACTGTAAGCTGGTAAGGCCTCATGTAGCAAAAGCTTGGTCGTGTTTTGAGTTGTGCTGACTTCAACTGTCAACGGAACAGGAACGAAAGAAGCTGCGGGATGCACATGGCAATTGCTTGACAGTGGCGTCTTTCGCCAATTAAAATAAAATAAAATATGGGCTGGTAAACCTATGGGGACGCTCCTGTGGATGCTCTGTCGTGTTAAATCCAATGGTTGTTACACAATGGCATCTGCGGGCGCAGGCCTCCAAAGGTGGTGCAGGACTGCTCCCAGCTGGTTTGTTCGGTAATTGAGGGCAGCACTTCTCTGAGTCCCACTCGCATCTTGAAGTATTTCTGTTCGTCACTGATGGAGTGTTCTCGTATAAAACTGGTGGTGAGTTGATCATGATGGGGTGTTCTCGTGTAATAGGATTCGAATCTTATGATCTCTGCTGTGTTCTTCATGGGCAAAAAAATGATCCTCTGTGTGTTCTGTCTCCGTGTATTCCATGCATAGGTACTGCATTTTTGTAGTCTGAATATGTCAAAAGTGTGGAGTATTCTAACTTCGCTGAAATCTGTGTTCTTTTGTCTGAAAAGAAATTGCATGAATATTTTCATGTTTTCACGTTTTGCATCTTTTTATGTTGCTTCTTCCACTGAGTTACTTCATGATCGAAAACTCATGTTCTTCTGTGTGCAGCCTTCTGGACTATGGCTGTTATTGCATGTTAGCTACAAGTGTTTTATTCTCTGCCCTATGAGAGTAAAGTCTTATCGCATCCTGTGTTTTACGATGAAACTTTCTCAGAACAACTCGCAGCTTTGTATATCAGGACCTCAGCCCTATTTGCTGTGTTCTTTTTACAAGTGCTTTACCTGAGACCGTATGCTGTGTTCTACTTGTAAGCATTCCACACCAAACAATATGCTGTGTTCCATTTGTAAGTTCTTTATCCCAAACTATATGCTGTGTTCTGTTTGTAAGTAATCACCCTCAGACTATATGCTGTTATCTGTTTGTGAGTACTTTACCCCAAAATATATGCTGCATACTATTTCTGTATTTTACCCCCAACATATATGCTATGTTATAATTGTAGATGCTTTGCCCCAAAATATATGCTTCGTTCTGTTCGTTACGTATCAAGTGCAATCCCCTCACAGCGCCCTGTTTTATCCATCATCATGCATGGCAAAAACCTACTACTAGGAACTGTATATGAACATTGTTGTCAATGAGCACATTGTTGTTCCTACTATGAATATCAGCAACAATAATACTTATAGTAATAATAATGATAGTGATGATAATATAATCGGATAATAGGCAGTTTCTTAGTGTCAAATCACCCCAAACTCCTGTCACAGCGATAATAGAGACGACGACGACGACGACGACGACGATGATGATGATGTTGTTGTTGTTGTTGACGACGACGATGACGACGATGATGATGACGATGATGACGACGGTGATGACGGTGATGATGATGATGATATTGTTCTTGTTGACGTTGTTGTTGTTGTTGTTGTTGTTGATGATGATGATGATGATGATGATGATGATGATGATGATGACGACGACGATGACGATGATGATGATGACGATGATGATGATGACGATGATGATGATGACGACGATGACGATGACGATGACAATAGGAGTCAGCCATGGTGACGGTGCTGGTAATGACCATGCCATGTGGGCAGTGCGAGACTGGACGATGTTCGTAGTGGAGAAGCAGCTGACCCTGCTGGGCAGCAGTGTGGCCATGTTCGTGCCGTTGTACCAGGAGGCCCTGCACCAGCTGCTGCATTGGGTCAGACAGGTGAGTCAGTGGGTCAGACAGGAGGGTCAGTGGGTCAGACAGGTGGGTGGGTCAGATAGGTGGGTGGGTCAGACAGGTGGGTCAGACAGGCGGGTCAGGCAGGTAGGTGGGTCAGACAGGTGGGTCAGACATGTGGTAGGTCAGACAGGTGGGTAGGTCAGACAGGTGTGTCAGACAGGTGAGTCAGACAGGTGGGTCAGACAGGTGGGTGGGTCAGACAGGTGGGTGGGTCAGACAGATGGGTGGGTCAGACAGGTGGGTGGGTCAAACAGGTGGGTGGGTCAGGCAGGTGTGTCAGTCAGGTGGGTCTGACAGGTGGGTCAGACAGATCGATGTGTCAGGCAGGTGTGTCAGACAGGTGGGTGGGTTAGACAGGTGGGTGGGTCAGACAGTTTGGTGTGTGAGACAGGTGGGTGGGTGAGTCAGACAGGTGGGTCAGACGAGTGAGTGGGTCAGACAGGTGGGTTGGTCAGACAACGAGGTCAGACAGTTGGGTCAGACAGGTGGGTCTGACAGGTGGGTGGGTCAGACAAGTGGGTGGGTCACAGGTAGATGTGTTTGAACAGGTGGGTTAAACAGGTGGGTCAGACAGGAGGGTCGGTCAGACAGGCGGGTCAGACAGGTGGGTGGGTCAGAGAGACAGGTCAGACAGGTGGGTGGGTCAGACAGGTGGGAGGGTCAGACAAGTGGGTCAGACAGATGGGTGGGTTAGAGAGGTGGGTCAGACAGGTGGGTGGGTCAGACAGCTGGGTCAGACAGTTGGGTCAGACAGATGGGTCAGACAGGTGGGTCTGACAGGTGGGTGGGTCAGACAGGTGGGTGGGTCAGACAGGTGGATGTGTTGAACAGGTGGGTCAAACAGGTGGGTCAGTCAGGAGGGTCGGTCAGACAGGCGGGTCAGACAGGTGGGTCAGACAGGTGGGTGAGTCAGAGAGACAGGTCAGACAGGTGGGTGGGTCAGACAGGTGGGAGGGTCAGACAAATGGGTCAGACAGATGGGTGGGTTAGAGAGGTGGTTCAGACAGGTGGGTGGGTCAGACAAAGGAGTGGGTCAGACAGGTGGGAGGGTCAGACAAGTGGATGGGTCAGACAGGTGGGTCAGACAGGTGGGTGGGTCAGACAGGTGGGTCAGACAGGTGGGTCAGACAGGTGGGTCGACAGGGGTGGCAGACAAGTGGATGGGTCAGACAGGTGGGTCAGACAGGTGGGTGGGTCAGACAGGTGGGTCAGACAGGTGGGTGGGTCAGACAGATGGGTCAGACAGGTGGGTCAGACAGGTGGGTGGGTCAGACAGGTGGGTCAGACAGGTGGGTCAGACAGGAGGGTCAGACGCGTGGGCCGTCATCCTTCTATTCTCTTTGGTTTTAGTTTCACAGCCAGGTGACTGAAGGTGGAAATTGAAACAAATTTTAAACAGAAAAGTTATTAGTTCCGCAAAACAATCAAGACAAACAGATTACAGGACAACACACGATGCATTTCGACCTCGTGGGTCTTCTTCAGGCAAAAACAACCAACATTTAGGTCAATGAAAACGAGGAACGAGCAACCACTTATCTTCTCATATTTGGGTGCTGCACCCATTTTGCGCCGAATATGAGAGGATAATGGTTGCTCGTCCTTCGAAATATATCGTGTGCTGTCCTTTGCTTTTTACCGGTGTTATTTGGTGTCCACTTCTCTTCCACTTACCCGCTCAGTGTTTCTGTCCCTCCATTTTTTGTGTATGCTGATGTTCTTTTGCCTCCATCAGCTACGTGATCATGGTGCCTTCTTCTTCCCTTCATGTCCCATCCCCCCTCCCATCCCCTTCTCTGCCCCTCTACCTCCCTTTTACCCCAACCCTGCTGATCTCCCCCTCCCGTCTTCGTCCATTCCGCTCCTCCCCCCCCTCCCCCCCCCCCACCCCCCCACTCCTTTCTGTCTTTAATCATTAAGTGCGAATTTTAAATATCAATGTTAGCGCCTGCATTCGCCTCACTTTGCGACTAGATCATTAAGTGCCAGTATTTGTAGCTCCTCTTCATCCCTCTCTCCAACCCAACCCTACCCTCCCTCTCACCTTCACCCCCTCATTATCAATAACAGTGAAAGAAAAGCGTCCAGTTGTAAAATGAATGATGACAATATGTGGAGAAAACGGGGGAAATGACAAACTTGTCTGTTTTAAGTTGTATTTGATGTTATGTTTCTTTACTTTTTGACGGTGTGGATTGTTTGTTTGACTGCTAACCCTACACCACCACCACCCCCGCATCCCCTTCCTTCAACATTTCTCTCTCTCTCTCTCTCTCTCTCTCTCTCTCTCTCTCTCTCTCTCTCCTCTCTCTCTCTCCTCTCTTTCTCTCTCTCTCACTTTTTTTTTTTCTTTTTCTGTTTTTGTTTTACTGGGGAGGAGGGGGTTATCTAATCTCATAAATCCTGTCATGCCGGCCATTGATTGGCTTGAAGGAGGAAAAATATTGGTTGCACAAAGTGGAGCATATGTGTGTCCACAAATGAACTATGGAAAAGCTGATCGCAAACAGGTATAGGGTTATGGTTGGAGGAATCAAGACAAAACACGGTAAAGAAAAACTAGAGAGAAACCAAAAGATCAGAAGGTTAAGAATCAAACTCTTGACCGCAATGTGCTTATTAAAAAAAAGAAAGAAAAAAGAATGAACATAAATGTATCACTTGCATATTTCCTTTATCCCCACTCCTGAAAAATCAAATGAGAACAAAGATCCCCACTCTCACCCTTACCAAACCACACGATAAATAGCAAAATGCACGTGTAGCAGCATTTCATACATTTGCTGATGGAAATGAAATTTATTTGGTTGTGAAAACTAAAGCGATTTTTTTTCGGTAACGCTTGCAAAAGATGTGATAGCAGTTTATGGTGGTGTATTTGAAATAGCAATCACACACACGTGCGCGCGCGCACGCACGCGCGCGCGCACACATGCAACACACACACACACACACACACACACACACACACACACACACACACAAACACACACACACACACACACACACACACACACACACACACACACACACACACACATGTTATATTATCAGGTAGAGTGTAATACTCACAGTGACCTCGTTCAGCTGCTGTGTCTTGAACTGTGTTGAAGACGTTCCACGTTGGGGCCCTTTCGTTGTCCTAATAACTCAGTGAGCAGAATTCGAATCCCTCACCAAAAGTGAGTCAAGGGAGGTAACTCCGCTGTCATAACAAAACACACACACACACACACACATACACACACACACACACACACCACACACACACACACACACACACACAACAAATTGCATTCTTTTGCTGTTTTGCAGGGCGAATTGAAGTACGAAGAGGCAATCACAGAAGGGTTTGAAAACATGCCTGAAGCCTTCATTTCTCTTTTACGTGGAGTCAACACGGGAAAGGCCATCGTCAAGGTCTAATGATGCAAATCACCATCACCAGCAATGATGAAACATGATACTGCGCGCTTTCACACTTACAAAGAAACAATACAAACAATATCTCTACCCGCGAGGACATCTCATGAAGACTACTATCCCCATCCTCTAGGAAATCTGTTACAGACAAGTAAATTAACTGACAACAAATACAATACAAATCACTGTCACCGCCCATAAGAAAACTTTGTACCAGATCACTATTACGCCAACAGAGGAATGTAATATAGATCATACAGATGGCTATCATCAAAGAAATCTAGTACAAATGACTATTACCATCCATACAGAACTAGAATACCTATCACTATCACATACATATACACAAAGAATTTTGATACAGATCTTTATCACCATCCTTAGAGTAGTGTAATAGAAAACACTGGTAAGCCCACAAAGAAATATAATACAGATCACTATTACTACCTACAAAGAGATATTATACTGATTTTTACAACTACATACAAACAAAAAGAATACAGATTGCTATCACCATCCACAAAGAAATATGATACAGATTATACCATCTTTCACAAAGACATATGATACAGATTATACCATCTCTCTCAAAGAAATATGATACAGATTATACCTTCTCTCAAAAAGACATATGATACAGATTATACTATCTCTCTCAAAGAAATATGATACAGATTATACCATCTTTCACAAAGAAATATGATACAGATTATACCATCTTTCACAAAGAAATATGATACAGATTATACCATCTTTCACAAAGATATATGATACAGATTATACCATCTTTCACAAAGACATATGATACAGATTATACCATCTTTCACAAAGAAATATGATACAGATTATACCATCTCTCACAAAGAAATATGATACAGATTATACCATCTCTCACAAAGAAAATGATACAGATTATACCATCTCTCACAAAGAAATATGATACAGATTATACCATCTCTCATAAAGAAATATGATAAGATTATACCATCTCTCACAAAGAAATATGATACAGGTCACTATGTCCATCCCAAAGAAATGTTACAAAGATTACTGTCACACCCACAAATATCTTACAGATCACCATCACCACCCTCACACCTTACTGTATGAATTAGATGATTTCACGCAGACTAGCTGTTTTCCTACCAGAATAATGGTTTTGGTGGGCCACCTTAGGATAATTGTAATAATTGTAATCGAGATATGTTTAGCACAGGATGTTGCAATACAGGTCTTGACCATTTGCATGTGCATGTACAGCTTTCATCCCCAACATCCCCTTTCTGTCTGCTGGAAACTTGACTCTGACCAAAGACTTTAGAGTGGGCAGGATCAGTGTCTTGGCTGCAGCTACTTGGAGTTCTACTGCGCACTTTGACGGCATTCAGCACTTCCTGTTGGTCTGACTGGTTCTATGTCTACCTGCTGTTCACGGGTTGGCTGCCTGTGCACCTCACTCTGCACCTGATAGTGTCAGACTGTCCAGTGTGAAGCACACACAGGGTGGATAATGTTAAATTGTCCAGTGTGAAGCACACACATGATGGATAATGTTAAACTGTCCAGTGTGGAACACACACGCTGTGGTTCAGGATAGACACAGGCTACATACAGACAGCAGGCCGACGTCACTGAACAGCGGACAGGAAGAAGCTGGCATACATGGTTACCTCCAGGCGGGCATTCGACCCTGCACAAATTGTTAAGGTCAAATTACAACTACAAGCCACAACTGCTGATCTGGACAACATGCTTGCTGATCGACAGACTAAGGTTAGAAAACGACATGCTCCTTGTCCTTGCCTTCCATCAGGCCAAGCTGGCTGTCGCTAAGTAAGCCCAGGAAATAAAGGCCAACCAGGACTGGGAGGACCCCCCCCCCCCTCCCCCCCCCCCCCTCCCCATTTGCCCCCTGTGGCACAGCGTGGAGAACTGACAGCTACGCTTGCTAGTGGCAAAGGCGGAGGAAATACGTGTCCTGCTCATAAGTGAAGACGAAAGAAGAAAGAAGAAAAGGACGAAAGAAAGACGAATGAAGAAAAAAAAAGACGAAAGAAAGACGAATGAAGAAAGAAGATACAAAAAGTGATAGAGGCCAGCATACAGACTGCCTCAGAAGTGACTCACGTATTGCCTTAGACTGCAACTGAGGCTCAAATTCAGACCGACTCAGAGCTCCCCATGGAGCTGAGTCATCCACACACTGCGAAAGTATGGAGAGGAACAAGTTGCTGGAAAAACTAAAAGCATTATTCAAACAGTATAAAATGTAGGGGACAATCTTTGAGCCTATGCTTGAAGATCCATTCAAGGATGCAAGGGAGATCAAGCGATATGGAACAGTCTGAGTGGTCAGCTCTGCTGTTCAATAACCCAAGCATTATGAGTGGCTAAGAACTGTACAGAGCAACCTTTACTTGGATCTCCTAAGAGATGCAATCTCCCACTAATTGACCAAACAACATAATGCTGAACAATTAAGTAGTGGGGGAAGACAAGTGCAGGCTAACAATTCTTCAGCCATTATAATAATGACTTGGCAAAGATTTGAACTTTTAGAAAAAAAAAGTTGAAGATGAAGAAAATGGGGGAATATATTATAAATATGAAAACCCTTCACTAGCTGCCTGAGGGAACCCATCGCAATCCCTCTTGAAGGCAGATCTGTATGTATTGCCTGCTCTTAGGCCTTTCGTCCGCAGGATCGGACTCATCAGGGAGACACGGCTGATTGTATCTCTGCTCTTGGCGTCAAATAGAGACACACCACAGTCCATAATTCTGTGGTGTGATGAGAATTCGGTTCGTATCACAATGCTCTTAGACTGTTTCATGTTTTCTCTTTTTTGCTCACACACACACACACACACACACACACACACACACACACACACACACACACACACACACACACACACACACACACACAAGAAGTGTTTTACACCACAGATTTAAGAATGTTCTTTACATTTTGAACATTGTGACATCATACAACCGAGAATTAGATGGTCATTTTTATGTGTATTCGGAAGAAAACATTTTCAAGCTGTATTACTGGAAAAGGGAAATTAATGGGTTTTAGCAAGTCAAAGTAACTCATTTATTTATCTGAAAATCCACTTGCTTTATGCAGTCAGGAGCAATGATCATGGAGTGTCATTGAGTGTCAATGATTGGATAATTATTTTCATGTCCTCAAGCGTGAGTATGGACATGCTGGGTTCAGAAGACTTCTGCGATTTGTGCGTACTTTCTGATTTACTTGGCGCGATGTGATTGCGCTTTTATTTCCAGTCAGGGACTCCTCTGTCTGTCTGTTCTGTATAACCATTGTCTGAAGTTCTGTTTGAATGTCAGTTTTCTTTTTTTTTTCTTTTTTTTTTTTTTTTTGGGGGGGGGGGGGGTGGGGGGGTGGGGGGAGGGGTAGTGATATTGTGTTTCCGCTGATCAATGGATGTGGTTTATGGTTGTGTTTTTGAAACCCCGTGCAGATACTTAACATCACCTGAATCCCACTTGCAACTCATTTGCTTTATATTGGCTACACAACTGTGCATTTATTTCTTCATTTCGTTACCTTTTAGTAACAACGAATTCTTTCTTTGTTTCTGTCTTCCATCCTTTCGCCCTTTATTCTTCTCTCTCTCTCTCTCTCTCTCTCTCTCTCCTCTCTCTCTCTCTCTCTCTCTCTCTCTCTCTCTCTTCTTTTCTCTCATTCTCCTTTTTTGTTGCAACAAACAGAATGAATGTGTCAGTACACCAAACATTAGCTCAGTAATTAAACCAGCCGCTCTGTTTCAAACACTCAGATTTTACAGTTCACATGTCCATCGGTAATAGAACATACAGATTTGCATGGTGTATGAATGTTGATAAAGCAACAAAAAAAAAAAAAAAAAAGAGAAAAAAGTGGGAAAAAATAGGAGGATGGAGGACCCACTTCAAAAAAGAAATAAAGAAAAAGAACACAAAGAAAAAAAAATTGACGGGAAGATGTGGAACGAATGGAGGTCGCAGGACAAAAAAAAAAATCAAACAAACAAAAAAACTTGAATTCTAAATTGAAATTACTATTTTGTTTGAGCTTTTGTATGGAATTCCAATATTTTGTTTGTGTTTATCTATGAAACACCTTTACCAGCATAAATAAAACAATTAAATCTGTTCAGACGTTTGGTGGATTTCACTGAGTGTCTGTCGTTATATATGTTTGTGTTGTTCTTGTAGGTGACGAAATTGATGTTTCAAAGGTTCCACCTCATGCTCTTATTGATCCTGCCCATGAAATGTAGCATAAAACCAAACTCATAAGATTGATTATCACTTTGAAACTATTTGATGTCTATGAGAAATCAGAAGCATATGGAATGTACAGAATCGCAGCATCAGCCAGTCAGTGCATGCTCACTTGTAGTGATCTGCTCTGTAGGAGTTATTTCTCACAGATTAGCTTTCTCCATGAATCTGCAAGAACGCCAACTCACTACAGACACAGACCTCGTGGGCAAATCCACACAGATTCCCAACAAGGGAACAGTAAGAAGGGCCACTGAGACCGTGGATAATTCTATCGTTTTAATTCAGGTCCATACTACATGACAATACATGCCGATGCAGTCTTCAACACTTTCATTCTACAGTTTGGCATCGGTCAGTTGTTCAGTAAGGAAGTGTGGTTCCCATCTTCTCATTGGTGCCTTTTGCGCTTGGTGAGGTCCCTGACATACCATTCACGCTTTTAGCGCTCGCTCTGGGGTTCTTGTCTTCCCGTATGTGTCTATAACACACCGTGGTCCAGTCCACCTTCTCATACACGTCTGTGACACACCACATGGTCCAAATAGTGCCCACAGCAAACTGGGGCCCAACTTTCCATTAGTGCCTACAGCAAACTGTGGTCCAACTTTCTATTAGTGCCTACAGTAAACTGTGGTCCAACTTTCCATTGGTGCCTCAGCAAAACTGCGGTCCAATTTTCCACTATGCCTACAGCAAACTGCAGTCCAGCTTTCCATTAGTGCCTACAGCAAACTGCAGTCCAGCTTTCCATTAGTGCCTACAGCAAACTGCGGTCCAGCTTTCCATTAGTGCCTACAGCAAACTGCAGTCCAACTTTCCATTAGTGCCTACAGCAAACTGCAGTCCAACTTTCCATTAGTGCCTACAGCAAACTGCAGTCCAGCTTTCCATTAGTGCCAACAGCAAGCTGCGGTCCAACTTTCCATTAGTGCCTACAGCAAACTGTGGTCCAACTTTCCATTAGTGCCAACAGCAAGCTGTGGTCCAACTTTCCATTAGTGCCAACAGCAAGCTGTGGTCCAACTTTCCATTAGTGCCAACAGCAAGCTGTGGTCCAACTTTCCATTAGTGCCTACAGCAAGCTGTGGTCCAACTTTCCATTAGTGCCTACAGCAAACTGCAGTCCAACTTTCCATTAGTGCCTACAGCAAGCTGTGGTCCAACTTTCCATTAGTGCCTACAGCAAACTGTGGTCCAACTTTCCATTAGTGCCAACAGCAAACTGTGGTCCAACTTTCCTTCGTGCCCAAACACTGCTTCAAACTATTTCGCATTAGTGTCTACACAGCTGTGGTCCATACTTCTATAAATAGTGCCTACAGCAAATGTGGTCCATTCTCCATTAGTGTCCATAGCACAACTTGGTCATTTCTTTGTGCCTATAACACACGTTTAGATCATGTTCCTATTAGTGTCTTAGCACACTGTTTGGTCCTGTTCTAGATTAGTGTCATAGCACAACTGTGTGGTCATGTCTTCCATTAGTGTCATAGCACACAGTTTGGTCATGTTCTATTAGTGACGTAAGCACACTTGGTCCTGTTCTATTAGTGTCTAGCACACTTTGGTCTGTTCTATTAGTGTTCATAGCACACTTGTGGTCATGTCTTTCATTAGTGTCTAAGCACACAGTTTGGTCCATCTTCTCATTAGTGTTCGTAGCACACTCAGTGGTCCCTGTCTTCTCATTAGTGTCCATAGCACACTCAGTGGTACCTGTCTTCTCATTAGTGTTCATAGCACACTCTGTGGTCCCTGTCTTCTAATTAGTGTCCATTGCACACTGCGTGGTCCCTGTTTTCTCATTAGTGTTCGTAGCACACTCTGTGGTCCCTGTCTTCTCATTAGTGTTTGTAGCACACTCTGTGGTCCCTGTCTTCTCATTAGTGTCCATAGCACACTGCGTGGTCCCTGTCTTCTATTAGTGTCCATAGCACACTGCGTGGTCCCTGTCTTCTCATTAGTGTCCATAGCACACTGCGTGGTCCCTGTCTTCTCATTAGTGTCCATAGCACACTGCGTGGTCCCTGTCTTCTCATTAGTGTCCATAGCACACTGCGTGGTCTCTGTCTTCTCATTAGTGTTTGTAGCACACTCTGTGGTACCTGTCTTCTCATTAGTGTTCGTAGCACACTCTGTGGTCCCTGTCTTCTCATTAGTGTCCATTGCACACTGCGTGGTCCCTGTCTTCTCATAGTGTTCGTAGCACACTCTGTGGTAGCTGTCTTCTCATTAGTGTCCATAGCACACTGCATGGTACCTGTCTTCTCATTAGTGTCCATAGCACACTGCATGGTACCTGTCTTCTCATTAGTGTCCATAGCACACTGCATGGTCTCTGTCTTCTCATTAGTGTTCGCAGCACACTCTGTGGTAGCTGTCTTCTCATTAGTGTCCATAGCACACTGCATGGTATCTGTCTTCTCATTAGTGTTCGCAGCACACTCTGTGGTAGCTGTCTTCTCATTAGTGTCCATAGCACACTGCATGGTACCCGTCTTCTCATTAGTGTTCGTAGCACACTGCGTGGTCTCTGTCTTCTCATTAGTGTTCGTAGCACACTCTGTGGTAGCTGTCTTCTCATTAGTGTTCGTAGCACACTCTGTGGTCCCTGTCTTCTCATTAGTGTGCGTAGCACACTCAGTGGTACCTGTCTTCTCATTAGTGTGCGTAGCACACTCAGTGGTACCTGTCTTCTCATTAGTGTCCATAGTACACTGCGTGGTCCCTGTCTTCTCATTAGTGTTCGTAGCACACTCTGTGGTCCCTGTCTTCTCATTAGTGTTTGTAGCACACTCTGTGGTCCCTGTCTTCTCATTAGTGTCCATAGCACACTGCATGGTCTCTGTCTTCTCATTAGTGTTCGTAGCACACTCTGTGGTAGCTGTCTTCTCATTAGTGTTCGTAGCACACTCTGTGGTCCCTGTCTTCTCATTAGTGTTCGTAGCACACTCTGTGGTCCCTGTCTTCTCATTAGTGTGTCGTAGCACACTCTGTGGTCCCTGTCTTCTCATTAGTGTCCATAGCACACTGCGTGGTCCCTGTCTTCTCATTAAGGTTCATAGCACACTATGTGGTCCATCTTCCCAGTAGTGTTATAAAAATCGACTGTCAAAAGATTTGAGACGCAAATGTTTACAAAAATCTTTTCATTTTCTAGGGACATGGATGCTCCTAGATGAATTCTAAACTGATTTAACTTTGGCGTTCGTGGCTTTGCGCATTTTACTTGTCACAACTTCAGATTTGACTCAAAATAAAACAATTGAAAAGAGCTATGCCTGAGCCTTTATCTCTTGTCAACCAGTTCCATTCAAATTCCACATGTCTCAGCGAGTCAAGTAATCACATCCCAGTTCCATTAAGTTGCTTGATCTGCAAATTCAATGAATGTTACTTAAGGAATTGTGCCATGACATAGTATAACGACCTCCGGATGGCTTTGTAACTATGCACGAACCTTTATCTCTTCGTCATTCAGTTCCATTCAAATTTGACATGTGTCGGTAAATCAAATCTTAGAATTCCAGTTCCATTAATTTGCTTGATCTGCAAATTCAATGAATGTTACTTCAGAAATTGTGTCTTGACATAGTATAATAGCCTCCAAATGGCTTTGTGCCATCTTCATGTTGAAAGACATGAAGCTAAATGATAGGTTTCGTACTGCACTGAAGAACACTTACACATGGGAAGTCATCATTTCACCACATTCACCGTTGGCCTCTAGTTTCTCTGTTTCCATTGATTTGTAGTAATCTCCGGTTACTCTGCGTCTACTGATTACTCTACTTAGCTAGCAAAAAAGTGTTGTTTGCTAGTCTAATGATTTTTTTTTTTTTTTTTTTTTTGGATAAAAAGGAAAGCTTGTACCACTACGTCAAATAACACATGTACTTAATGTATGTGAGGGTGTTCAGATCTTAAAAGGTCTACTTTAGAGGTTTTCGATAATTGGTCAGCTTATGCAGAAATATGAAATGTTTGATAAATTGGTAAAATAAACATCCGATTCGCTCCCGATCACACGAAATCGATCCGCGAAAGTGGGCATTTTCACCTGTAATCAAGAAAACGGGAGGTAATCAACTAAATCTTGGCATGGCTTAACTACTCTTGAATGTGACGTCACATGATGGACTGGCCGTCAGCCGCGACCTACACAAGCCAACGGCGACAGAAAGCGATTCTGATGGCACTTGCACAACTCGCTCGGTATTTAATTTATCATGTAAAAGCAGTGACTATGATTGCGACAGCCAGTGTGACTCTGGGGATGTTTCTGCAAGGCCTTTACCTTATAAGTTTGAACACTAAGTTCTTTTTACCACGTCAGTTCCAGCTGGACCACGGAAACGAGCTATTCAGTTCCAGCTGGACGCCCGAACACATCATTCCGAAGGTGTACGGACTTTACCGAAGTCTCGAGGGAGGCTACCGACTGACTTCTTGATGCGATCACGCGTGGACGGCGAGCGGAGATTCTCCTTCCTCAAGCCTTAACGTGTTCATTCAATTTAACAAGTGTGATCTGTCCATAGATAAGAACAGAATAAACGTGCGACTATCGTACTCATCTGTACGAGCTTACCACTCCGTCTTCAAAGCGCAATGCAGACGAAGTTTTTGATCCACTCGAACGGGCTCGGCAATTGTCGGAATAGCTCGTTTCCGTGGTCCAGCTGGAACTGACGTGGTAAAAATAACTTAGTGGCCCGGCATGGTTGCACGAACCGAATCCACTTCTTTCGAGTATCTGGATCAGATGGAAATGTGTGCAATGAATATCCGTCTCCTGCTGAGCTGCTGCACTCGCCTACAGCACAATATCTGCCACCCCCTCGTGACTTTTTAGGCTGTGGGGGATCGCAACTCGTGTTGATTTCACTTGGCGTTGGCTTGTGTAGGTCGCGGCTGACAGCCAGTCCATCAAGTGACGTCACAGTTTTCGGTCTACCGCGCGGGGTTTGAACAGGTGTGCAAAACTCGTTTTTTATCAATAAAATTCTTCCGGCGATTTTTTTTTTTTAAATGAATACCATACTGTAGTTATATGACATGTAGACCTGTTTTTAACAAATTATCGAAAATCTCTAAAGTAGACCTTTAATTTCATTTGTCGAGTGTTGAGGGATGATAAAAAGTTTTCATGTTGTCTGCAGAGCACATTTCTAAGCATGTTTGCTGATGACGATTTTAGTACAATTCAGTAATCAGAACAAATATACCTTTATTGCTAAGAAACGAACATTCAATTAATTTTGAGCATCAGCAGATGAATCGACATACAGGCTGGTACATCCATTTCGTTATCTTTGAAGTCATCACCGTGTATGCAAGTCTGATAAGTAAACACAAACTTAATAGACTGTTTAAAAAGATGTGCCTGAGAGAGAGAGAGAGAGAGAGAGAGAGAGAGAGGCAGACAGACGGAGACAGAGATACAGAGAGAGAGAGAGAGAGAGCATGGTCCATGAGCTTATTTTATTGTGTACGACAAAGAGCTCTTCAGACCCTGGCTGGAGGCACCTTGTTGAAGAGATGAATCAAGTATAGACATTTTGTGTTCTCTGACTGGGACAAGCTGGCCGGTTCTCATCTGTTGTTACTCTTCACAGTTACTTTACTCTTTGGCACCAACTGTCACTCAAACTTTATCTTTTTTTAAAAATCAGCAGATCATTTATCACTTTTTCATAAAATCAAATGTTTCAACAATGGGCTTGAGAGCTATTAATCTTCAAGTATTGTTGAGTGGGTGCACAAACAAGACGTTGGTGTCTCACTTTGCTCTAGCTAGACTGGCATCCTAAAGGTGACATGAAAAACCCTTCATGATGACTCCCAAAGGAGACGGAATTCTCCCTTCAAAACAACTGGATACACCGGTAAATTTTTTGAGATCACAGGTTTAATGCATTCTACACACAAACGCATGCACTCTTTCATGTGTTCCAATCAAAGACCAGGCAGACAAACTGGATTGTTTCATGTTTCTCATCCAATGATATGAAATAACAAAGCAACGATGAATAAATAAAACGGCTGTCCAAAAGTTCTTTATGTCTGAAGCAAAAAGAGAACAGATAAGAATACACAGTTCATAAGTCTTGATGGAACACTTAACAGAGTGACATTCTACAAAATGATCATGTCCGTACAGTTTCCAGAAATCGTTTATGAGAACCAATGTTGCTGAATATGCGACACTGCTGAAGATCAATATGTCATGATGAAGATTAACGTAACATTGTGTGTCTCTCTCACACACACACCAGTGTCATGAAGTAAAGATATGTGACACAACATATGTCATGCATCTTCACCAGATTTTCCGCAATCGATGCATGAAAGTTCTGACAAAAGGACACTGAAACGGGTCATTTCCCACATCGAAGAGCCAGCAGATGACATTGACCGAACCACATGTTTTCATAAATGTGGTTTGTGATAATGAAGCACTAACCTGTGACGAACTTCAGTGCTGCTAGGTGACATCTGCCTCAAGGTACCTACAGATGTTTCCTAAAGGTACCGGTACCTACAGGTGTTACCTCAAGGTACCTGCAGGTGTTACCTCAAGGTACCTACAGGTGTTACCTCAAGGTACCTGCAGGTGTTACCTCAAGGTACCTACAGGTGTTACCTCAAGGTACCTGCAGGTGTTGCCTTAAGGTGCCTACAGGTGTTACCTCAAGGTACCTACAGGTGTTACCTCAAGGTACCTATAGGTGGCATCAACTTTTTTTCCTCAAGACGTACAAAGTAACAAGAGTGACATGAACTAACTATAAGAAGACACACACAGTCATACATCAGTTACAGTATGTGAGACACAATAAGTACCCAAACACCTCCCACTAGCAATTCTGTCATGTGGTAATGCACTGGTAGGTACCATCAAGGTACTGGTAGATGGCACTAGAGACAATCATACACTCTGCCTGAAAATAGTTCACCTCAACAGCATTACCTAACGTACAAGGATTCAGTTATCCATGACAGGCATCCTTTTCACACAATCATTTTAGTGTGCATCCTCAAACTAATGGTTACCCAACAACATAAGGTACAGTTTCTATGCACCAGCCCTCATTTCAAAACGTACAACTGATTTCACATTCTTGTTCACATGAGAATTGATTTCAGCCCAAATGTCAGGTGAATGAGTGATTTCCATGGGGAAAAAATGTAAATGCTTGTGTTGAGATTACCAGAGATTAGAGTACTATACTTCTCTTGGAAATTTTTCTTAAAAAAAAAAAAGAAGTGAGATTCAGGTCCAAGTATTTACAACACTATGTGGAAAGATTAAGGCCTCTGTATAATGCTTTCCTTTCCCTCCCACTGAATATGAGAGAGACCTCATGAGTACAATGTGGTCACATGTGCACATGGATGACTAGCTGAACAGATGTACATGTACAGATGATTCATGCACAGTGACATTTGCAGTTAACAGCAGCCTTCCTGTAGAACATACGATTCCAACGTGAAGCATCAATCTCAAACAAAAAGTCTGTATTTTGTACATGTCATGTTCACATCTCATGTCATTTCTTTATCTGGTTTTCTGTATAATCATCACTGTCCGAGAATAAGACTATTTGGACAACAACTACAAAAAGAAAGTTCAATGGTTTTCTACACTTTCTTTGAAAATCTTAAATACTCAAGAACATTTGCCCATTCCTGTAATTAGCACTCTTTTTGCTGTGGTATGCAAGTCTGCCTGCTCTGCTGTTTGTACATGCAGGCCTGCATACATCAGTCTATGTAATGTGTACACGCAAAATCTCTGTGGAGCAGTTTGTGCATACTACAATACCATCTACATCTGTGATCAGTTGTTATCGGCAGTACATGAGTACACATGCACATAACACATCTAAGCGACACATGTAAATGTATTATCTCTATATGTGCATGTAGTGTAGTGTGCGTGTCTGCACACATTTACGTTATTCATGCACATAAGCAGTGCAGTATGTACTAGTGACAAACTGGTGCAGTTTGAAGCAGTGGTTAAACACACAAAGGGCAAACGAGGACAATACTGGACCATCCTGATGTTCCGTCCTGAACACTTCATCATGGCATACAGTTTAGACTGGGAACACCATTCAATAAATAGGCACATATTCACAGATTCATTCACACTGAGATGTACATATACATATGCCCCTATCATTGAACTCTGATGACACATGCACTGGACCACTGTCCTCAGTTCACATCAATGGATGAGCAAACACTATCACAAGTAGAGATATGACCAGGGTGGAGGGGTATAGACAGCAAGTATGGGGAAGCACAACATCTGTAACTTAATTTTGTTCAGAACCTGTCAATCAACTCTTGCAGCAAGTTAACAAAACATGGGCCATGCAATTGAATGCCTTGATAATGGATGAAACAAATCAGTGTGACTCCCCCCCCCCCCCCCCCCCCCCAATTTGTATGATAATGATGCAGATAAAGAGTCATGTCATGGATCTGAAAACAAACATCAAACCCATCAATTTTGATTTTCAAAAACCGAAAGACAAGTAACATAATAAACGCAGTTATGAAGACAAAGGCTTTTGAAACATGCAACACACTGATAGTAAATTTGGGTGCCACTTTCATCACTGTAGGATTCAATGACATCACACTGGATCAGTGGACTACACTACCCATTGCTTACCTATGTTGATGATGTTGTCGAAGAAATGCTCGTTAGTCATGTCACTGACTGAATCATCAGTTCATTTACTACAACAGCTGACTGTCATCGTTAAAGGGGAATGATGATGTTGTTTGAATCCATCTGATGTTGTTTGAATCCATCATCATCTGGGGGGTGTTACTGGACAAGGAAGAAAAGCGACAGCTGGTGTTCTGGTATGCCTCTTGAACCCGACTCACTATGACTGACTTTCACCAGTAGTGATAAACAGCCAATGTGAACATCAATCAATCCACTTTTCCCAATTTTTATTCATTCATGTTAAACTTCATTATTGTATTGGCTAAGAGCCAGATGAGCAACGTTTGACTTCAGCTCACGCTAGAGCCTGGACTTGTCTATTGAGGATAGGATATGTTTTGTCCCAGAATCAAAATGTGGTCTCGCTCCTCCTAAACTCCTACAACCACCAGACCATCAGTGGCGAAAGATACACGTGGAACAACAGTCTGTAGACACACACACACCACAGTATCTATAACAGCCATCAAAATTATGACAGATATGACCGCAGTCAGTCAATGTATTAATAGGATGTAGCAGTCTGTGTGATACAGTGGAACAAAGTGGTTGTGCTATGCAAAATATAGTGAAGGGGTGGGGGATTTGTCGTCGTAGCTACTCTTTTTAATCATACTAAAAACAGAAAGAAAAAAATTCAAAAACGGTAAATATTTGGGAGAATGATGAAGAATTGAGGTGAGGAGGGAAGCTGGGAGTGAGGAAAACAAAGCACTTTATCACTTCGATCTTTTGCGCAGCAGTTTATTTCAGAAGCCACACAAGAGTAATGGAGAGCTAAGCTGAAAAGGTCTGCCCTGTCTTCTCTTTCCAGTCTGCCCTGTTTCCTCTTTCCAGTCTGCCCTGTCCTGTCTTCTCTTTCCAGTCTGCTCTGTCTTATCTTTCCAGTCTTCCCTGTCCTGTCTTCTCTTTCCAGTCTGCCCTGTCTTGTCTTTCCAGTCTGCCCTGTCTTGTCTTTCCAGTCTGCCCTGTTTCCTCTTTCCAGTCTGCCCTGTCCTGTCTTCTCTTTCCAGTCTGCTCTGTCTTATCTTTCCAGTCTGTCCTGTCTTCTCTTTCCAGTCTGCTCTGTCTTATCTTTCCAGTCTTCCCTGTCCTGTCTTCTCTTTCCAGTCTGCCCTGTCTTGTCTTTCCAGTCTGCCCTGTCTTGTCTTTCCAGTCTGCCCTGTTTCCTCTTTCCAGTCTTCCCTGTCCTGTCTTCTCTTTCCAGTCTGCTCTGTCTTATCTTTCCAGTCTGTCCTGTCTTCTCTTTCCAGTCTGCTCTGTCTTATCTTTCCAGTCTGTCCTGTCTTCTCTTTCCAGTCTGCTCTGTCTTATCTTTCCAGTCTTCCCTGTCCTGTCTTCTCTTTCCAGTCTGCCCTGTTTCCTCTTTCCAGTCTGCCCTGTCTTGTCTTTCCAGTCTGCTCTGTCTTATCTTTCCAGTCTGCTCTGTCTTCTCTTTCCAGTCTGCTCTGTCTTCTCTTTCCAGTCTGTCCTGTCTTCTCTTTCCAGTTTGCCCTGTCTTCTCTTTCCAGTCTGCCCTGTCTCCTCTTTCCAGTCTGCCCTGTCTCCTCTTTCCAGTCTGCCCTGTCTCCTCTTTCCAGTCTGCTCTGTCTTCTCTTTCCAGTCTGCCCTGACTTCTCTTTCCAGTCTGCTCTGTCTTCTCTTTCCAGTCTGCTCTATCTTGTATTTCAAAGTCATCACCTTGGTGTCAGCTGACCACACAGAGCCTTTTCCGGCCTCTCAGTTCAGAGCTGTCAAACCCCTACATGTCACATCCCGACCAGGGCAGATCACTAAAAGAGACAATGTATCCTGATGGAGGAACAAACAACACAAGCCGTCCATAACATGGTGGCTACACTACTGGCATCTTACAGCAGTTGCTGCACAGACAACTAGCTCCAGCTGAAAGCAGGTTTTCTCTTTGATTTCTCTCTTAAATTGAAAAAAAAAGTAAAACTTTAATGAAAAACACTTAAAAGAAAAAAAAAACACGTAATAAAGCACGATGGGCAAGCAGACACTGCAGAACAGACTAGAAGTGTCCACTCTGGACAGTGTGTTCAATTGTTACTACCTGGTTGCCAGACTCGATTGAAAATAAAAAAAGAGCAGGGAGATCAGAGAAAAAAAATGTAAATGAGTTTCCAAAACAAAGATGGGAGAATGATCCACAATGGTGGGAAAACAGCAGAAGAGCTTAAAACAAAAAGGGAAAAAAAAAAAAAAGACTCAAAAAGAAACAAAAATTACTGCAGTCATAGAGAGTGTCAGAAAAGAGGAAGTTTACAGGCACAGACCTTTCAGAAGGCAGGGGAGCTATTGGTACAGAAAGATGCCCCTTGCATCTCCATGGCAGGATTATTCTATCCCTCTTTTTCCAAGGTTAGTTTCTTTAAGTGTTACAGCATACAAGGGGTGCTTCAATATAGCTCTGCAAAACAACTGCCCAATATCTCACAAGCTGAACTGAAACTTTTCAACATTTTAAAAATTCATTCAAAATGTGTGTCCATACTAACACCACTACACGTCATATAAAAGTGAAAACACCAATCAAAGGAACTCGACACTTTCCAATTTCCACAAGTTGCTAATCTACGGGGATTTTTTTCTACTACCCAAGTCATTAATATCCTCTAAAATTTTGGGTGTAAACTAACACAGAAAAAAAACATGTATGCTGCTAAAGATTCAAACACATAATTGATTCACACTCAGCTCTATCTGCAACTTGACCAGCACTTAAGCGAGGACCATCACCTCTCCTGTCAGCATCTACCAATCCCAGACACAAACCTTGTCCTGACAGAATTTCTTCTTAAAAGCCTGCTAGGTGACTGCAAGTACAGTCCAACAGCTGTGCTTCTTAGGAGATGTCAACTGCAAGCATCCCTAGTCAGGATTTCTATACCTCACACACAGCACCAACACCTGTCAGATAATAGAATTCCCTCTGGTACTCGTAACCTTCTTTTCCCCAGTGTTCTCTTCCCAGTCATTTTCACAGTCCATGAGATCGGAGAGAGCAACTACCCACAGCCTGCCTTCACTCTGATTTCCTCCTGTCCTCTTGAAACAAGGTCACAGCTTGTAGAATGAATGCTATAGGGTCAAGCAATTACACACTAAATCAACTACAAACAAACGTCTATGCTTGCCAACCTGTTTTGTGGTTGAACCGCACCTGCACCTCCTCCACTCAGGCATGAAAAACAAAGAAAGTTTACCTGAAAGAGAATAGGGGTTGGGGTGAGGGATGGGGGAGAACACTTCTAAAGTTGGGATATTCAACATGGAAAAAAAAAATCTGCCATTTTATGGTCAAACTCGGACTTATGTCTTCTATCTAAAACAAACAAACAAAAAACCAAAAAAGTTACCGAATGGATCATGATGCTGCACTCTTGTCTAATATTAACTGGGTTCACATGAGGCATGATAAAAAGTAGCCAATGCAGGTTGGGAGATACATGCTGAAAAATGACATGAATAATAAATTTGTACCAAAAGTGTTGTGTGATTTAGAACAGGCATACCATACATCAGATCTGGGGTACAAAAAATTGAAATTATAGAGAAGGAAATATTGAATGGGACAAAGAGTTGAAAGGATGAGGACACAAGAAAATGGATATGGCTTACAAGTCACTTGGAGAATCTGCAAGGGGAGTTCAATGGTATGACAAAAACCATAGATATTCCACTTCAAGGCATAATACACAGACAACAGAACAAGATTAATTATGTTCAAAAACCACAACAAACCGTCCACTTAAAAATCCATAATAAATTAACCAACTGGAAATTGTACAGGCTAAAGAAAAGCATGGCACGTGGTTGGACTGATTGCAGTCATCAACTGTCAAGTGACTCTCACCCCTCCATCCTTCCCATCTCACCCATCCCTCCCCTACCCCCCAACCCCCAGATACAACAAAAGCACCCACCATCCCAATTCCCAGCTGGTCTCTTGACGTTATTTACAATTTGTCATGACAGATAGCCACATGGTAAAACAGAGTGAATACATGTCTTGCTGTCCTCAGCCTTGCAGCATTGTACCAGCACTGTGGACTATGTACACTGCCAGGACCACACAGTGCTGCCCTAGCTGGGAACACATCTGACGGCCAACACTGTACATTTGACTGACATGGAACCAAACAGGACTCCACGGCAGTCGACACAACTGATACTCAGCACATCATCCACCACGCTCTCATTCACCATCGGCATCAAAGTGACCAGGCTGTGCATCATCCAATCACTGTCAACAGTGACCACCACACTGCACGGTTGAATCACTGTCTGCACTTCCCACCACACTGCACTGTTGAATCACTGTCAACAGTTACCACCACACTGCACTGTTGAATCACTGTCAACAGTTACCACACCATACCCTTAAATCACTGACATCCTGACCACAGCACTATTCTGTCTGCAGTTACCACCACACCTTACTGTTGAATCACTGTCTGCAGTTACCACTACCCCATACTGTTGAATCACTGTCTGCAGTTACCACCACCCCATACGGTTGAATCACTGTCTGCAGTTACCACCACCCCATACGGTTGAATCACTGTCTGCAGCTACCACCACACCATGCCGTTGAATCACTGTCTGCAGTTACCACCACCCCATACCGTTGAATCACTGTCTGCAGTTACCACCACCCCATACCGTTGAATCACTGTCTGCAGTTACCACCACCCCATACGGTTGAATCACTGTCTGCAGTTACCACCACCCCATACTGTTTAATCACTGCAGCTACCACCACACCATGCTGTTGAATCACTGTCTGCAGTTACCACCACACCATACTGTTGAATCACTGTCTGCAGTCACCACAATGTACCGTAATTCACTGCCAACAGTGACCACACTATGTAAAGTCACTGCCACAGTGACCACACTATGTAAAGTCACTGCCAACAGTGACCACACTATGTAAAGTCACTGCCAACAGTGACCACACTATGAAAAGTCACTGCCAACAGTGACCACACTATGTAAAGTCACTGCCAACAATGACCACACTATGTAAAGTCACTGCCAATAGTGAGCACACTATGTAAAGTCACTGCCAACAATGACCACACTTTGTAAAGTCACTGCCAACAGTGACCGCACTATCTAAAGTCACAATCAACAGTGACTACACTATGTAAAGTCACTGCCAACAGTGACCACAAAATGTAAAGTCACTGCCAACAGTGACCACAAAATGTAAAGTCACTGCCAACAGTGACCGCACTATCTAAAGTCAAATCAACAGTGACTACACTATGTAAAGTCACTGCCAACAATGACCACACTATGTAAAGTCACAATCAACAGTGACTACACTATGTAAAGTCACTGCCAACAGTGACCACACTATGTAAAATCACAATCAACAATGACCATACTATGTAAAGTCACTGCCAACAGTGACCACACTATGTAAAGTCACTGTCAACAATGACCACACTATGTAAAGTCACTGCCAACAATGACCACACTATGCAAAGTCACAGCCAACAGTGAGCACACTATGTAAAGTCACTGTCAATGGTAACCGCACTATATAAGTTCACTGCCAACAGTGACCACACTGTATGTAAAGTCACAGCCAACAGTGACCACACTATGTAAAGTCACAGCCAACAGTGACCACACCATGGAAAGTCACTGCCAACAGTGACCACACTGTATGTAAAGTCACAGCCAACAGTGACCACACCCATGAAAGTCACTGCCAACAGTGACCACACCATGGAAAGTCAGTGCCAACAGTAACCACACCATGGAAAGTCACTGCCAACAGTGACCACACCATGGAAAGTCACTGCCAACAGTGACCACACTGTATGTAAAGTCACAGCCAACAGTGACCACACCATGGAAAGTCACTGCCAACAGTGACCACACCATGGAAAGTCATGCCAACAGTGACCACAAATGTATGTAAAGTCACAGCCAACAGTGACCACACTATGTAAAGTCACTGCCAACAGTGACCACACCATGGAAAGTCAGTGCAACAGTAACCACACCATGGAAAGTCACTGCCAACAGTGACCACACCATGGAAAGTCACTGCCAACAGTGACCACACTGTATGTAAAGTCACAGCCAACAGTGACCACACTATGTAAAGTCACTGCCAACAGTGACCACACCATGAAAGTCAGTGCCAACAGTGACCACACATGAAAGTCACTGCCAACAGTGACCACACTATGTAAAGTCACTGCCAACAGTGACCACACTATGTAAAGTCACTGCCAACAGTGACCACAAAATGTAAAGTCACTGCCAACAATGACCACACTATGTAAAGTCACTGCCAACAGTGACCACACTGTATGGAAAGTCACAGTCAACAGTGACCACACTATGTAAAGTCACAGCAACAGTGACCACACTATGTAAAGTCACTGCCAACAGTGACCACAATGGAAAGTCACAGCAACAAGTGACCACACTATGTAAAGTCACTGCCAACAGTGACCACACGTATGGTAAAGTCACTGTCAACAGTGACCACAAAATGTAAAGTCACTGCAACAGTGACCACACTATGTAAAGTCACTGCCAACAGTGACCACACTGTATGGAAAGTCACAGTCAACAGTGACCACACTATGTAAAGTCACAGTCAACAGTGACCACACTATGTAAAGTCACTGCCAACAGTGACCACACTGTATGGAAAGTCAGTCACAGGACACACTATGTAAGTCCATCAACAGTGACCACACTATGTAAAGTCACTGCCAACAGTGACCACTGACACAGTGCAATTGTAAAGTCACTGCCAACAGTGACCACACAATGTAAAGTCACTGCCAACAGTGACCACAATATGTAAAGTCACTGCTAACAGTGACCACACTATGTAAAGTCACTGCCAACAGTGACCACACTACTTACGAGTTGACTTCAACATGGTGACAGCCCTGATATGGCCCTCTGCGGTCGGCTGGGCTGTATGCAACACTACCTTACCTTACCTGTATGTAAAATGACTACCGACTGGGACCACACTGTGCTGTCAACAGTGACCACACTGTATGTAAAGTCACTGCCAACTGTGACCACCACCCTGTTCTAACATGCTGTGCTCAGAATGCCGACACTGACCGTCAACTGTATGACAACCCTCTGTACTGTCAGCATTGTACATGACATGACGGCGCTGTACTTAAAACATTGCAGACTGTGTAGAAATCCAACTGCTTACTGTGCACCACAGAACAGTCTGAAGCATGTGACAAAGGCTGCAAGAGGTGAACATTGTAACACCACAGTAACGCATACTCTGGGGAGACAAGTTCTTTTTTTCTAACAAAACTACAGCTGCCACCCTCCTTTTTACAACCAATTCATTTCATCTTCATGGAGGGACTTGACTGGCATCTTCAGTTTGTTTGCCTTTTCTCATTCCTGGAACCTATACTGGAATCTTTTTTTAACAGTGCATGATACAGAATGATCAAGGTGCAACACATCCAGAAGGGAGCAGCCTGATGCATCGTACGCAATGCACGATCTTTGCTCCGCCAGCCCGCAGATTTACTTTGTCCAAAAGAATTCTGATGTCTTCTACCATCAGACAGTCTGTTTTTTTTTCTCTTTTTTCTGCAAGTGATGCCCCAAAACTTTCTTTCCTGTGTGGAAAAAATAAACCTTAACCACTCTTCCCTTGTTCCTACTGTTTATTCCCAAGGAAAAAAAAAAACTTTAACCACTCTTCCCTTGTTCTTTCTGTTTCTTCCCAAGGAAAAAATAAACTTTAACCACTCTTCCCTAAGGAAAAAATAAACTTTAACCACTCTTCCCTTGTTCTTACTGTTTTTTCCCCAAGTCAAAGCTGCCAAGATCTCAAAAGCACAAAGAGTAGCATTCTGACATTTCAACTGCAGCATTCCAGATTTCAGTGTAGCACGCGTATGCAATGCAGCAAGTCAGACTCAACAGTGCTTTACGTCGCATTTCACTTTACACGACATACTGATGGACTAACGAAGATGGACATCTTGTGAGCTATCCCATGGGTTTGTCCTGACTTGCCAAAAACCTACACTAGTACATGGCCATCAATGAAACCAATCCATGAGGCAGCTAAATCACGATCATCTTTATTTAGCGTTTTTTCTTCTCATTTTCATCCTCTCCTTAGTGAATTGGCAAATTGTTTTGACAAAATATGTCACAATCTAAACATCTTTATTTCGCCATTTTTTGGGGGACAAAACAAATCACAGTCGAAAGATCTATGTTGTCTCATTTCCATTTAAGCTGTTGCTCAGTCTGTGCAGCATGTTATTTTTACTGTCTTAAATTTTTGGGTTTTTTTTTTACACAGAATTTCATCAATAAGGGTAGCAGCATACCACTGACAATGAAATCTAAGCTAGCTACACTGAAAGTGTAGTAGGTGGCAGCCCTGTACACTACACCCACGGCCTGTGCGGCACTTGGGCACTCGAGAAGTTCTTGCTTTGCTTTGGAATGTTAAACACCCCCAACCAAGCTGTCCACACTTTCAGCCACACAGAAACCAATCAGACTGAGGCACAGATCTTGCATGTTCATGTGTGTAGATCATTCTTGCTTTTTATGAGCAATGGTTGGAGGTGTGGGGGGGGGGGGGGGGGGGGGGGGGGGGGAGTGTAGCAGTTTTGTGTGATACAGGCAGACATACACAAAAGGAGATGTCTCCCAACTACTGACTTGCGAAGTCTATTTTGTGATTCAGACAAGGAATTTGATACTTCAGAACAATTACTGCAATCATTACTAATATGGTCAATGTGTTACTAGCAAACAAATAAATCACCTTTTTCCTTCTCCAAGCAATCCCACATTACAGCAACAGAGCAGAAAGTGGTCCGAGTGAGATCACCTGGGCTGCAGGCCTTGTAGGGAGAAAATGGTTCATACATTCACTGTGACTGCCTTCATTTTCACCTCTTCAGGCACCATCTGACCACCTGGATGCAGCATTTCCCTGCACCGGCTCCTGTCATACTCACTCTCTCTCTAGTCTCTAACTGCTGTGCACCTTTTCTGAAGCACATCTCCTGCTCCCTTTCAAGATCATGGCGGTGGCATCCCTTGGGTTGTGGTACATTGATTAGATACTGACGCCGAGTCTCCCTGAAATATTGCTACTTTGGTACTTCATGTCTTATACAAAGAGATCTACCATATCTGTGCATTTTACACCCAATTCCCCCCCCCCCCCCCCCTCCCCAATATTAGGATTGTACATTGTTTTGACTGTACATACACTGTATGACATCCGTCTACTCAAAATCAGTGTATGCTGTGACAATACTGTGTTCATAGAGTATATGACAACAAAGTACCATAAGCATTGCCAACTCCGTGCAGTGACACCATTGCAGGGTAATTGTCAGGTCATCTATATACATCTGCACTCCATCACACAGGCAATCATCTCCTCAGTCTCTGCACAGTGAATCCAGCATTGCACAGATATATATACACTTTCAGGCCACTAAGGATGCAGGGAACCGCACCAACAATCATCCTGTGCATGATGCCTCAAACACACATTTTGGATGCTGAGTGCTCTATGAGTAGAAACAAACAACTTCGCTGCACGCCACAGTCACGAGTCATTCCCATTCCAAATCTCTCAAACACCTTCTGCCATCTGACCAGTCACGCCAAGCTGTCCCAGACACTGGTCTGAACCATCAAGTCTTGTCAGGCTGCAGATTATTCAGAAATCCATATCAAAACATGGACAAATAAAAACAAAAACAAAATATTAGCAGAAAGGGCACTGTGGGGAGAAAGTTGTGGCGAGTTCAGGTCTTTGCCGGCGACATAACTGTGGTTAAAGTTCAACGTAAACAACATCAATATGAACAAGATCTCTGACAGCAAAGCACGAGATTCCAAACTTTATGTCTGCAGATTCATTGCTGTTGTTCTGTGATGCTCTGGGCTTCATTTAGCCACACACAACTCTTCAGCCTCTTCTCTCACTTTTGAAAATCCGGTCCCTTCCTTCGAACTTCACGGACTTGTCATTCACCTAGCTGCTCCATGACAAGCCTAACTTTCTGTTCTGCTACTGATCGGTGAACTGCGCAAAACAGTAGTTTTTCTTCCACACAACAAGCCTAATTTCCTGTTTACTACTGATTGGTGCTAACTTTCTGTTCTGCTACTGATCGGTGAATTGCGCAATACAGTAGTTTTTCTTCTACATAACAAGCCTAATTTCCTGTTTACAACCGATTGGTGATTTGCGCAATACAGTAGTTTTTTTTCTCTTCTACATTACAAGCCCAACTTTTTGTTCTATTACTGATAGGTGAATTATGCAATACAATAGGTGAATTATGCAATACAATAGTTTTTCTTCTGCATGTTAAACCTACCTTTCTGTTCAACTACTAATCAGTTAATTGCACAATACAGTTGATTTTTTTCTTCTATTCTAGATAGTGTCTTCAGGCATCTGTAATTTCAAAGCCTCTCCTAAAAGTGTTCAGCAATTTGTGCCTCTATTTACAATTATGTTTACCAAACCATCCTCTTGTACTGTGCTGATCCAAATAACGGCACTAAAAGTTCTTCCTGTTATACAACAACAATCACATCATTTCAAATCATAGCTGTTCAGCGTCAACACAAGCATAAAATGGTTTGTCAAGAAGCTGGCCTGGAAGGTTATAGCTTCCCTAACACTCCTGCCCTCACTTTATGTACCAACTCTAGTTAACTCCTCTAGATCTTATCATCCTACTTCTTGCTTCCATCTACTTCCCCAGAAAGTTTCTGTGCAAAACAAAAACTTACTAAGGAATCTGAAGACATCACCAACAATAACTAGCTATTCAGTAATGGTGATAAGACACCAGTCAGAGGGCGATTCAATATGATTTGGCAAGATTTCAGGGCTTCTTCTCAACAATGATAAATCCCAATATGGTTAAGGAGAAAAAGATTACATACAGATATAATCCACTGCCCTCGCCAAAACACAATATGAAATCCCTCTATATTGAACCAACAAATTATCCACACGACCCCAATCTCTCATTGGTGACCTTCACCATGTCAGTTCTCCATCAACAGTCCAGACACCTCACAGCTTACAGCGAACTGACGGTCTGCCTTGTTCCAACCTCTGGCTAGATGAATGGCCGACCCCTTTCTGTTGGCGTGCCACACACAGGCTGTCTGTCTTGGGCAATTTCTGACAACCATGAACTGAAACCAGACTTCTGTTGTCCTAAGTATTCTAGTGTTTCCTTGGCTGTCCTGCGAGATCTCCATCCACCTAGTGCCTAGTGAAAGAGACTGCAACTATGTTTTAAGAACATTGCCTCAGAGGGACAAGAGTCCAGAGTCCATTATTACATATCTGAAACAAAACAAAACGAAACAAACGAAATATGCAAAATCTTTCTTGTAGATCTGGATTAAAATAGAAATTATTCTAGGTCTCAATTTACAAAAATTGTTACAGATGCAGAAGGGGCACTCGAAAGTAAGATTCTGCAATCTAATGCTGCTGTGTCTGTCTGTGCAAGGTTTGACTCATCAACAAGAAAATAAACAGTATTGTTGAGATGGACCAGGGCCCCTCCCTCCCCCTCCAGCTCTATTCCCCCTCTTTGTCACTGTTTCTGTTCCCCATCCCCCCATCCTTCTCTGTTCTCCTACACATTATCCATTCTGCTTGTTTCCATTGTTACTGTTGTCTGTGAAAATATATTGTAGCACATGGATATCTTTAACTTTCAATCTGTTATATTGTGACTAGTGTTACACTGGCTTGTATGTAAAAATAGGATGGTTCTGAAAGAAAAGAGCCTTTTTCAGAGAGGGAAAAAAATCAAAGCACAATGATCCCTTTCTTTACATTTTTCAGCCTCATATTTTCCATTTTTCATTGTTTTTATTTTCTTTAGTTTAAGTGCCCCCCCCCCCCCCCCCCCCCCCCCCCCCCCCCCACCTCTTTTCTTTTTCATTTTGCTGCAGAGGTTGGGTTTTGGAAGGTAAGGTGGAGGACGACCTGATGATCTCTCCCCATTGAAAGGTTCTTCAAGGTCACTTTCCCTAGCCATGACATGTTAATAGTAACAATCTCTCTCGATATTCAGTGAAATACCAACAGCAGACACTGTTGCGCCGTATATAAGTCTCACTTTCAATGTAACTCTGTTTGAAGAAACTTAGGATCATGGGAAATCTAATTTGACATGCAGAAAGTTTTCCTGTCTGCTACATAGTCGCACACATTCACTTCACTTCAGTAATGGCAAAAAGGCTTTCAGCTTTCTCAAAGCGTCTGCGTTATGAAGATTCACAGGTACTGTAATCTCAAAGCCATCATTAGATTTTAGTGCTGAAATGATGCACACAGCATGTTTACTCAGGAGCCTTGTTTTCAGGCACATTTCCTGTTTGTAATACTAACATCTTTTCCTCATGACAGACCCCACCCCCTCTCTCCACACAGACCTTTTTCTCACAGTAACCCCCACCTCTCTTAACCATAATGTCCTATTGGAGGTTTCTTTCTCCTCATCTTTTCTCTTCACATGCACTGTCCATGCAGACATTTCTGATGCCTGTAAAGCTATTACTGACAAATACACCAAGCCCAGGTTCACTCTGGCCATGATGCATGAGGATTCAGAAGAACAAAACCAGCGGAGACTGAAACCTGGGCCTGTCCACATACGGGAGCGGTCACCACAGCTATCACTACATACGTCTGATGCCAATGACCCTAGATCCACTGTGTAGTACACCTCCCATGACATGTCCACAACACAAGTCCATTCGAAGCTCAGTGTTAAACGGAAAAATTCTCAAAGAGATCATCAAGAATGGCAAGCCACTGCACCAAGCCCCAGCGCGGTGCTCTGATGCAGAACCAGTCAACATTGTCTGTCAAGAAAAAGCAGTGTTCAACATCAATCTCATCCACTGTGTGTCCACCACTCCCACTACAGCAAATGTTCAGCAGAACCTGACCAACAGATCTTCAGCCGTCCCACCCACTGCCGCCCACAGTGAGTGCAACCTCTCACCTCAACTTGTTCATAGGCCATCCAGTGAAACACCAGACCACAACACAGCTCATCACACATTCATGATATCTCATTTGGAGTACCATCCCCCTCCCCCCCCCTCCCCCCGAATCACAAACAGAGGACAGGAGTCCCCTGAAACAAGCAGTGTTCAGCATAGCCTTGCTGGGTGACCCCCCAACAACACAGACTGGGGGCAGCTAGTGCTGAGCAGAGCCCCCGTTGAGATTGGCCACAGCCAGCTGCGTCACGATGGGGCTGTTGTGGTCTGAGGCAGTGGTGGAGGTGACAGGCACAGTGGAGGAGGACGGGGGTGGGGTGGGGGTGGAGATGGGCAGGGACTGGCCGGCCATGTGCAGGTTGTACTCGGCTGTCTCCATCCTCAGGATGTAGGGGATGATGTTGTCGATCTGCACGTTGCCGATCAGCCCCGCAAAGAACAGCTCCTCCATGGTGGTGGCCACAAACGTCTTTAGTGGCACCAGCCTCAGCAGCAAGCGTGCCACGCGGTTGGTGGCTGTGGTCACCACGCCACTGTCCGAGGAGCCGCTGACCAGCATGTGCACAAACTCCCGCTGTATCCGCTCCTGCAGGTGGTCCATGTGGCGCCGGCTGCCCAGGCTGGGATTGTCTGACACACAGGTTCAAGTCAATCATTAGCACTGATTAAACATTTGGGTCAGTGGTCAGTTATGCATTTCATTCAGTCACTTGTGAAATAATCAGGGAATGTAAAATGGCATTAACCTGGGTTGTGGGGACAGCATCACTGCTTCTCCAGTTCACGTTTGATGTTACCTAATGTTCACAACGTGAGGCAACAAAAAGATGGTGCTCCTTTCGATAATAAGTTCATTCAGCCTAGCAATTTTGTCTAACGAAAACATAAGGCAAGTATTTACATTATGCATAACAGGTGTATTAGAATGTGCAAACAATATATGTATATTGCTTCTTTACTTGAGGCTGCAAGCGATGGCACTTGCAACAGTTGCTTGACACCCTGCTTCTTTAATGCAACAATTCCTTGTTCTATTACTGACACTACACTCAGACAGGACGAGGGGAAGCACTGGGGAAGAAACAGAAAGCTTGCACTGCTGCCATTTGCAATAAAATATAATTGGTTTTAGATAATGGCATTCCTGGCAAGGTAGCCCATCTCCTCATTCATTATTTCTGCAACCATCTATCTCTCTCACACTGATAATTTCTGTTACTTTTCAAAAGCTTTCAATTTTTGTCACATGATTTAAAATGATTCAACAGCTTTGCATCTGAGCAAATCATTCCTGACTTTGAGTAAAAAAATAAACTGAAAACTGAGAGGAGCTGTCGAAATTTATGTGCTAACTTTTTTTTTTTTCTTCATCCTCTTCTTTTCGTATTTGTTTTTCTTTTTGGGAATTCTGTTTATGTTATACCATGAACTCCACTTCCAAGTAAAGCAGAAACAACCACATGATTTTCTTGTTGCTACAAGCCACTTTTGTTGTAATGCCCCAGTCAGCTGCTTTCTATTTTCATCTTTCCTTATCTCTAACTTACAAATCAGTCATTCTCCATGAACTTCTCTTCATGCACACTTCAGATGGGCCTGTATGTGTCACTCCTTTGCTGCCTTGTATCAATGTTTTCTCACCTTCTCTGTACCAACAACCTAATCTCTTTTCTCCATCTATCTCACAGTCATACACAGCATCACACATCTTCTCATATACAGGACAGAGCCTTTGTACCCATACACAATACAGACACACCAGATCAGTTTACCCGTAAACTGCTATTGGTGTACTTTCAACTAAAATGAGTATATTTTCAGCAAAGTGTGTGTACAGGGGGGGGGGGGGGGTTGTCTTCTTAATTTTTGTAAAAGTATGAGTGGGTAGGTGGATGGAGGGAAGGGGATGGAATTGTTTTCACCTATCAACACACATCAAAGGGTATAGGGATGCCTGTTCTTCTTGTAACTATAGCAGTTTCTCCCAGTACAAATTACATTCAAATATGACTCATCCACATCCTTTGGCACAAATTCATGGTTTCTCACTTAAAAAAAAAAGAAAGAAAAATTTCAGGGCCTGTAGTCCCAGTAGCAGTCCCAACAAATCAATATGTTCTCGAAGACTCAGACACTGCCAGACATGATTTTGAGTGTAAGAGTTAATGGGAGATGTTGCTCTCTTGTCACACCAAGACAACATAATGGCTACACACCACAAGTGCATTTACTGCCCAAGAGCTTTGTCTAAACTTTTTTATGACATATCTTTTTTTCAGTTCAACATGTTCATAGTGTCTTCCCTTACCACGTGTACAAAATACAGCAAAATCATATGGGTATACAGATCTAGCCAGACCTTACATCCTTCAGCCCAGTCACAAATACTATTTGTATTTACGTCTCTTGTCTATACACAGATACCAAAGAGATTCACTGCATCAATACTGTGACCATGGTCCAACGGCGGAGTTTAAACCCTGAGCAGATCATCTAAAGACTTTTGTGCTGAATGTACTCTCCAAATTCCCACATACTTACCTGCAAGAACAAAGAAGTTATTTGCAATTTCTTTTTTTTGTAAATGCACTACCTTTTCTGTGGGAAAGAAGCAGCTTCACACAAAATAAACTGCGACTACAAAAGAATAACGTAGCAAAATGAAATTCAACACAGGAAACACTCTCTAAAAAGTCAGTAAAATATATACATGGTCCTATCCCAACAAAGTTACTTGAATTCCACTGCCGACGGCCTGCCTCCCTCCAGCTGTGTTCTTGTCAGCAGCACACACATTAGGTCTTTGCCTACATGATGGAGGCAGTCCACACGGACGCTCACCTGGGGAGAAGAGGACAAGGGCCTTCAGGTAGGCAAACTCAGCGGCCGTCACCTGCAGCTGGGTCATGGAGGAGATGTAGTCCTGCAGTCGCACTATATGATCCATCACACTCTTCACCTTGTCCTGGCTGCTTTTGTCTGCAACCAGTGCACCACATTTTCCTTGTCAACACTCTATGCTCCTGTACACATCACGGCCTGGGTCCTTACTCTTCCAATAATGGAAAGCTTTCAGTTCTAATCATCGCAGCCAGGCTGACCACACTGAGCCTCAGGCCTGTCAAATTCAAACAGGAAAAACGTCATATCATGAACAAATCAGACTATCCAAAAAATGCATACCCTGAAAAGGAAACAAAACAAAACAAAACAAAACAATACAAATCACAGGGAAGCTTAAACACTGACATTTGAAACAAATAAAGTTAAGCTACGGTAAAAGTGCCAGGTGTTCCTCCTTTTTTGTACTCCCAGATTTTAAAATGTGAAAAAAAAAAATCATGAAAAACATTTAAATGCCACATACAAACACATAAAAAGAGCTGGAAATTAAACTGTGAACATTAACTACGGACAGCATGTACAATTTTACTACCTCAGAGCCAGACTGCAGCAAAACAGTGACATGTCATGAATTGCTATCAGATGACAAAAGTCTGTAAGAATTTCCAGAAGACAGGAGAATGGTCCACAAAGACAGCAGAAAACACTAAAAACAAAGACAGAAAGACAGCAGAAAACATTAAAGACAAAGACAGAAAGACCGCAGAAAAACATTTAAGACAAAGACAGAAAGACAGCAGAAAACATTAAAAACAAAGACAGAAAGACAGCAGAAAACATAAAGACAAAGACAGAAAGATAGCATAAAACATTTAAGACAAAGACAGCAGAAAACATTAAAGACAAAGACAGAAAAACAGCAGAAAACATTAAAGACAAAGACAGAAAGACAGCAGAAAACATTTAAGAAAGACAAAAAGGAACAAATCAAAAAAGACAGAGTCAAAGAGAGTAAGAGAAAAGAGGAACTCACTAGCAGGAAACTTCCAGACAATAAGAGTTTAAGCCTACTGAAAGAGCCCTGGCGTCCCCTCACGGACATACAGAAAAGCAAGGCATCTTTAGGGTCATCTGAAGGTTTGAACAGCATTCACACAAACTATAACCTCAATCGAACAAACACAAGCCACAAGCATGCCCTTGTATAGCATACATACATTTTATGACACCACATGAGGAATTGTAACTTTTACTTTCAATTCAGAAACTTTCGTGCTCTAATATATACTTTGCAGTCATTCTATCTGCTGAACTGTCCATGACCGATTCTTTTTTCTTCAGTCATCACTATATAAATCCAAGCTTCTTCCTCCAGGTGCAGGCAATCTGAAATATGATGCAAGCACTGGTTTCCTAATCTCATAAACTTTCAATCCGGTCCATGAAACTACATGTTTAGTGCACTTGCCGTGAATGAACACAGTGTGCCTTGTGCATTGTTGTCCCTTTCGATCCATGAACTGTGTCAAAAAGACTCCAGACTATAGAGAAAGACATTTAAAACAGCACAGTAAGCTTCTCTGATAACGGACCATAGGTGAACAGGTAATGAACATTTACACACAAAGCAGTTTGAAAAAGAGAGACATCTTCCGCCTTTATACCACCTCCCAGCACATGAAAATGGTGTTCTTTCTGAGCTTGCAAATACTTTTTTTCCCATCTGTTTTACACCTACATGCCTAAAAAATGGAATCACCAACAGACATCGCCCCTACCACCAACTCCATCACTCTCCTCCTGCCCTTGTGCAAGCAGAACAGAAACAGCAAGGTATACAAAAAGTTTTGGTGTGTGTGTGTGTGTCTGCGTGTTTGTGTGGTGTGTGTGTGAGTGAGTGTGTATGTGGTGTGTGTGTGTGTGTGTGTGTGTGTGTGTGTGTGTGTGTGTGTGTGTGTGTGTGTGTGTGTGTGTGTGTTGTGTGTGTGTGGTGTGTGTGTGTGTGTGGTGTGGTGTGTGTGTGTGTGGATGTGAGTGTGTGTGGATGTGAGGTGGTGTGTGTGTGTGTGTGTGTGTGTGTGTGTGTGTGTGTGTGTGTGTGATGTGTGGATGTGTGTGTGTGTGTGTGTGTGGATGTGTGTATGTGAGGGTTAGCCATGCTGATCTCCTAATCCATTCTGAGTGGCTGCGCCCCTGTGACCTCTGACCTTCTCCATTCTGCAGGGAGGTCTGCAGGTGGTTGAGGATAGCGGCCAGGATGGTGGGCAGACACATGATCTGGGAGCACTGGGCCAGACCCAGCGTGAACAGCTCACTCCAGCACCACCGCACTAAGGTCGTCTGGGTGTCAGCCCTGCACACGGAAAACAGCACACAGACATGATCGGTGTGTCCATCTGTCCTGCTAGTGCATTCCTGTTGTTTATAACCCTCATGACCTGTCATGGAACATAAACACATGCCTGTCATTATGAACACAGAATGGATGAGCTACAGCTGACAGTCTGTTCAGTTCATTAAAATCATGGTTATGACTGCATACAATGACTGCACGAGTTCTAATGGCCATATTTTTTATGCAGCATTTACAGATTAAATTCTGAAACATTTTGAAAGGGTGTTTTAAATAATCCTTAATGTTTATATTTTAGTATGTAATGTTATGACTTCAGCAGGACATGGAATTGCTTCATGCAAAAGAGATTATGGGGACCATTAACTTCACACTTTATCTGTGTCCAATTCCCTCCCTTGCACCAAACATCCTGTATTTTGTCTCCGATGCTGTTTTCAAACTAGTCAGAAGCTGCTCTTTCCCCAAATAAGATGTCAAAACAAAGTCAACTCTCATTTCAAGAGGTGACTGGCCTTACGACAGATGAACAATCTGACATTTAACATATTCATCTGAATCAAGGGAACATTACTTTCCTGGGGGAAAAAAACAACATGCAGCTCTTCCCTGTGAATTTCTTGATCAACAATACATTCTAAGGTCAGCTCAGGATCAACAATACATTCTGAGGTCAGCCCAGGATCAACAATACATTCTGAGGTCAGCCCAGGATCAACAATACGTTCTGAGGTCAGCCCTAGATCAACAATACATTCTGAGGTCAGCCCAGGACTGTCAATATATTCTGAGGTCAGCCCAGGATTGACAATACGTTCTGAGGTCAGCCCAGGATCAACAATACATTCTGAGGTCAGCCCAGGATCAACAATACATTCTAAGGTCAGCCCAGGACTGTCAATACATTCTAAGGTCAGCCCAGGACTGACGATACATTCTCAGGTAAGCCCAGGATCAACAATACATTCTAAGGTCAGCCCAGGACTGTCAATATATTCTAAGGTCAGCCCAGGATCAACAATACATTCTGAGGTCAGCCCAGGATCAACAATACATTCAAAGATAAGCCCAGGACTGACAATACATTCTCAGGTAAGCCCAGGCACCTTCCAAACCTGTTCTTTTCTTAAAGTTTGACCTTTCTTTAAAATCCAGATATTTACAGATAACACTCAAAAAATCAGTCTGCACTTAATTCACTCTTTATGTAAGTATTGATTCTGTTCAGAATTTGGGCCAAAATGTTACACCACAAGACGACAACAAGCCTATTATAGTATATCACCATTAGACACCCAGACATAACCCCCTCCTCCCCAAGATACACCAAAGGTGTCAAACACAGCAACCTACGAGAGCATCTGGAAGCAAGGCAGTGAGCGCGTCCAGTGCATGGACAGAAAGAGCAGGCGGGAGGCACTCTCACAGATGTAGTGGATGTTGAGATACGCAGGCATGGGCGACGGTGTGGTCAGACTGAACTGAAAGTACGCCTCGGTAAGTAACGGCCCTGCAACGGTATACCACATGAGAGTTAACACATGTGTAGAGTCTACATTCAGCATTTCTTTCCCTTTGCACTGATTATTCTTTGCTTCTTTTCTGTTACCTGTCCCTCTTTATCACTTTTTTTTTTTTAATCTTTTTTTTTTAACAACAAATTTTGAAGAGTATTTATAAGGCTCTGCTGAAAAATGTAGACAAACAAATCACAAGATTAAACACAACACGTTTCGACCTCTTAGGTCTTCTTCGGGCAAGATTCACAACACTCAGGACAATGAAAATGAACAAGCAATCAATTATCTTCATCCAATTTGGGGGGTTTGTTTCCAAGTCTACATTCAGCATTTCTTTCCCTTTGCACTGATTTTTTTTTTTGCTTCTTTTCTGTTACCTATTTCTCTATAGCAATTTCTTCCTTTCCTTTTTTAAAAGCTTTTTTGTTTGTTTCCTTATTCAGCCATTAGCTGCCTGCCTTGACAAGGGATGAGACTACCAGTGAACTATAGGTGGTAAATGTCAGGTGCCATGGAATGACTGACACCACCAGGCCCAGTCCCACTGATGAGCCTTACCCAGTTGAAACAAGTGCATCCTACCGTTGCTGACAAAAAAAAGGTTCTGTTTACAGGACAGAATTCCATGGCTCCCATACGGTTTCATATTTGCACTCTTAAGTCCATTTCTACACCACACCCTATCCCCTTGCCTCCCTTTTTTTCTTGATCTCTACAAAGTCAGTTTCAGACTGATGGAAGAGTTGACTGCCAGCAGTTTCCCTTCCCACTACTTATTTGTTCCATGCAATATGCTAGTTTTACTGCATTAACTGCATACCCTTCAAGGTCTGACAGCCTTTCACTGGCAAATTAACCTTTTGCAAATTTACTGCCAACAATTTAAGCAGTTACAGTCAGGTTTCATAAGAGTCAAGACTAATGAAAGGATGACAGAGAATGGCAAGGGAGGGGGGGGGGGGGGGGGAGGGGAAGATGGAAGATGGCATACCAGATTTTTTTGTTTTCGTAAAGGGTGGAGAATGTGTTTACAGCTCATTTCCACCAAATAGCAAAAAATTTTAATCCCTCTTGAATGCATAACTTTTTTGCATCTATACATTTCATGACATCTTGCTGCACAATTAATGAATGTTCAGACAAGATGCACAAACCAATTATCCAAACATAAAAGTCATTAAGACGTTCAATCTACAGGGCCTTGTGCCTACCAGGTGACAGAAACATGTCAGCATAACCTGGCTGTCATACAGCTCATACTCATAGAACCAGAATCTCATTCATTTGATCTCTTTGCTCTTCCTACCTCATCTTTACCATTCTGAGCCAGACGACAAAAACTGGAAACAAAATCTTTCCTTCTGTCTTTCTTGATCTTTTTCCCATCTCATCTCCTGTACTGTTCCAGGGCATTACATCTTATCTGCTCATTACGGCTCTCAATCCACAGTCACATCCTGGTTTATCCCATTCAACCTCGGCACTGGCAATCCACTGGGAGAGACAATGTCAAGTCATCATGAAGCAACCCACTAGAGAAGACACTGCAATGCTGCGAAGTCACTTTGGTGATGTTCTGCAGTGGCTGTTCTGATCAAACGTATGCAGGGCACCACCTATGAAGTCCCCCACTGACAACAACAGTAACTGCACAGTTGCAGGGTCAGTGAGAGCCAGCGTCCCCCTCTGAAGGGTGCAACATCATGTGTCAAACTACAGTCCCCAAGAACCTGCCAGTATCGGTGACCTGACATGAATTCACCACAGATATCGACCTGGAGAGAATATTGAAACTATGGTTATCATGAGAGCAGGGCATGAAGGGCCACACAATTCAAGACTTTTTGTTTCTTAAATGCTTATCTGTGAGGATGAGTATGATGATGATGCTCTGGAAAGCACTCTGGTTCGGGAGTGACTACAGGGTTGTACCTATGCTTCCTTTCATTATCTATCTATCCTGGCACCAACCAGACCCGAGACATACGGACCCCGTTGTGTTGGTCAGGAAAAGTGAGCAACACTCTAAGAGACGCATCCATTCAGTGGGTGAAAGTGGACTGTGTAGTCCCAGTCTTCCCACACTGAGCAAATGCTAGGTAGCAGCTGGTAATGGGTAGAAAAATCCCATAGATCTCAATGACACTGGCAAGAAACCAACTTCCCTGCCAGGAATCCCTGACCCCAATCACTTCACCAAGAGGCTCAGGTCCTGTCTTCGTCTGCATTCTTCAGGCACGGAGAGATGTGCACATACACAGATGGCTGAATGAATGTATTATTTATTCCCTTCCATACTGCTGTATTGCAAGTAAAGTCTGACAAGGAATAACAGGTACAGAGTTTCTCACTTTAAACCAGAGAACAAATCATAAAAATCAAAATCAATAGAAATGCATTCAGTGTTGTAAAAGTATTTTGCTGGTTCAGGTGAGTTGATCTCTTGCAGAGGTCAGTGTGCGCCACAGTTCAGTCAACATTTTAACCATCAGCCTGATGGATGGAGGCTTGTCAGAAACAATTCATGACAAACCTGATCCTTCATAGAATAAAGTCTGGCTAATCCCTGCTTCCACAATCATGACAGTTTGACAGAATTGTTTTTTTTTTTACAAGACTTATTGGAAGAAACAAACAAACAAACAAAAAAAGATCATTCCTCCTCACCTTCTAAGTCCACTAAAAAGGCATCATTGGAATCAGTGCTAATGTTGGACTGATCCAAGCTGCTTTCTGCTTGACTAGTGTCTCCAACCTCTCCTCCACTCTGCAATGTGGACAAATGAACATCATCTCAAATGACATACACTCAATGAAATTACATCTACATCATCTCCAAACATCAGCACTAAATGAAGTAACATCATCATAATCTCCAGTTACAGACACCGTGTGAGATGACAACAATTTCATCTCAAGTAACACATGAAAATATAATTTCCAGTGACATACACTGAATGGCATGACATCATCATCATTTCCAGTGACATACACTGAATGGCATGACATCATCATCATTTCCAGTGACATACACTGAATGACATGACATCATCATTTCCAGTGACATACACTGAATGACATGACATCATCATTTCCAGTGACATACACTGAATGACATGACATCATCATCATTTCCAGTGACATACACTGAATGACATGACATCATCATCTCCAGGGACATACACTGAATTACATAACATCATCACTTCCAGTGACATACACTGAATGACATGATATCATCACTTCCAGTGACATACACTGAATGACATGATATCATCTCCAGTGACATACACTGAATGACATGACATCATCACTTCCAGTGACATACACTGAATGACATGACATCATCTCCAGTGACATACACTGAATGACATGACATCATCACTTCAGTGACATACACTGAATGACATGACATCATCTCCAGTGACATACACTGAATGACATGACATCATCATCATCTCCAGTGACATACACTGAATGACATGACATCATCACTTCCAGTGACATACACTGAATGACATGATATCATCACTTCCAGTGACATACACTGAATGACATGACATCATCACTTCCAGTGACATACACTGAATGACATGACATTATCACTTCCAGTGACATACACTGAATGACATGACATCATCACTTCCAGTGACATACACTGAATGACATGACATTATCACTTCCAGTGACATACACTGAATGACATGACATCATCACTTCCAGTGACATACACTGAATGACATGACATCATCTCCAGTGACATACACTGAATGACATGACATCATCACTTCCAGTGACATACACTGAATGACATGACATCATCTCCAGTGACATACACTGAATGACATGACATTATCACTTCCAGTGACATACACTGAATGACATGACATCATCACTTCCAGTGACATACACTGAATGACATGACATCATCACTTCCAGTGACATACACTCAATGACATGACATCATCTCCAGTGACATACACTGAATGACTCATGACATCATGCTAACTTCCAGTGACATACACTGAATGACATGACATCATCTCCAGTGACATACACTGAATGACATACATCATCACTTCCAGTGACATACACTGAATGACATGACATCATCACTTCCAGTGACATACACTGAATGACAGACATCATCACTTCCAGTGACATACACTGAATGACAGACATCATCACTTCAGTGACTACATGAATGACATGACATCATCACTCCAGTGACATACACTGAATGACATGACATCATCTCCAGTGACATACACTGAATGACATGACATCATCTCCAGTGACATACACTGAATGACATGACATCATCTCCAGTGACATACACTGAATGACATGACATCATCTTCCAGTGACATACACTGAATGACATGACATCATCTCCAGTGACATACACTGAATGACATGACATCATCACTTCCAGTGACATACACTGAATTGACATTGACATTCATTCTCCAGTGACATACACTGAATGACATGACATCATCTCCAGTGACATACACTGAATGACATGACATCATCTCCAGTGACATACACTGAATGACATACTCATCACTTCCAGTGACATACACTGAATGACATGACATCATCTCCAGTGACATACACTGAATGACATGACATCATCTCCAGTGACATACATGAATGACATGACATCATCACTTCCAGTGGACATACACTGAATGAATCCATGACATCACTATACAGTGACACATCACCATGAACTGACATGACATCATCTCCAGTGACATACACTGAATGACATGACATCATCACTTCCAGTGACATACACTGAATGACACGACATCATCCTTCCAGTGACATACACTGAATGACATGACATCATCTCCAGTGACATACACTGAATGACATGACATCATCTCCAGTGACATACACTGAATGACATGACATTCATCACTTCCAGTGACATACACTGAATGACATGACATCATCTCCAGTGACATACACTGAATGACATGAACATCATCTCCAGTGACATACACTGAATGACACTGACATCATCACTTCCAGTGACATACACTGAATGACATGACATATCTCCAGTGACATACACTGAATGACATGACATCATCTCCAGTGACATACACTGAATGACATGACATCATCATCATTTCCAGTGACATACACTGAATGACATGACATCATCTCCAGTGACATACACTGAACGACATGACATCATCTCCAGTGGCATACACTGAATGACATGACATCATCATCATTTCCAGTGACATACACTGAATGACATGACATCATCACTTCCAGTGACATACACTGAATGACATGACATCATCACTTCCAGTGACATACACTGAATGACATGACATCATCACTTCCAGTGACATACACTGAATGACATAACATCATCACTTCCAGTGACATACACTGAATGACATGACATCATCACTTCCAGTGACATACACTGAATGACATGACATCATCTCCAGTGACATACACTGAATGACATGACATCATCACTTCCAGTGACATACACTGAATGACGACATCATCATCATTTCCAGTGACATACACTGAATGACACGACATCATCACTTCCAGTGACATACACTGAATGACATGACATCATCACTTCAGTGACATACACTGAATGACACGACATCATCACTTCCAGTGACATACACTGAATGACATGACATCATCTCCAGTGACATACACTGAATGACACGACATCATCATTTCCAGTGACATACACTGAATGACATGACATCATCACTTCCAGTGACATACACTGAATGGAATGACATCATCACTTCCAGTGACATACACTGAATGACATGACATCATCACTTCCAGTGACATACACTGAATGACACGACATCATCATTTCCAGTGACATACACTGAATGACATGACATCATCACTTCCAGTGACATACACTGAATGACATGACATCATCACTTCCAGTGACATACACTGAATGACACGACATCATCATTTCCAGTGACATACACTGAATGACATGACATCATCTCCAGTGACATACACTGAATGACATGACATCATCACTTCCAGTGACATACACTGAATGACATGACATCATCTCCAGTGACATACACTGAATGACATAACATCATCACTTCCAGTGACATACACTGAATGACATGACATCATCTCCAGTGACATACACTGAATGACATAACATCATCACTTCCAGTGACATACACTGAATGACATGACATCATCACTTCCAGTGACATACACTGAATGACATAACATCATCACTTCCAGTGACATACACTGAATGACATGACATCATCACTTCCAGTGACATACACTGAATGACATGACATCATTTCCAGTGACATACACTGAATGACATGACATCATCACTTCCAGTGACATACACTGAATGACATAACATCATCACTTCCAGTGACATACACTGAATGACATGACATCATCACTTCCAGTGACATACACTGAATGACATAACATCATCACTTCCAGTGACATACACTGAATGACATGACATCATCACTTCCAGTGACATACACTGAATGACATGACATCATCACTTCCAGTGACATACACTGAATGACATAACATCATCACTTCCAGTGACATACACTGAATGACATGACATCATCACTTCCAGTGACATACACTGAATGACATGACATCATCACTTCCAGTGACATACACTGAATGACATGACATCATCACTTCCAGTGACATATACTGAATGACATAACATCATCACTTCCAGTGACATACACTGAATGACATGACATCATCACTTCCAGTGACATACACTGAATGACATAACATCATCACTTCCAGTGACATACACTGAATGACATGACATCATCACTTCCAGTGACATACACTGAATGACATAACATCATCACTTCCAGTGACATACACTGAATGACATGACATCATCTCCAGTGACATACACTGAATGACATGACATCATCACTTCCAGTGACATACACTGAATGACATGATATCATCACTTCCAGTGACATACACTGAATGACATGACATCATCTCCAGTGACATACACTGAATGACATGACATCATCACTTCCAGTGACATACACTGAATGACATGATATCATCACTTCCAGTGACATACACTGAATGACATGACATCATCTCCAGTGACATACACTGAATGACATGACTATCATCTCCCAGTGACATACACTGAATGACATGACATCATCACTTCCAGTGACATACACTGAATGACATGACATCATCTCCAGTGACATACACTGAATGCCATGCAGGGTTCCTACAGATTCCCAAGAACAAAATTCAAGGAGCTTTCAAGGAGTTTTCAAGGAGCGTTTATTTTATTTCAAGGCAAGAGGTGGCATGAAAATTAAACCATTGTTCTTTTAAAACTTCATTTTTTTTCTATTCAGTTTTTGTTAAAAAAAACATGGAAAAAACATATTTGGGCAATTTCAAAGCTCTTGTGTGATTTGGGGACCACAAATGGGGGCAAAATGATGAAAAATGAAAAAAAAAAAAAAAAGTTCATGACAAGAACTGTATTTGTTGAACAATTAGGTAGTGGGGGAAAACAAGTGCAGGTTAACAATTCTTCCATCATTATAGTAATGACTTGGCAAAGATTTGAAATTAAAAAGAAAAAATAAAAAGGTGGGGGAGGGGGAGTTGAAGATGAAGAAAATGGGAAAATGTGTATCATAAATATGAACTGTATTTGTATCATAGCAGACATGCTAGGCACTTGAAACATGACTTTTCTTGTTTTGTTGCTGAGCTTTAGCTATAGCAATACAATAACTAAAGGATTTTTATATATGTAAACTGCCTTTTTTCAATAATTTTTTTTCCATATGGTGGCCATCAGGCTTCGCGTTTCATTGCTTTTGAATTATTCCAATAGAAATAGCAAATGATACGTGCTGTTTTGACTTATAAATAAAATGTAATTGTGTGCAGAAATCATTTCTGATCAAAAGAAAAAAAAATTACCAAGCTAGCTTGTCTGGATCCAGAGATATTGTACTCCTTGCACATCAACTGTTGTCTAAAAAAGTGATTTTGAGAAAACGGCGCTTGAAAATAAAGAAGTTAAGCAATTTTCACACACATCTCCTTCAAATGAAGTCATTTTTTACTAAGAAAAATGTGAAAATAGACAAAATGAACGCCACAGATGGTTTCAACAGACTTTCTTGAGCAGAAAACACATAAAACCCAAAACATGATTTCTGAAAGAAAATGGTCAAATTTTCATGCCACCTCTCCCCTTAAGGCTAAACTACTTGTGTAAAAATGGAAAAAAAAAAAAAAAAATGGCAGTTTTTTCTACGTTCAGGTTGATGAAAAAAATTATTTTAAAGAAAATTTTTACAAACATCGTCACGATCCTGGATACCAAGGGAGAGAATCTGTAACTTCATCAACTTTGATGAAGTTACAAATTATCACCCTTGGTAAAATCTCGGATGACAATCCAAGATCGCGATGATGTTTGTAAAAATTTGTTTTAAAACAGTTTTTCATTAACCTGAATGCAGAAAAATCAAACTGCCATTTCTTTTTTGCCACATTAAAGATTTTTGGAGCCAATGGCTTGATTTTCAAAGGTTTTCAAGGAGGTTTGGTCAACAGAACCACATTTTATTGATTTTCAAAGGTTTTCAATGTCTTGAAATTCCGTGTCAGAATTAAAGGAGTTTCAAGGGGTTTCAAGGAGCGTACGAACCCTGCCATGACATCATCATCATTTCCAGTGACATACACTGAATGCCATGACATCTTCATTATCTCCAGTGACATACACTGAATGATATGACATCATCATTTCCAGTGACATACACTGAATGACATGACATCGCCATTTCCAGTGACATACACTGAATGACATGACATCGCCATTTCCAGTGACATACACTGAATGATATGACATCATTTCCAGTGACATACACTGAACGATATGACATCATCATCATCTCCAGTGACATACACTGAATGACATGACATCATCATCATCTCCAGTGACATATACTGAATGACATGACATTCATCTCCAGTGACATACATGAATGAACTGACATATATCATCTCCAGTGACATACACTGAATGACATGACACCCATCATTTCCGGTGACATACACTGAATGACATGACATCATTCATCTCAGTGACATACACTGAATGACATGACATCGACTATCATCTCCAGTGACATACACTGAATGACATGACATCATCATTTCCGGTGACATACACTGAATGACATGACATCATCTCCAGTGACATACACTGAATGACATGACATCATCATCATCTCCAGGACATACACTGAATGACATGACTATCATCATCATTCTCCAGTGACATACACTGAATGACATGACATCATCTCAGTGACATAACTGAGCAGACATTATCATCTCAGTCAATGAATGCATGACATCATCATCTCCAGGGACATACACTGAATGACATGACATCATCACTTCCAGTGACATACACTGAATGACATGATATCATCACTTCCAGTGACATACACTGAATGACATGATATTCATCATCTACAGTGACATACAACTGAATGACATACATCATCTCATCTCAGTGACATACACTGAATGACATGACATCATCATCACCTCAGGACATACACTGAATGACATGACATCATCTCCAGTGACATACACTGAATGGCATGACATCATCATCATCTCCAGCGACATACACTGAATGACATGACATCATCTCCAGTGACATATACTGAATGACATATGATCATCTCCAGTGACATACACTGAATGACATGACATCATCATTTCCGGTGACATACACTGAATGACATGACATCATCTCCAGTGACATACACTGAATGACATGACATCATCATCACCTCCAGTGACATACACTGAATGACATGACATCATCTCCAGTGACATACACTGAATGACATGACATCATCATCACCTCCAGTGACATACACTGAATGACATGACATCATCTCCAGTGACATATACTGAATGACATATGATCATCTCCAGTGACATACACTGAATGACATGACATCATCATTTCCGGTGACATACACTGAATGACATGACATCATCTCCAGTGACATACACTGAATGACATGACATCATCATCATCTCCAGTGACATACACTGAATGACATGACATCATCTCCAGTGACATACACTGAATGACATGACATCATCATCATCTCCAGTGACATACACTGAATGACATGACATCATCATCCCTTCAAACTTTCAATGACAAGACAACACAGTCATCTCCTGTGACATACACGACCCTATGACTTAACACTGAATGGCATTACAACACAACAATCTCTATCGACAAACACTGAAATGGCATGACATTATCACCCCCAGTGGCATATACTGAATGACATAAGAAAACTGTCATCTCAAGTGATATAAACTAAATTACATGACAACACCACCTTCTCTAATCACATACTCTCCATTGACATACTCTGAATGACACAACAACATTGTCACCTCCCTGGTGATATACTCTGAATGAAATGACAACACTGTCATCTCCCTGGTGACATACGCTGAATGACATGACAACACTGTCACCTCCCTGTTGACACACACTGAATCACAACATTGTCACTTCCCTGGTGACAAACACTAAATAACATCATTGTCACCTCCCTGATGACATACACTGAATGACATCACTGTCACCTCCCTGATGACATACACTGAATGACATGACAACATTGTCACCACCCTGGTGACATACACTGTAAGACATGACAACATTGTCACCTCCCTGATGACATACACTGAATGACATCACTGTCACCTCCCTGATGACATACACTGAATGACATCACTGTCACCTCCCTGATGACATACACTGAATGACATGACAACATTGTCACCACCCTGGTGACCTAAACTCAACGACAACACTGTCACCTCCCTGGTGACATACACTGAATGACATGACAACACTGTCACCTCCCTGGTGACATACACTGAACAACATGATAACAGTGACACCTCCCTGGTGACATACACTGAATGACAAGACAACATAGCCACCTCCTTGGTGACACATATAACGACATGACAACACTGCCATCTCCTGGTGACATACACTAAATGACATGACAACATTGTCACCAACCTGGTGACATACATTAAAAGAAAACAAAGTTAACTCCTGGTGATACACACTGAGTGACATGACAACATTGTCACCTCCCTGGTGACAATACACTGAATGACAAGACAACATCGTTACCTGCCTGGTGACATACACTGAATAACATGACAACATTCTCATCTCCCTGGTGGCATAAAGCGAATTACAACATTGTCACCTCCCTGGTGACATACTCTGAATTACATGACAACATTGTCACCTCCCTGGTGACATAAACTGAATGACATGATACCATTGTGACCTCCCTGGTGACTTACACTGAGTGACAACATTGTCACCTCCCTTGTGACATACACTGTATGACATGACAACACTGTCACCACCCTCATGACATACACTGTATGACATGACAAAACTGTCACCTCCCTCATGACATACACTGAATGACAAGACAACAATGTCACCTCCCTGGCGATATACACCGAATGACAACACTGTCACCTCCCTGGTGACATACACTGAACGACAAGACAACATTGCTACCTCGCTGGTGACATACACTGCATGACAAGACAACACTGTCACCACCCTGGTGACATACAATTAATCACATTATCACCTCCCTCGTAACATACACTGAATGACATGAAAAACATTGTCACCTCCCTGGTGACATACAATGAATGACATGACAACATTGTCACCTCCCTGATGACATACACTGAATGACAACATTGTCACCTCCCTGCTGATATACACTGAATGACACAACAACAATGTTACCTCCCTGTGACATACACTGTAAGACATGACAACACTGTCACCTCCCTGGTGACATACGCTGAATGACATGACAACACTGTCACCTCCCTGTTGACATACACTGAATCAACACATTGTCACTTCCCTGGTGACAAACACCAAATAACATCACTGTCACCTCCCTGGTGACATACACTATATGACAACATTGTAACCACCCTGGTGACATACACTGAATGACATCATTGTCACCTTCCCAGTGACATAAACTGAATGACATGACATTGTCACCTCCCTGGTGACATACACTCATTGACATGAATTGTCACCTCCCTGGTGACATACACTAATGACATGACATCACTGTCACCTCCTTGGTGACATACACTGAATGACATGACAATATTGGCATCTCCTTGACGATTACACTGAATGACAACATTGTCACCTCCCTGGTGACATACACTGAATGACATGACAACATTGTCCCCTCCCTGGTGAGATACATTGAAGGACATGACATCACTGTTATCTCGAAAGACGAACAAAAAAAAAAAGTGAAATATCAAGAGTTAAAAAACATAAACACTGAACAACATAACATTTCCTATGACACTCACTGGATGACTTACCATTTCCAATGACAAAACTGAATAAGAGAGCAAGGGCACATGTGTCACAGAGTGGCAAGAGGCGAGAAAAACACGAAACTTCCCCAGACTTTGAAAGGGTCAACGGGTCTGGAACATCACACTGTTCAGGGCTTCTGGTAACGCAAAAAAATGCGTACAGTACGCATTAAAACGGGCGAGGACGCATTGTATGCATGTCAAACGCGTTCCTGGGGACCCCTTGACACCCAGGGACCCCTTGACATTTTGGGGAAGAACAGATAAGAACACGGGAAACGACAGCATCCAACATCGTAGCCTCTGACTGTTGTCGTCTGCTACAATGCAAGAGTAGTTTCCCTTGCTGTTCTTTCCCACAACCCAATTCACTCTCACCGGAAAGAGACCCTTTGGCCTGATTCCAAAATGTCTTTGACAGCGTGGTTAAAATCATCGTTGGAAAAACAAAACAAAAAACAAAACACAAAAAGGGGGAGTGGGGGGTGGGGGGTGGGGGGTGCAGAGGAGCGAGATAATGAAGATCATGAACCCACACCATCGAGTACATCTACATGTGATGACAACACTCCCAAAAAGAAAAATGTTAGTGCCTACAATTCTGGGTGGGAGAAAGAGTTTTCCTGGCTTGAGTTTAACGAACTGTCTCAGGGAATGAAGTGTTCGTTGTGTGTGAAGACTAATCAGAAAAATACTTTCGTCAGTGGTTGCACGAACTTTCAAAGAAATGCTCTAGTAAGACACGAGTTGACTGCCAACCACAAATCTGCCAGTGCAGCTAATAAAAGGCAAGCTGACATGACCCAATCTGTCAAAAAGGCCTCGCCGCTTGTGACTAGGTACCACAGTACATGTGCACGAATACCATTTTACAATGTATATTGATTTTTTTAACATGGAGTACAGACCCCTTGAAGTAAGCCTGGGACCCCTTGGAAATCTGAAAAAGGGGTCCCTGGGACCCCCAAAAATGTTATCTTAGCAGAAGCCCTGCTGTTGACTCAAAACTCTGTTAGTTATCCACATGTGTCTCTACCACACAGATCCTCATCTGTTATTTTGTTTTAATCTTGTCCATATGCGTTTTAGCTGATAATTGAAAGTAGCCCCCCACCCCTCCCCATCCTCCCACTACCCCCACACTGTGGCTTGCCTGGCCGTGAGCACCCAGGTGCTGCATGGAGGTGTCCTGACACACCTTGGCCAGGCTCTCAAAAGCTTTGGCCACCACCGCGTCTGAGGCCTCGGGCAGCACTTGCTCGGCGGCGCTGGTGGGGGTGGCGGCGGCGTCCATCTGGGTGAGGGCGATGTCGTTGGCCACCTGGGCAGCACCGTCCTCCCCTTCCTTTCCCATGGTGGCCAGTGTGGTGACGACGGAGGCCAGCGTGGACAGGTCGGTGTTGCTGGAGGTGCCGGGGGACATCTGGGAGCTCAGCACCACCATGCCCTGGTCTGTCTGGATCACCCGCTCCTGCAGGTTGGCCAGCAGGCTGCCGTACTTCACCTCCTCCCCTGGCTCACTCTGCACACACACACCCCACAACACAGTGTTACATCAGCAGGTTGGCCATACTACACCTCCTCCCCTGGCTCACTCTGCACACCAACACACCAAACACAGTGTTACATCAGCAGGTTGGCCATACTACACCTCCTCCCCTGGCTCACTCTGCACACACAAAACCCAGTGTTACATCTGCAGGTTGGCCAGCAGGCTGCCAGACTACACCTCCTCCCCTGGCTCACTCTGCACACACACACACACAACCCCCACAACACAATGTTACATCAGCAGGCTGCCAGACTACACCTCCTCCCCTGGCTCACTCTGCACACACACACAACCCCCACAACACAATGTTACATCAGCAGGTTGGCCATACTATGACTCCTCCCCTGGCTCACTCTGCACACACACACAACCCCCACAACACAGTGTTACATCAGCAGGTTGGCCATACAATGACTCCTCCCTGGCTCACTCTGCACACACACACAACCCCACAACACAGTGTTACATCAGCAGGTTGGCCATACTACACCTCCTCCCCTGGCTCACTCTGCACACACACACAACCCCGCAACACAGTGTTACATCAGCAGGTTGGCCATACTACACCTCCTCCCCTGGCTCACTCTGCACACCAACACACTCCCCACAACACATTGTAACATCTGCAGGCTGCCGTACTACACCTCCTCCCCTGGCTCACTCTGCATACCAACACACACTCCACAACACATTGTAACATCTGCAGGCTGCCATACTACACCTCCTCCCCTGGCTCGCTCTGCACACCAACACACACTCCACAACACACTGTAACATCTGCAGGCTGCCATACTACACCTCCTCCCCTGGCTCACTCTGCACACCAACACACTCCACAACACACTGTAACATCTGCAGGCTGCCGTACTACACCTCCTCCCCTGGCTCACTCTGCACACCAACACACTCCACAACACACTGTAACATCTGCAGGCTGCCGTACTACACCTCCTCCCCTGGCTCGCTCTGCACACCAACACACACTCCACAACACACTGTAACATCTGCAGGCTGCCATACTACACCTCCTCCCCTGGCTCACTCTGCACACCAACACACTCCACAACACACTGTAACATCTGCAGGCTGCCATACTACACCTCCTCCCCTGGCTCACTCTGCACACCAACACACACGCCACGACACATGTAACATCTGCAGGCTGCCATACTACACCTCCTCCCCTGGCTCACTCTGCACACCAACACACACGCCACAACACATTGTTATATCTGCAGGTTGGCCATGCTACATAACCTTCCCTGGCTCACTCTGCACACCAATACACCCCCCACAACACGTTGTAACATCTGCAGGCTGCCATCCTACACCCCCTCCCCTGGCTCACTCTGCACACATCCCACAATACACTGTTAGAACTGCAGGTTGGCCATGATACCCCCCCCCCCCCCCCCAAACTCGCTCTGCACGCACCCCACAGCACATTGTTACATTTTCAACCCTCTATTATTCATTTAAAATGAGATTTATTATAATCAATCAAGATATTTTGAAAACATGCAATCGGGGTGAAGGGGGGGGGGGGGGGGGGAGCATAATGTTAAACAGCACAGCCTTCTTTTTTTTTTCCCTGACAAAATACATGTTTGTTCTGGGTAGACCCCCTTGAGGAATTTACTGTAAAAAAAAAAGTAAATTTTACGCTCAGAACATGTACAACTTAAACAAACCAAAAAGCAAATAAGAAAACAGTTTTTCCTATTATCCATTGATAACCTGCTTATACACGTTAAACTTTTTTTTCTCTCTCGTAAACTGTAGAGTGTGAGAGAAAGACACAGAGAAAGCAAACAAGAATGAGAAAGTCAATGAGACAGAGAGAGAGAGAAACAGATGGGGGGGAGGGGGTGGGAAAGGGAATTGTGGGAGGAGGAAGAGGCAGATGTCAGGGGTGGGAGCAGAAAATCATAGCTATACTGAAAACGCCGGGGGTCCAGGGGGCCGCTTTAGGTCCCCAGTGGGGTGCAGGGGCAATGCCGTGCTGGGGAGTGTGGGAGGCAACGCCCCCCAGACGCTGAAGAAAATTTGTCTTGCCAAGACACTTTTGCGGCCTCTCCTTAAAAACAAAGTTAATAATTAACTTCTATATAAAAAAGACTCCAAATATGACAAAATATGACTTACAGCTTAAATATCAAACTGGAAATGTTATGCCAAGTACTTGGAATACATCTTAAATTCAGTAAACCATCAAAATAAAATAGGATGGAATGTATTTACTCACCAGTGATGTTAATAGAAGATGGTGGCCAAACTTCAATCACTTAATTTATAAATTCAAGAATGAGGATTCCTGTTTTTGTGGGGTTTTTTTTTAGTCTTACATGGCCTAAATTCAGCAGAGAGTCAATGTCTGCTCTAGCACTGGACTGGAACACTGAGCAAAATCAAAAGCTGCAGTGGGCCAAGTCTTAGAACAGAAATCAGTGGCTGGTGGCACTGGGGCATCTGAAAAATGAAAGTCAATGGATAGAGTGGATGTATGTCTTAGCGCATTCAATCTCTCCCACATGTTTCGTCTCACGGGAATGCACTTCAATCGACTTTTTACCATTTGACTTGCATATATAGGCTATACAAGCTTCCGACTGCACAGTTTACACCAAGCAGCGCCCACTTCATTTGTTTTCCGCAGCCATTTTCGGAACGGACAATTCAATTCATCCGTCTCATCCAACCATTCATTTCTCCACTTGTTTTTCTTCAGGTCATTGTTGATCTTCTGTGCCTCTGCTTCGTCGTTAATCAGCTCCATTTTTGACAAATATACAGCACGATGATATGGTCTTCGCGCATTGAAAACAAGATGGCGGATTTCAAATACGAGTGGTGCAAAAACCTGAATCGGAACACGGAACGTGCACACGGAAAAAAAAAGAAGGGGAAAAATTTGCTATACGGAATTCTGTATCAATACGGAAGGTCTCCCACCCCTGAGATGAAGGAGATTTAGTTTGCAAAAAGAAATCATCAGGAATAGGTGTATCATAGATTATCCCAATCAGCAACAACATCTAATAAGGCACTGGGCCAGAGCAAAAGTAAACATAATTACAGACTGTTAAGGAAAAAACAGCCCCTTGTAATAATGCCTCCGAACTGTCGTGTGCATGCATTCAAAGAGCACTGCAGGAGCATAATTATTTCATTCCAGCACGTTTCTTCCTTTACCAACTTTCCATCAGATCTCTCTCTCACACACACACATACACACACGCACATGTGTTGTGGAGTCATCGCTTTCGTTTTTCACTGGCTAACTATTTTTTTCAAATGAAAGCTTCTTCAGTCATTTTGCAACTGACAGGCTAATACTTGACTTGAACTGTGGAATCTGATTTCAGTCAAGGTTATCAAACATGTTGAGAAATCTGCATTTTGAAACTAGCAATCTGAAATTTCATGGGAAAATTAATGTGGGAATTTTAACCTTCTAGAAAGTACACAAAAAGCTGGTTATATCTGTCATATTTTTCAGTCCAATTGCAATCACAAAGTCAAGTGAGGGAGTCATCCACATCGTCGAAGGATGACGAGAGGCATATGACCACAATTCCTCGGGTCCTCAGCAAAGTTATTTGATTGCTTAAAACCTTTCTATCCCTGTTCCGCCCGACCCGTCAGGCTCCTGATCCGCCCTGTACTGCCCGTTCCTCAGTAGGCTGATTGTCTCGGTGTGCCTCCCTTATTTGGGTTGACCACAGTAATAAGACAAACCGGTCGTTATCTGGGTCTTTCCTACCTTTCTCAGCGCTATTTGTAAAAGCGGTTTGTGGCTTTTTTATTTTTAATCGATTTTTTTGGTCATCCCATCACTTCCGACTACGATCAAAATGTCGCACTCTGACAGTGACAGTGACATGAGCTTGACTGTGGACCAAATGTTCAATATGAATGTGTTTCCGACCGAAAATGACGACTGGAATCAATCGGACATTGATCTTGACTCTGTAGACAGCGACAGTGACTATGAAGTTGCAGAAGGAGTGAATGCGAGTAGTGACAGTGACTCGGACATAGGCGACGCAGGTGACGCAGGTGCTACTGATGTCGGTGGATGTGCACAGTCATCGCAGTGGTCAAACGACGACTTTCGGACTGAAGTTCGTGTGTTTGATGCATACAGGGGCCCCCCACGTCCACAAGTGAATCTTCGAACACCTTTGGTTATTTTTCACTTGTTTTTCCTTCGGACGCATTCCATCTCATGGTCAGGGAAACCAACCTGTATGCAAGACAAACGCTCATGGCTGCTGGTCTTCCTGAGGATAAGTTTCAGCCAACCACTGTGGATGAAATCAGAGCTTTTGTTGGTCTTCTCATGTTTATGAACATGGCCCCTGTTCCTCATCGTGATTTTTATTGGAAAGACTCTTCTCCTTTCTTCAATGTTTGGGTGTCAAGTGTCATGTCGAAGAACAGGTTTGAACAGCTGAACCAGTATTTTCACCTCGCTGATACCACTCAGTTTGTTCCCAGAGGTCAGGCTGGGTATGACCCCCTGTTCAAAGTCAGACCTCTCATTTCCATGACTCAAGAATGTTTTGCTGTGCAGTTTCTACCTGGGCAAAACATCACAGTAGATGAGGCAATGATCAAGTTCAAGGGTCGTTGTGGTTTTCTGCAGTACGTGCCTGCAAAGCCAACGAAGTGGGGCCTCCAAGGTGTGGGCTTTGTGTGATGCCGATTCTTTTTATATGCTGAATTATTCAGTATATACTGGGAAGACCAATGATGTGCCTGCTGGGACAGGTGATGCCCTAGGGGATCGTGTCGTCAAACACTTGGCAGAACCCCATTATTTCAAGTGGCACACCATCTACTTTGATAATTATTTCACGTCAGTCCCCCTCATTCAATATCTGTTTCAGAAGAAAACCTTGGCATGTAGGACTGTGCGAAACAACAGGAAGGGTCTGCCACAGGATATGAAGCCAGCAAAATGTGTCAAAAAGTCTGGAGACACAAAGCGCTGGTTTCGTGAGACTGGCTATGATGATTTGAAGGGCAAGCTTCAGGCTGTTGCTTGGTTTGACCGTCGTAAGGTCACCCTTCTTACTTCTGTCCATGATGGAACCGATGGAGAGCTTGTCAGAAAAGGTGCAGGGGGTGTTGAAAAAGCCAGGTATTCTAGGCCCCTGGCTGTGGCTGATTACACCAAGAACTACAACAGTGTTGACAAGCATGATCAATTGCGATCATATTATGGTTCCAAGCAGAAATTCATGAAGTGGTGGAAATATGTGTTCTTCTTCTGCCTGGACACTGCTGCAGTAAATGCCTTTGTAATCTACAAAAACTTTGCAGATGCCCCACTGAAACTGCATGTGGATTTTCACACTGAGATTGTCATGGGCATGGTGAATGGTTTCAAGGGTCGAAAACGGATCGGCCGTCCCGTCGTTCATGACAATCCAGACAAGCACAAACACACTCCTTCCAAAATCCAGTCTGCCAGAGGCAAGAAGGACTGTGTCTGTTGCAAGAGGGAAGGCAGGAAAACCCCAGCAGGCAATGCCATCCAGTCAACACATGAGTGTGTGATGTGTAAGGTGGCTTTGTGCAAGGATCGTGGCTGCTTTTTTTCTTTTCACCAGCAGTGAGTAGGTTCCTACACGCTCATTCTTAGCAGTACACCTGATACTTGACTATATCAAGGACTGGACTTTGTCATTTTTGTTTTGTACAGACTGTTTTGGGGTTGACTAAATATTGAAAGTGCAACATACAAAAGTACTGGAGTTTGTGCATGTAAGAAAAGTGCACAACCGAAAGAAAATTTCATGTCAGTGATCTGTGTGTGACAAAAGTGATCAAAAGCAAGAACATTTCCAGTGACTGTGTTGTTTGTGTGTGATCACATTTGGATTATATAATTCATTACATCTGGAACCATATGGTGAGTACAACAAAAATATTTGAGTGTTGTTTTGTGTTGTGATGCCTGCCTCTCTTCCTTCCTACTAACACCTGCATATAGTTAGAAATATTATCAGTCATAGGAATTCTTTTTCTCACAAACACAAACTAACTCATGCAGATCAAAAAGCATGCACTCCAATACATTTTCAGTAAATATGGTATGATTTTGACCTGTTATTTTCTAATTTTTTTTTCCCTGCTATGTAACTGCTATGTGACTTAAAAGCATCACAAAAATTTCACGTATATTCCTAGCTACCTGTGTAACTACTAACACCTCACAACACCCATCAGTTCTTTTCAGATGGTGAACCTGACCACTTGCCACCAAAAAGGTAGGTGTTATAAAGTTCATGGGTGTTGCATTGCCTATCACCTATTTCACTGACGTAGGTGTGTTTTCCAGGTAAAATCAGGTGTGTGAGTGTTGAGCCATAAAAATATTTTCACATCCCGCTAAAATAACAAGTGCAAACCAAAGTTCAGCTTTCCACAGATTTTTGCTGAAAATTTGAAGTCTTTTTATCCATTAGTTTATTTTTTACAATTTTTTATTTTTTAAAGTCAGTACCCCAATTCGGGCAGCAAATTCCAATATAAACTTAGCAGTCTAGGCGACTTCTGTCATACGAAATACAGGACAATGAAGGTTAATTAACCCGAGTCATGCTTTTGAAAAGAAAGCAATCTCTTGGCACATCTAAGTAAGTGTACATTTTTTTTTTTAAACCTTCAAAAGAAATCATCAATTGGAGAAAAAAACAAACAAAAAAAAAACAAAACAAAAGCATTCATACACGAAAACAGCCTCAATAACTTTTTCCATAAGTCCTTACCTTGGGGCTAAAGGTGGGTATAGCAGCCGAGGGACTGTTAAAATCTTTACGGATGTAGATTCTTTGGGTTGAAGTAGCCACTGTGCGCTGGGGCTTCTCTTTGTGATCCTGTGGTCTTCGTTCCTGCTGGACAGCTGAAAGCAAACTGGTATCCAGTAAAATGGATAAAGAGTAAACAGCCTAAGCAAGGCATTATAGTACATTCACTGGTATCCAGTAAAATGGATAAACAGTAAACAGTTTAAGCAAGGCATTAGTACATTCACTGGTATCCAGTAAAATGGATAAAGAGTAAACAGCCTAAGCAAGGCATTAGTACATTCACTGGTATCCACTAAAATGGATAAAGAGTAAACAGTCTAAGCAAGGCATTAGTACATTCACTGGTATCCAGTAAAATGGATAACGAGTAAACAGCCTAAGCAAGGCATTAGTACATTCACTGGTATCCAGTAAAATGGATAAAGAGTAAACAGCCTAAGCAAGGCATTAGTACATTCACTGGTATCCAGTAAAATGGATAGCAAGTTAACAGCCTAAGCAAGGCATTAGTACATACACTGGTATCCAGTAAAATGGATAACAAGTTAACAGCCTAAGCAAGGCATTAGTACATTCTTCACTGGTATCCAGCAAAATGAACAGAGTAAACAGTCTAAGCAAGGCATTAGTACAGTCACTGGTATCCGGTAAAATGGATAAAGAGTAAACAGCCTAAGCAACATATTAGTACATTCACTTCTATGGAAAGACATATGAAAACGATTTTCTCCTCCTATAATGACTTTTCATCTGACCTACTTATCATGGCTCACAAATGCAACATGCGACTGCTTTGGGCTATCCCGTCTTGTACCAAACACTAGTCTGCCACAGCATAACAAACAACATAGGCAGCCAACTCTAGCAAGACTGAAAGGGACGATGCCATGCTCAGGCTCCTACCATTCCTCTCTTTCCACTTTCGTGGCTCTACATCATTCACTTTTGTTGCCATTTAAATTCTTAATTCATTTCTTGCAAATTAACCCTTTAACTAGCAATTTTGTTCATGTAACATTTTCATAAAGACCCATTGAATTTTTTCAGCAAAACATGACTAAACTGAATTTTGGAACCTTGGATGCCCTTTAAAATTTTCTTAATGGGAGATAATTACAGTTCTGTACAAGTTACTTCCCTTACCTATCAGTTTCTCGCATATTTTATGAACTGATAAGTCAGTTTCAATAAAGGGGCTACTTTGCTTGAATCCTGTTTGGGCACAAAATGAGAATAACATTCCATGGCATCCAAACAGCATTTGGGAATGCAGCTGAATGACAGAAATTCTGAAAAGCCTCTGAACTTTCCTGTCAAACAGATCACTACCTTAACATTAAGCTTATGATTCCAACACTGTCTGAAATTTCCATGCATATTGGTCAAACTTACAATACTAAATGAACTGCATGCTACGAACAAATCAAAGAACATAGACTGTTCTTGTACTCACATTCAGATCGCATGCCCACAGCTAGACATTTCTGAAGACGGCAGTACTGGCATCGGTTACGATGCAGTTTGGTGACAGGGCAATCTCGCGTGCCTCGGCAGGCATAGCCTAGCTGTTTACGGATGCTGCGCTTAAAGAATCCTTTACAGCCTTCACAGCTGATGGCCCCATAGTGCCGACCTGACACAGACAAGCACCACACCTGATCATACAAAACAGTGTTCCAGTTCTAACATCTTTCTGAATGTACAATCTCGAAAGTGGAAGTGATATTCCATAGCTAGGCTTCACAAGCATGCTTAAAAATGTAAAATAAAATACATCATTTTCTTCAGAAATCTGCAATAGCCTGTCAGTATCTAATAGGCATGGCATCTGCCAATATAAATACTTTTTCAGGGAAGTATGTAATCATAAGGAACTGTTATTATTAGCATTAGTATTTATTATTCTTTTAGAACAATTCATTTCAGAATAGCTAACACAGCATGACTTCTAAAAAAAATTAATTCATATTTGAAAAAGACAACAAAAAAACTCTTCTGTATGAGTTTTACTTTACAAATAACATGCAAAATCTGTGAAACAAATCTGAAGGGAAACATTACCGTAAAGTTTGGTCTATAAGCCGCAACTTTTTCCCCCAGCTTTAAACTCTGCAGCTTAGATGCAGTTTTTCTGATTTCAGGAGCATCACACCCTCATCTATTCTTAGCTTCTCTGTAACTCACCATATCGTGTTTACTGTTCATGAATTTTTCGATGAGCTCCATGTTAAAGTGTTAACTGTTCACGTTGTTACACTTGTACACGCGTTGTAACTTCCGATTTGAGTATCCGTCTCAAACAGATGTTTTTAACTACAATTTTCTCTGTAATCGTGTAATGGAATCAGTAACCCGTTCAGAAATACATGAATCGACATAAGTAAAGCCCATTACTGATATCTTTTTTCATTAGTTTGTCTTCTACAAAAATACGATCGCTTTGAACGGCGCAATTCGTGGGCCGTTTTCAACCTGTTTTGACTAACACCAGCTGAATTACGAACAAAATAACTAAGCATAGGCACGGTATTAAGCGAAATAAAACAATTGAATCGTTTCATTAATGTTCTGGTTTGTTATTATATGCGTTATCTGACCAAGTGCATCTTGCAATTCAACAACGATTAGCGGGTTCGACTCGGTCATTGTCGGTCCTCAGCTTCCTTTCGCCATTGTTGAAATCGTGGACAGGGAGTGAAGGTTTGCATTTGATACCTTCGCTATGATTGGCTTGCGCTTTTCTAGAACTCAACCAATCACTTAGCTTGATACACCAATGAATGCAGCCTGAGAGAACGGCCTTTCTAGCGCATCGTTAATGTGTTGGGTTTTTTCGGTATTTTTTTTAGCAATGATGTTGGAAAGACGACACTTGTAAAAAGCCTCATAAAAACTTTGATTCTAATTAATTTAAAACACATCGTACTAAAAAGAAAAATAGACTGAAATAAAGCTGGAAACATGCTATTGTATTCTGACCTATTTAAACGCCAATGAATGCAATGAACACATTGTATGTGTTGATTTTCGACACTGTGTCAACTCAACGCTCGCCCAAATGCCGCCTGCGGCATATCGGGCTGTGTGACGGGCTTCGTTTTCGTGTGAACGAGTGGGTGTATTTGGAATTAAACAATGATCATACCGTCTCTTGCAAACACAAATAAACAACACAAGCAAAGGGAAACTGTATTCTTTATTCCTCACAATTTTCATCTGATTCTAAATGCGTTATTCATAGACACCGCCTATTGAAAACAAGCATATTTTTCACTCGGCTGAACTTTCCTGTAGGCTGAAAGATTATGAGCTGTTTTTGTTGCATATATCTGCGGCTTATAAACCAGTGCGGCTTATTTGTGAAAAAAGTTCAGATTAAAACATTTTTTAGTGGGTGCGGCTTATATACAGGTGCGCTCAATAGACCGAACTTTACGGTACATTCCTACTGTCTGGATTCGATTGCTAGTTGACAGTTGAATTTTCATATTATCCTGTGCTTATGTGCATATATTTGGGTTATTCATGCACATGCAGGTATACGATTGTGTGTATGTGTGTGTGTGTGTGTGTGTGTGTGTGTGTGTGTGTGTGTGTGTGTGTGTGCGTGTGTGTGTGTGTGCGTGCGTGCATGCATGTGTGTGCGAGTGTGTGCACATGTGTGCGTGTGTGTGTGTGTGTGTGAGTGCGTGCATGTGTAAGTGTGTGACCTACAGAAGGAATAAACGGGTTCACAAGCTAGCAGAGTGACTCACCTGAAGCCCGATCACCACAGACAACGCAGGGCTCATACTTGTTATCAAATTGCTGCTTCTGTGTGACTTTGTCTTGTACGGCACGCTGCTCCTCTCGCAACCTCTCCAGTCTCTGAGCATGCTGCAGTTCCTGCAACCACACACACAGAGGACACTGATGATGTCTATGGCTTGACTAGACAACTGGTAACACTGACTGCCATTATCCGCTGTGAGAGTCTGTTCAATATGGAAGCACTGGAATAGTACAATCACCATTTTTGTCTGCCTGTATGTGACCTTTGTACATGACTTTTCAACCTACTGTTCATATGACCACTTTCAATGGTTGCTGGGTATACTGTGCTTTCATAGCCCATGGATTATTGATTGCGTCAGGATCTTTAAATATTGTGTAACCTGCTGGGATTGTTCTTGCTGCAGGCTGATACACTGCTCAGACACGCAGTATGCCTATACACATTTGCAGCTCATTGCCAGTCAGCAGTGTATACTGCTACAACGATTGTAGGTACTTTCAAGAGCAATATCTGAGTGCCAATTTGCATGGGATTCCCGACCTATGGGTTCCATGCACACACTCCACATGCACACAGATTCTCAAATACACAGCCACTTATTCAACTACTTAAGTTAAACAAGATGGTGCAGACAGTGAAGAAACAGAAAAATTGAAATACGGCTGTGCAGTAAAACTCAGGTGTTTGTCTCAGTTATGTAATGCAGAGTGGTTGACCTTTGCTGCAGCTGTCTGAAACCACTGACAAGTGTATCAAATCAGTGTAGCTGTACTCACTGGCTGTTATACAACTAATCCTTGCAGCCGTGTGCAGCACATTTATTCGTATTCTTCCTGAATATTCTCCACCCTCTTCCAGCTTCTTCAATGCTGGGGGATAGGCGGAGAGAGGAGGCGGGGAGAGGACTCTACGTGGTAAGTGTAAACTGGATTATGGGATGAAAAGGGTTAAGCGTTCCCAGTAATCCAGTATTAGCGGACACTCTACCATCAGTTCTCCTTTCCTTGGACAGGGCCCAGGTTCTATGGCGTCACATCAACAGAGTTTAACATAACACGTAACTTTATTTCTTTTCATGTAACATATCAGGTGTCTTATTTTATCTGATGCAGCCATTTCCTGGTTTCTCCCGGATTAGCACCTACTTTCTATTATTTCGGCAACAATGCTTTACTTATGATGCGCTGGTATTGTCTTCATACAGGTCTGTTACTGTTAAAACAATCAACATTGCTTTATCTGCAGCTTTCATACTGGTAAACTTGCTTGATTCACCATGAGTCATTTATTCATTCAGTCTTAGACAGCTACATTTTCAATGTGACCAAATTCAATTCAACATCTGATAATATATGTTTGCTTCTCTGCAAGGCACAAATTGCATTAGATGGTCTGATCATTGCAGAAAGTCATGTAATACAGGTAATGATTTTTTACACATATTATTTAACATTATATATTCAGTGTGTAAAGCAGCACCTGTAGCTGATCCCAATTTATAAGACAATGTCAGTTCTGTAGTACTGAACTGAAATCGTTTATCACAGATTTATGGCATTAACAATCAGAGAAAGACTGGAAATGCCTTCTCAGTATTTCTTGATCGATAGAATTTGGATACACTAATTCTTTTAGCACCTACCAAGAATATATCAATATACCACCAATGTTTGAGTTTACCACAGACACACACACACATGCTTGCACACACATACATGGACAACTAAAATAGAATGGTTATAGACTCACACATGAGGTTAAAAAGTACTCATTTGACAGTCACCAGCATCAACAATTATGTTAGATCAGGACAAATGGAACTTTGTCATGCAGTTGCCTCTAGATATTTTGTTCTAGTGTTGTTTAAAAAAAAAAAAAAGAAGCAAAATGGTGAAAACAGTGAAAACCTGTAAGGTACCAAAGTCTTGGCTGGTCATAGCATCAATGGAAGCATGCTGCTCAGTGCTTGAGGTAAAACCTGTGAGGTACCAATGTCTTGGCTGGTCATAGCATCAATTACAATGGAAGCACGCTGCTCAGTGCTTGAGGTAAAACCTGTGAGGTACCAAAGTCTTGGATGGTCATAGTATCAATTGCAATGGAAGCACGCTGCTCAGTGCTTGAGGTAAAACCTGTGAGGTACCAAAGTCTTGGCTGGTCATAGCATCAATGGAAGCATGCTGCTCAGTGCTTGAGGTAAAACCTGTGAGGTGCCAAAGTCCTGGCTGGTCATAGCATCAACGGAAGCACGCTGCTCAGTGCTTGAGGTAAAACCTGTGAGGTACCAAAGTCTTGGCTGGTCATAGTATCAATGGAAGCACGCTGCTCAGTGCTTGAGGTAAAACCTGTGAGGTGCCAAAGTCCTGGCTGGTCATAGCATCAACGGAAGCACGCTGCTCAGTGCTTGAGGTAAAACCTGTGAGGTGCCAAAGTCTTGGTTGGTCATAGCATCAACGGAAGCACGCTGCTCAGTGCCTGAGGTAAAACCTGTGAGGTGCCAAAGTCTTGGCTGGTCATAGCATCAATGGAAGTATGCTGCTCAGTGCTTGAGGTAAAACCTGTGAGGTGCCAAAGTCTTGGCTGGTCATAGCATCAATGGAAGCACGCTGCTCAGTGCCTGAGGTAAAACCTGTGAGGTGCCAAAGTCCTGGCTGGTCATAGCATCAATGGAAGCACGCTGCTCAGTGCCTGAGGTAAAACCTGTGAGGTGCCAAAGTCCTGGCTGGTCATAGCATCAATGGAAGCATGCTGCTCAGTGCTTGAGGTGGGACTGGCTGGCTGAGGGAGGCTGTCACAAAAACTGACCAAACTTTTTGTACACTTCTTGGAACTGCGGCAGTGGGCTGAATGCTCATGGGTTCCAACCTCATCCAAGGCACTGCACGCTTTCTGGTCCATGCCGACTTCCACCACAATGGACAAATTTGGTTACAGGTGTCTGTATCTCTCAGGACAGACTGATTCCTGGCTATAACTATCAAACAAGGAAGTAACCTGTACAGCCATGATGTCTGAGGAAAATGGAACTCCACATCATCATCTTCTTTGATTGTCTTTAAAACTGTCACAAATTCACTGCCATTAAAAATGTCACAGATTCACTGCCTTTAAAACTGTCACAAATTCATTGCCTTTAAAACTGTCACAAATTCATTGCCTTTAAAACCATCACAAATTCATTGCCATTAAAAATGTCACAAATTCATTGCCTTTAAAACCGTCACAAATTTTCTGACCTTTCACGCCCTGCGCTCAAAGCGGCCTCACTTTTATTTCATCTTCACACTGATGCCTGTAGCATATTTGGGTGAAAAGCCTGCAGCGCACAGCTTTATTTTTCCATCCTGCGCGAGACACTTAGTAAAAGGACGAACAAACAAGGCTTACACATTTCTGATCCAACACTTCAGTTCCTGTAGTCTGAGCAGGGGCATGTATCAAACCTGTGAACCAGTTAACTGGGGAAAATCAAATACCCAGAAAGTGATGACGACGTTATTTGTGCACAATTTTGTGTGTTTTGTCATTGCTCTAATATTTCCTGAACACTTGCGTGCAAGCTTTCATGCCGTATCTACGTTGTCTACAGGAAAATAAACCTAGTCGAGTTTGCTATTAAAAGAATTGTCAGGAAATCGCCAATTCAGTCATCTCAAGAGCGCAGATATATTACATTTTTCATGACAACCACTAATTATCAAACCGACAGCCCCACTTGTAATGGCCGCTCAACAATGCCGAACACATTGCTGCCAGATCGGCTGTGCACAGATGACATTCAGTTGGCCGAGTTCAGCGCGGTTAGCTGGCTGGTGGGGAGCAGCCTGCAGAAAACACCCCTTTCCCTGACACATTCGCAGCTTGGCCTCTGCAGCTGCGGGCGAGCTGTAAACTCCCCTGCCTCTCAAAACTAAGTAACTTGCTCTGAACAGCCGTGAGCGTCCCACAGGGGAACGCTGATGAATGGACGCGGTGGACCACTGCGAAAGACATGCTTGTCGTTAGTAGGGAAAGGGGTGGAGGGAAGGGTGGGAGCCAGGGAGTGGATAGCTGGATCTAAACAGGCACCACTGAAGACTGCTGCAGTGATTTTGATTCATCATCTGAGCAGTGTCTTCTCTGATGGATGATAGCTCATGGAGGATTGCTGACGGTAAGATTTTGACGTGATGTGTCTGGATGTGATTGTGTGTGGAGGAGCTGTGATGAGCAGTGTGAGAATATGGCACTCAGACAGAGAGCAGGAAATAACAGAAAAGAAAAAAAAAAAAAAATGAATGTAGCCAAAATCAATACATGCACGAGTCATGGCTTGCTACAGTCTGACATTCCCTACCCCACCTCCCCTCACAAAGAAAAAACGTGATAAAAACAGCATCTGGTTTTTATCTCACCTTGAGTTTGGAGGCCCAGTCAATGGAGGAGAGGGCACCTGTGGGCACCTGCACCACCTGTGTGGCGTCCTTCAGCTTGGAAGCCAGGTCAGCCGGGCTGACAGCTGACACCACCACCTGCGTGCCATTAGACATCACCGCCTGCCCACCCTGCCAAAGCCATGTCATTAGGAATCACTGAAGTTGATTACAATGAACATGATGGAACTGACGATGGGAGAGGACTGGGTAGATGGAGAGGAGGGGGAACGAAAACAAGTGGGAAGGAGAGTCTTAGTTTGGGGAGGGATGCAGACCATCTATCTCTCTCCTTTTGTTCTACCTGAGAATACACCTATTTCCCTATATTCGATCATGATGTTGTCATTCAGATGTTCTTTACACACAACATTTTTTTTTCTCAGCCATTTAAAGAAAAGAAAAAGTGGAAGTCCGTATCAAACAGGAGCAGGAAATCAGATGATCCTACTTTGACCCTAGCTTGTATCGGTAAAGAGACAGACAAGTAGACAGATAGCCCAGGATCTTCATTCTCTGCACTCTATCACGCACAACAGGGTAAAATATTACAACCAGCTCTGTCCTTCATGCTGTCCTACCATTATCATCTTAAGTTTGCCTCCAAGGGTTTTTCACTTCCCATTGCAACATACTGGAAGGTCCTGGTCACCGACTCTCAGTGAGACACATGTCAGTGCCCCTGTCATACATGACCCTCAGTGAGACATGTCAGTGCCCCTGTCATACATGACTCTCAGTGAGACATGTCAGCACCCCTGTCATACATGACCCTCAGTGAGACATGTCAGCGCCCCTGTCATACATGACTCTCAGTGAGACACATGTCAGTGCCCCTGTCATACATGACTCTCAGTGAGACACATGTCAGCGCCCCTGTCATACATGACTCTCAGTGAGACACATGTATGTCAGTGCCCCTGTCAGGCAAATTCATGGTTTCCGATAATGATGTGCATGGAGACCGGTTTTTTCCTCTTTTTTTTTTTATGTCTACCAGCAAGTGTGTACTGACTTGCAACCTGACAAACATATTCATAGTACATTACATTTACAGGCTTGGGATGAGGATAATCAGCCAGATACATTGATTGTCAAACTCACAGAAGTTTTCTTTCAGATCTGTCCCAAGTTCGCCCTCCCCACCACAACACATGAAAGGACACCACCAGTGATGTGTCCAGTTTTGTCTGAACTGGAAAGCTGTTAGAGCAAGTTTACTAAGAAAAATCTGTTTCTTACACCTAACAAAGTTTTGGTGTTTCTGTTGCATCTATATCTATGCTATCTGTTGCATTGTTTTCTAGGTATGATATTAAGGACAATTTGCATTGATTCTTGCACATTCAATCTATTTTACCTTTGTTTGGTTAGTGGCTGAAGTGGGGTGGAGGAGTTTTTTATTTTTTGTTTTTGATGGCATAGGGTAAATCTAATATGGAAAAAAAGAAATCTTCTCCTGCCCACATTCAGTAACACTGACAATACCACAATTAATGAATTGTGATTCAATTATCCCCTCCCCCTACCTCCCCTTTTTTCAAGATACCAGAATTCCTATCTCTCTATAAACATAAAGACATGTACCAAGTTTTTTTTCCTAATGTTCACTTACACTTCTTTTTAAGACAGAAAAAAAAAAGAGTCAGCTGGTATACTGTTTTGCAACATAACTTTGAAAGATTTTTAAACCAATTCAATTCAAGCACCAAACTGAAAGAAAAAAAAAAAAAAGAATGGCAGCAAGAATAACTGGAACTGTTTATCATGTGTTGTTTGTGCTTTCATTTGCTATAGAACAGTTAGTCTAACGTTTCAGACAGAGCTATTGACTTTCAAGAAATCTGTTCAGAAAAGCAGAAAAGGAAATATGGGGTGAATAGAGGGCAACAGAGGGAGAAGAAGTAGACACCAGCAGAAATAGCATCTAAGAAAAAAACAAAGACAGCAGGTAACATTTAACAAGTAATCTATTTTCTGTTTTCTTTGGTATCGCATTTTGAAGGAAAAGGTCAACAGCCTATGCTGTCTCTTTTTCTCTTTGTGTGAGAGAGAGTGAGACAGAGAGAGAGAAAGAAAGAGAGAGAGAGAGAGAGAGAGAGAGAGAGAGAGAGAGAGAGAGTGTGTGTGTGTGTGTGTGTGTGTGTGTGTGTGTGTGTGTGTGTGTGTGTGTGTGTCCGCACGCACGCCCACGCCCAAGTGTGCATGTGCACGCATGCATGCATGCATGCATGTGTGCATGCATGTGAGCGGGCAGTCGGTCACGCACGCATGTGTGCATGCATGTCTTCATGTGAGCATGAGTGAATGCATGCATGCATGCTTGCATACATGTATATCATGCATGTGTCCATGTGTGAATGAGTGCATGCATGCGTGCTTGCATGTATATCTGTGTGTGCATGCACATGCTCACGTGTCAACAATAGCAATCAATCAACATCTTTCGACTGAGTAATTTTGTGTGGCCATTCCAGTTCTTTCTCTTTCATAGATTAACTAATCTTTTCTCTGAGCTGCTGTTAGTGTAACTTATCTTGCAGATTCTGAATGTTTTAATGGATTCCACAGACTGGAAACATAAAATGTCAAAATGCTGATTTTTCAGTCTCTGCTCTAGAGTAATACTAGATTGTACGACTACCCTGCCATGACAATATAAGTACAGAAGCATAATGTTCTTAACTCCAGCAAAAATGCATGATCACCTCATACATATTTCAGCAAATTCTGATTTTTTTGATGATCTCTTCAAAAATTAAGAGTACAGTTTTGACTTCATACCACATGTACCAGGGATCAGTTACAGGTCCACAAGCAGTAATCTAAGCAAGACATCAATAACAAGAAGAAACATAAAACAAATAAAGAGAAAAATTGTAAAAAAAAACAACAAAAAAAACATTCAGAATACACAACTACTTGTACACCTGCACAAAAAAGATGTATTAACAACAAATGAATCAATGATTGATAAAGTAAATGTAAATGCAGATTTTCTTTTTTTCCATGTGTCCAAACAAAATCAAGATACCAAAAGTACCTTTGAAATCCCCACCCACAGGCACGGCAAGCCAACATGCCAGACTAAGTAAACCTGATAGCACAGTGTCACCTTTTTCTTCTTGCCACCTCCAGATATTGATTTGTCTGTGTGGTGCACCACAAAGCTGGGCAATAATCAACTTGAGATGTCACGACCCCTTCCCTAAAGGTCGTACCATTCTATTTTTGTCCATGTCCATGGCATCTTTTCGCTACCAACTCTGCTTGACAATTGCAAGATGTTAAATGCAAGAACAGTACCCTTTTTCTATGGAAAAGGAAGTAACAGCTAAATAACTGTTTTTTTCCTTAAACAGTGAAGTTGAATATGGGCAGAGGAAGACGGACATGCTTGTGCATAAGATAGGTGTGTGTGTGTGTGTGTGTGTGTGTGTGTGTGTGTGTGTGTGTGTGTGTGTGTCTGTTTGTGTGTGTGTCTGTTTGTGTGTGTGTGTGTGTGTGTGTGTGTGTTTGTGTGTCTGTTTGTGTGTGTGTGTGTGTGTGTGTGTGTGTGTGTGTGTGTGTGTGTGTGTGTGTGCTTGCCCATTTGCCTGCATGCTGCCACTTGTCCATGTATATGTTCACTTCTACTTTAGTATGAGTGTGCTTGTAAATTATGCATGAGTTTGTGTCTGTAAGTCACTATAGAAAACTTTCTTTATGCCTTGAGTACACATGTTTTTGGATCAGTTAATTTGACTTGATGTTATCTGTGCATGAAACTATCAATTCAGAAAGCTGAAATTGCACATATTTGTCATATCTTACTGACATTCTCCATCCCATCAAAATAAACAAACAAAAAATATATAAAGCAAGAAAGTAACAAGTCAACACAAATATATTCAGAGCAAGCTTATCACAATAGAGCCAATCCTACAGCAGTCAATTGAAGCTCTCCTTCAGTGCACAAAAATGTGCCCCTTAAACTGACATGTTACAGATAACGGGGATCAAAACGTACAAGATAATGTCAAAATTGAGAGATATGAACTGAAAAACCGGAAGAGGAGCTTCTCAACCTACCATGCCATTTGCAGGCTGAAAAAGCGCTGATTAAACCTGAAACTTCTCTGATCAAAGTACAGAGCACTACATTTTTGTTTGTGGAAGTACTACCCTCTCCACAGCTGTGATTCCATGGGAAGTCAGAGTGTGCTGACAATTCCAAAGCACTCCCTCAAAAAGCAATCCACCACTAATAACCTCTCCCTGTCTAGAAGTACAGAGATCCATACTCTTATTTCCATTAACTAAAGCATTCCACAGGTGAATACTAGACATATGTACATAGAATGAATGCATCTTAATTACCTGGACATACACACAGAACACACAAGAAAAAAACAAAACAGAACAAATGGAAACTAGAAAGCATGCTCACCGAGCTCTGAGAGGCAGTGAAGGACACTGGCAAGGTCAGACCCTGTGCGAGGGCAATGGGCAGAGTGACGGCCCCTTGCGGAGTGGAGCCACTGGGTCCGGCGATGGTGGGGTTGATGACATGAATCATCTGCTCCCCGCCCACCCCCTGCGCGGTGGTCTCCATCACCACCACCTGCTGCTGCTGTGGGGCCTGCCCACTGCGGGGGGAGGTGGCTTTCTTGCTGCTCTTCTCTGACGCCATGCAGCCAGGCAAGCACGTCCCTCACACTGCGCTTTCAGGCCTGGTACATCCACTGAAACACCCTCACATTTATTATACAGGGCTGATAAAATCAACAACATTTAAAAATCATAACGATGATAATGATTATTTATGGCACTTACTCTTACATTATAAGCCCTAAGCGCTTACAAATACATAAAAGGTTAAAGAAAACATAAATGAAACCAATAAGAAGATGAATATTGCAATAAGTACCACGCATCTATACACAAGGGTGCATACACACACACACACACACACACACACACACACACACACACACACACATACACACGCACACACACACAAAGCACATGATCCTACACACACTGTTGCACAACAGCAAGCGCGTACGCACACACACACATGCGTGCACACCCACACACATTAGTCGCAGAATCAATTTGATGGGCAAGGGTAGGGAAAGAAAGAACACTACTGACGGGTGAAGAGGGTTGTTTGAACTACGCAAAGATATAGGAAGTTTATTCCAAGAAACCTGATCCTGAAAAGAAAAGGAACGATTGCCATAGGTTCTAGTCAAAATTGAGGGATTTTGAGCAGAGCGTTGTCGGTAGAAGAACGCAACTGCCTAGAAGGAACACTGAGATGAAGGAGATCAGAAAGGTAGAAAGGAGCTAAACCAATCAAAGATTTAAGGCAGAGTAAGGACAGTTTGTAGTCTATTTGTTTTTCAGCCGGCAGCCAGTGAAGAGAAAGAAACAAGGAAGTGACATGAGAAGATCTGGGCTGTCTGAGAATCAAATGAGCAGCAGTGTTTTTTACTTTCTGGAGACGACTAAGAAGATTCTGGGGACAGCCAGCTGGAAGAAAATTACAGTAGTCAAGTCTAGGTAGAACGAAGGCAGAAAGAATCTGTAATCTGCCAATTGTATGATGGCAGACTAACATGTGCGTTGTGTTTTCTTTTCTGTCAACAATGTAAATCAGTTGGTTAAGAAGACTCAATTCAGTAGGCAGCTGAGGTTGGATAGAGATGAAATTACACCCTCTTCTTAATACAGATAAATTCAGAGTCGGATGTGTCAATAACATGTAAGAGAGAGTTCATTCTTTTTGTCAAGATGTCTCAAAGCACTACAGACAACTATGTAACACATAGGGCTTTGTTCTGTTTTCACTGTCGAGAATGTTGTTTATCTGAATGTTGTTTATCTATCAATATCCATCTTGCGCCGAATTTGAGAAGGTTAGCGATTGCTCGTTCTTTGTTTTCATTGTTCTGAATGTTGTTTTTTTTTCGCCTGAAGAAGACCTAACAGGTCCAAACGTGTTGTTTTGACTTGTAATTTGTTTGTCCCTGTTATCTGGCCGATTCACTTTAAATTCCTTTTAAATTTGTTTCAATTTCCACCTGCAGTCATCTCCCTTTGAAACCGGCATTCAAATGCCTCAAATTCATAAACTGATACCTTTGCACATTTAACTGCACTTAAGTAGTTTTTAATTGTGCTAGTGATTATCTCACTGAGTTTACTTAAGAATCATTTGTATGACTAAGTTTAAAAGTTATTTTCCTTCTACTGGTTATCTTGATTAAAATTGCATTGGCTAACTCCACTTTACCTCTGTCTAATGAATCAACAAGCAGACAGTGAAATTTAATGCGTTTCATTTTAACTGTACCTCATGCCAGCTGTGACCTCACACTTTTCCTGAAGTTCAGATAAGAGGGCATGTGTAAGAAGACACTGAGCCAGAATTCAGGTAAGTCACATTAACATCAGGCATTGCTGATTCTACAGAAGACCTGGGCACCGTAGAACTGACTGCCAGGCTTCAACATCAGGCCAAAAGAAGTCAGACAGCACAAAGTGGACAGCTGACTTGACCAGCAGGCCAACCCCATTGGCGATGTCACTTGCACACCAGAGACACACTCTACCTCTCCACCCTGGCTGCAGTAAAGATTAGCGCTGTAGCATCCTTCTGGCACAAGCAGCAGAACAAATGGACAATGAATCAACTAAATTCAGCCAGTGATTGACTTGTTTTTATATTTTTCTAGTTTTTAATTTACATCTCTTTTTTTCTTTCTTTTCCATTTCTCTCTCTCTCTCTCTTTCTCTCTCTCTCTCTCTTTTATTTTTTAATTCCAAATTTTGTGTTTGATTATTCCTTTCACATCACTGTCGGTCCATTCACTGTTACTGCCTATTCTCATGCATTTCCCTACATACTGTCGTGCATTTCTGGAGTACAACTACAAGCGTTCCTGAGGACATAAATCTTCGGAAATGACATTATGAGCCATTCCTGAGTATCTCTGACAATTACCCCCCCCCCCCCCCCCCCCCCCCCCCCCCCCCCCCCCCAAATCAAATTTTGTTTGATGCAGTCACACTGGAAATACTCCTTGCACCTCCAGTAACAGAAAGCGTAAAAGTAAATATTAAAGTATCTTGTCACATTCATATAGGCACGCACCCCCCCCCCCCTCCCCCACACACACACACACTTAAGACCATACCCTCCACCTCCATTTGTCATACCTTCCCATCCGCTATTCCAACCCTCCCCCTCCCGAATCAGCTATTGTTTCAACTCTTGAATGCTTGTTCATGAAAACGTTAACAGAATCATGAATCATGGTGATGATCACACCTTGAACCTCCAGTTCGGTATTCAGGGATGTGGAAGGTGGCCAAGGACAAAACAGCTTATTGCTGCCGGGGTTCAGGCGCCATTTAAGACAAAATATAACACAGCCCGATTGGTCATTCATAAATAACAGCATATTATTATCAATGTGCATATTCTAAATGTTCTAATATCAATGTGCAAATTCAAGAAACAATAGAAACAAAAAAAAACTGGGTTTTTTTTTCATTTCAGACTGCTTTCTCATCCTCTATGACTGACTTCCTCACTGGCATTATTCCCACACTGACAAGTCATCTAATGGGGCTTGTCATCTGCAAAAAGTTAATTGGCTACATTGTTTACTTATATGCTCACAGTGACTGTGATCAGACATTAATATGCAGCTAGCATTAGATGACACTGTTTATTTATTTAAGTTAACATAATTAAGGGCAATCCCTTTCACTGATGTAAAATTATAACACAACAATTATCTGGTGCAGGTAAGGTTAGGTAATGTTGCTTATAGCCCAGCCGACCGCAAAGGGCCATATCAGGGCTGTCACCATGTTCAAGTCAACTCACGTCAAGTCATCAAAAAAAAAAAAAAAAAAAATTCACATAATTATCTCTTTAAAATACACCTTCTAAAAACACACCAGATATTTCATAAAAAATCTTTCTTCCGTAAAATCTTAGATCAGATGAAAAATGTTAATCTCCCTCAGAAACCCAAAGATCACGTCAGGTGGGACATCTCTGAACAAGGTTTTCATGGAGTCTGCTGTAAAGTGTTTATGTCTCACATCATGCAAGTCCCAACACTCTAAAAGAATATGTTTCACTGTGAGTGGAACATGCCATGGAATGCACCACGGAGCCTCTTCACCTTTTTAAAGGTAAGAATGGGTGTACAACAAGTGGCCTGTCTGCAAACAGCACAAGACTCATAACCCTGCTTTACCGATTTGACAATGTCATTAATTTTGACACTGAAGAGAGCATGAGGAACAATGCTCCCTTGAGGTACACCCAACTCCTGCTCATGGATGTCTGACAGCCTGGTGCCAATACGGACTTGGAACTGCCGATCAGCCAGAAAGTAAAATAAATTGAGGCAGGTGACCATGAAAACCAAGTTTATGAAGATCCATAAGGATTCCAGATTTCCACATGGTGTCATACGCTTTTTCCAGATAAACAAAAATAGCAACCACATGCTGTTTATTGATGAAGGCATTGTGGATGGTGGTTTCTAGATGGACGAAATGGTCAACTGTCGAGTGGTACTTCTGGAACCCTGGCTAAACGACAAATGAATGAATTCATATTCTTAAAGTTAAAGCTTATGAGTTGGCTTTCTATTTCAAACAAATGTGTATGTATTTAAGCTATTAATACCTAAGAAAATAACACAAAATAACCATTTGTGTACTTTTACAGGTTTTGCAACATAATAAGATATGATTAGTATGAAGTTATGAACCTTTTATGACATCTCTTTCATTGTTTGTATGGTTATTTTTTGTCAGCACAAATTTGTTCACTGTCACCATGGAAAGGAGATCAACAGTACTCACCAATATATGGTTATAAACCAAAAAATTCTTTGCTTTTATTAGTGACATATGAACACATTAACTTTTGTCTACAAATATTGAAATAAACAGTATAATCACCAAAAAAATAAAATAAAATAAATAACCCTCAATCTTTACTCTTACCATTGCTTTAGTCTAAAATTATCTTTACTTAACACTGAAATTCTTCAAAATTAACATCTTTTCAATCATGAGGCCACTTATAGAAAATTACATATATTCACTCAGGTTTTTTTGTTTTTTGTCTGTTTTTTTTTTCTCTTTTTTTTTTTTAACATGTTAGATAAGATGTTAAGTCTTTACTGAACCCATAACCCAAACTGTGTGTATGTATTCTAACTAAAGTAGTTTGGTTTTTCAACAGCATTGAACATAACAGATTGTGACAGGGGCAAATATGCTGGGTTTTCTCTTTAACTGCATTTTGCTTCCCCTGGATTCACTTCCAGAAGGCGCAGCAATTCACCCATTTTTTTGCCTGGCTAAAAATCGTAAACCTGCCAGTTTATTTTTAGATATTTTCTTCTATGGCTGTACAAACGCCGGGTGGTCTCCTTCCCTTTCAAAGGCAATATTTTGCGTGAGGGCAAAATAAAAAAAAATGATCGGTATTGTCAACGGTCAAAAAGCCCAAGTCCCAACAGTTCAGTGACCGGTAATTTACATAAAATATGCGCATAACCTACTTAAGCCTGACCATGAGCGAAAGGACAAAGGTCGTACAAAATCAATACATTGAAGAAAAATATTAGACACTACCCGAGACTGATGACCTAGATTTTAAACGGCAGTATGGCGCTTTAAGGTATCATCCTTTGGAACAAACGCAAATCAACACCACAAACAAGAACAGTCATAAAACGCACTTCCAAATATTAAAACAGTCTTTGGTCTATGACCGTGTCAATGATATACAAACAGGCAGAGGTCATGCACTTAGCCCATGTGGATGACTGTCTAGTGGTTTGCGCAAAGCTCGCGGATGTGCGGCGATCATCACAAACTCAGTCAACGCTCAACCAGTAATATTCATTCATAAAACAAATCTAACCGAACTCTGCAGACTCCTCTAAGAACGAAAGGAAGCCACAAAACGGTTGGAAGCACAAGTCTTCCCGTTTCTCCACGCAACTGGATTCAGGAAATGGCGGCCTTAGCACTGTTCAGTTTGGAAAACGGTGATTCAAGGAAATGTTCACACACATAATAATAATTCAACATCTTTTAACACTAAGCTTAGTATCAAAACAAATTAAAACGTACCTTTGGTCGATTGAACATGAAATCAGCCAGATGTTTCGACAAAAATATGCCAAATCTTTCGCAGACAGAAATAAAGGTCAGAGGTTGTGACCTATGTCGAACGGACGCAGAGGATAAAACGATTTCATTGGTTAAAAGTTACGTCAAATTCTGACTCTCGGGTAATAGCACGAGACTTTGCGCGACTTTTACCACGCGTAATCACTCTGAGAAAAAAAGATGCGAACTTCGTCGAAGTAAGTTTTTGTTTGTGCTCGTCAAAGTGCGAAAGTTTAATTGATCGGTTAAGAAAAAAAAAAACTTTGTGCAGTGTGGCATAGCGAGTTTCGCCTTAAAATCATTATCGAGACTGTGCACGTAGTTGACTTACGTACATATGTAGAAAACTAGGCTAGTAGTTATTTGCTTATGGATTTGGAAAGTAGAGGTTGAGCAGACGAATTCTCTGTATGGGGGCGAACTGATTGATCACATTGGCGATGGTCTAGACTTATCTGCACTTTCCAACAACGTGAACAATGAGTGGAAAACTCTCCCCCCCCCCCCCCCCCCCCCCCCCATTCGTTTCTTTTTTATTTCATTATTTTTAATGCATGCCACTATGTTGACTCATGCGTTCTACGTTTATGTTCACACCATGTCAAAAATGATTATATTTTGTGCTTTACTACTTCTTTCCATATCTGATGTTCCTCTCGCCCTTCTCCCCCCCCCCCTCTCTCTCTCTCTCTCTCTCTCTCTCTCGCTCTCTCCTTTTTATTTCATTTTCTGTTTTAATTGTATGTTAGGTACCTTCTACGTATTGTAATGCCTTACGGAAAATGATTACATATTGTGCCTTGTCACTTCTTCCCGTTTGTCATCAAAAATGATTATTCATGTGCTTTGCTTCTTCTTCCCATTTTTCATGTCCCATGCTCCCTTACCTCTCTCTCTTCTCTCTCTCTCTCTCTCTCTCCCCCCTCTGTGTGTGTGTGTGTGTGTGTGTGTGTGTGTGTGTGTGCACGTGCAAGGGCGTGTGACTTCCTGTTATCCCATGCATGTTTGTTCTCTCTCTCTCTCTCTCTCTCTCTCTCTCTCTCTCTTGCACGCAAGCGCGTTCGAGTACATGCTCTCTTTGTCTCATCTCCTTATCATGATTTTGTTCATAATTATATGATTTGATATATATAGTTGATTCATTATTTTTAGTCAATTCTTTCCTGGGTTATATTGCACATATGTACATCTGTTTGTCTTCTCCATTAAGTGGTTTCAGTTTTACTTGTTTAATGATTCTCTTCAGTTCTCTCTCTCTCTCTCTCTCTCTCTCTCTCTCTCTCTCTCTCTCTCTCTTCTTTTGAACATTTGTTTTTTTATTTCATTATTTTAAATGCATGCCACAATGTGTTATACCTTTTACGAATGTTCATGCTGTGTTAAAAATTATTACGTTTTGTGCTTTACAACTTATTTCCATTTCTATTGTTCCCTCTCTCCCTTCCACCTCTCTCTCTCTCTCTCTCTCTCTCTCTCTCTCTCTCTCTCTCTCTCTCTCTCTCTGTCTCTCTCTCATCTTTTCTTTTTTCTTTTTAAATTGCATGTCACTATGTTAAGTATCTTCTATGTATTTTCATGCTTTATGAAAAATGATTACATGTTGTGCCATGTCACTTTTTCCCATTTCTCATAAAAAATGTTTATTCATTGTGCTTTACCTTTTCCCATTTTTCATGTCCTCTGCTCCTTTACTTCCCCTTCTGTCTGTCTGTGTGTCTGTCTGTCTGTCTGTCTCTCTGTCTCTCTCTATGTGTGTGTAATACATGGGGGGGGGGGGGGGGGGGGGCTGTCCAAATTCTGTGAGTACTTTGTCATATATTCATTCCATTGTCTGTTTTACTTTTTACACATGCTAATTGTTGTACGTTACAGTACATTTCTATTTTCTACCCCAGCCCACCCCACTCCTCTTCATCTCCTTCATTATTCTTTCTTCATTTTTCTTCTTTTCATTTGATGTTCCATTATGATTGCATGACTGCTTTCTATACATGTGTATTCTCATACATAATTTCATTTCACTGCATGTTGTAGTCCCTACTCAGGGCGGGGACTGGATTTAAAAAAAGCATGTCAGTGCTTATCTATTATCTTCATAAATAAAGAATTTCATCTTTATCTCTCTCTCTCTCTCTCTCTCTCTCTCTCTCTCTCTCTCTCTCTCAGAATTATGTCTGGGAAGGCACCCTCAACATTAGTTCACAGATTCTCAATTAATTCCCCAAGGACTCAACCCAAACTTCATGTCCCTATTCCTAGAATTGACTTATTCAAATCCAGTTTAACATATTCAGGTTCCTGTCAATGGAACTCGCTCCCTGAGTCAACCAAATAACACCAATGCACATCAACCTTCAAACACCATTATTTCAACCATCTTATGTGCCAATACTTGCATACTCCGCCATAAATCCACCACCAACCACTACCACCCTCTTTGCCATATGTATGAACCTGACTATTACGAAAGTGTTTTGTACTTGAGATGCACATGTTATTCTGTTTAATAAGTATGTCTGATGTGAGTATGTGCGCGCACGTGTGTGTGTGTGTGTGTGTGTGTGTGTGTGTGTGTGTGTGTGTGTGTGGGTGGGTGTGTGTTTCCTGCTACCTCTTGTCACTATGTCGTAATGCTTGTATCCTTATGTGACTCTCTCTCTCTTTGTCTCTGTCTCTCTCTCTCTCTGTCTCTGTCTCTCTCTCTCTCTCTCTCTCTCTCTCTCTCTCTCTCCCTCTCTCTCTCTCACGGTTCTGTTGGAGTGACTTGATTAATTATATGACATTCTGCCCCCACACCCCCCCCCCCCCCCACACACCCCACCCCACCGTATCCATGGTGACTGGGCTATCATAATGCATTTTTTTTTCTCCATTTGTGCTTTTTTTTTTCTTTTACTGGTGCTTCAAAATCAATTGCCTTGCATCTCCTTGGTATCTTTTGATTGTCAGATTGTTCTAAACATGCTCTTTCCTGCACCCCACTCTCACCTCTTTCTCCCTCTCCCTCCCTCCCTCCCTTCCTCTCTCTGTCTCTGTCTCTGTCTCTCTCTCTCTCTCTCTCTCTCTCTCTCTCTTCTCTCTCTCTCTCTCTTCCTTGCACTCCTTTCGCTCCTGCATCTCTCTCTCCTCTCCCCCCCCCCCCCCCTTCCTCTCTCTCTCTCATTTAATTTTTCTTTTTTTTTTTTTTTTAAATTCCATATATAATTTCTGTACTAGCCACTTTTTGCATGCTTCTTTTATTGCCTCATCTCATTTTGCATTGTTGACCCTGCTCAGGGCGAGGACTGGATGTAAAACAGCACACAAGTGCTTATCTATTATCCTCATAAATAAAAAAATTTGTCTTCTCTCTCTCTCTCTCTCTCTCTCTCTCTCTCTCTCTCTCTCTCTCTCTCTCATATCCCGAGTTACTAGTTGAATTTGATCTTTAACACAAATTACAGCACGCAAACGAAACCTCGTTATTGTATGGATGATCAACATTCAAGAGGACTCTAAAAATGTGGCGAGGCGTGGGCTGTGTCACCAGCTCTGTGTATTCTACAAGTTGTAGTACAACAACAACTGCCACCACCACTACTACTTCTTCTGCTACTACTACTACTACTACTACTACTCTTGTAATACTACTTGTACTGTAGTACTGTACGTAGTACTACCACAAATACCACTACTTCTTAGATAAGATAATGTTGCTTATAGCCCAGCCGACCGCAAAAGGCCACATCAGGGCTGCCACTACTTCTTGTAGAACTATATCATTACTACTACTAGTACTACTACTACTACTACTACTACTACTACTACTACTACTACTACTACTCAGTCTCTGTCTCTCTATCTCTCATAATGTATGCATAACAAGAACAGATTGTAAGACTTGGCTTTGGCCTAAAATCTTCATCCTGGCATATCAAAGATCAAACAATCAATCAATCAATCAGTCTCTCTCTCTGTCTCTCTCTCTCTCTCTCTCTCTCTCTCTCTCAATCTATCTCTCTTTCTCTCTCTCTTCTCTCTCTCTCTCTCTCTCTCTCTCTCTCTCTCTCTCTCTCTCTCTCTCTCTCTCTCTCTCTCTCTCTTGGTGTGTGTTTGTGTGTCTTTGTGTGTGTGTAAAATTATTTTAATAAGGAACGTTTATCAAATGCCTGGTTGGATTAGGCCAATACATCTGCTTGTAAATATTTCATTGCAGTCGACAAAAGTTGTGAATGGGCAAAACTGTCTAAAGACTTAGAAGAAGCATTTTAGACAAATTCCATTCTATAATGAAAAGCCCAGAACATGCACACCAGCTCCCATCTTAAGATCCTATTACCCTTCTCCCCCCTCCCCACCTAAACACACACAGCCTCAACCTCACTCTACAGCAAGTAGGTTTGGGTTGAATTTGTCATTTTTACAGATTGTTTTCCGGTTGTGAAAATGTTTAGATTGTAAACCTAATGAATTTATGTAAACTGATGCTGTAAACTGTTTAACTTGTATACGTGCCATCCTTTCTTCCTCTGTTTCAGTGGCCAACATCATTTAGGCAATGACAGATGCCTTGTATAACAGACTGTTTCAAAATAAAAGCGTAAATGAAAAATGTCCCTCAAAATGAAATTTAAAACAACAACAAAAGTAAAGGTGCATCCCTCTGATATTTTCATGCCTGTAAATAGACCTCTGTGACTACTGTGGCAGTCATTGGAAATACGGGTACATCTTCAGCCTTCATCACCTTTACATGTTGCTGAGTGGGGACCTGTCATGTGTGTTGAAGAGGCAAGTGAACAGCTCCAGATGAGTACAGGCAGCCTCTTCCACAAGTGCTTTCCACTCTGGAATTGTACAAGAAAGAAAGGTTCTCTGGCTGTGTTGGGTCCTGTGAGAGGGGATGTTATAGCCGTCAGGTGGAACCTGCGAATGTATCCACTTTCCTTCCTCCAGATGGGTGGTAAAGGGGGAAGTGGGAGGCATTTGGTGTATGGTAGAGGTTGTTCATACGGTCAGTCTGACCGTCTTCCTTCTTAACTGTAGTGTTTGCAACTTCAGCTTCACCAGTATGCCATCCACACTGGACGTTGCCTTAAGGTGTGTTTAACTCATCTGGCTACTTGCCTCTGGATCACCTTGATGGTGTCAACACCAGTGTCTGAGAAAGGGTCCTATGCTGGACTGACATAATGTAGGTAGTCTCACCACAACCTTTTAGGCAGACTGTTGTACTTGGGGGTTGCTGACCTTAAGGTTGCCTGTGACAAAGCCCCAAAGTCATGTTTGCTTTGTTGGTCATGCCGTTGATCTGCATGGTTCTGTAGTGATGCACACATGAAGTGACGCACGGATCCTGTGCATACAGGCGAGCTCACCAGAAGTGCACCTTGCTTGATAAGTGTCTACTGACAGTCAGGGAGATAAGCAGACCAACTTTGACAGTACAATACATAAGCTTGTAGGGTACAGGTCTCAAACTTACAGTTAGTTCAGGGGCTACATCATGCTCAGGGTGCCAGTGACAGATCATTGGAGAACAGCCTAGATGTATATGACAGCCTGGGAATGGCTGTGACAGTACTGCTACTACCACTACAGTATCATATTCAGAGACTCAAGAGTCTGACACTGACAGTAACAGACTGGGAATTGGTCGGTGCCATTGAAGGGTTTAGGGGAAAAACTGGTCCGTCACTGGACTAACTATAAGTTAGAGATCCATCCCCTATGAGTCTGTGTATTGTACTCTGTGCTTGTTTCTCAGACTATCAATGATCACTTCTCAAGCAAGGAGCACTTCTGCCAAGTTTGCCTGTATGCACAAGATCTGGGCATCACTACAGTTTATTTCAGGTCCTTTGTGATGATAGCATCCAGGTACTAAACCTCTTTCTCATTCTGAAGCCGGCTACCTGAAAGTGTGTCAGGATGGTCGACAGTCTATTGCCGTATTGTCGTCTGCAGGACTGAATGTTTCTAGGGCAGAATGCCCATCTTCCACCTCTCCTTCCCCAAAGCAAATTTGTCCAAGTCTGAAAGTAAGATGTGTGGACATTATAAAATTTTACTTGTTCTGGAAAAAAAAAAGATATATTTTATATTTCATTCTTTTATGTTGTTTTCATTGCTTTCTTTATTACAGGAGACTTTTCATGCTGACTGGGATCTGGGCTGCGAGAAATGCCTGGTGCTCTCAGCGCAGCCAGATATTATATGCATCAGGTTGTCAGTTGTCAAGCTACCATGTTCTGATCACCTATGTTGCTTGTTTCTTTTTCAGTGTGTGTGTGTGTGTGTGTGTGTGTGTGTGTGTGTGTGTGTGTGTGTGTGATGGCCTGCTTGTTTTGTGGCTTGATTTTTTTTCTCATGCAAGTGCAGCAGGCTGGGTTTTAATGATTAAAAAGTTGAAACTTGAGAGTGTATAATAAATTGAGGGCATATGGAAGAATGTGTATGATTGCAAGTAAACGCTGTGGTGTATGGACAGAGAGAGAGAGAGAGAGAGGGGAGAGTGTCTGGTTAGCTCAAGTGCTAAGTGTGGAGGTCACAACATGAGGTTATTCCCGCTCATCGTAGTCATTATCATTCTAGCAGTGTCAGTGTTGTGGGAGATTGGTCTCCCCCCTTTCCTGCCCCCCCCCTCCCCCCCCCCCCCCCCCCAAGTCTCCTGGGATGCAAATCTCCATTGGCTGTACCACTCAAAGTGAATGTCCACATTGAGCATAAATGAACTACAACAGGAGAGAGAAGCGGGTTAGAGGAATGAGGAAAGGTGGAATTCATTCAGCACGAAAGCAGTAAAAATATTTGGCCCTGGCAGAAGTGGATTGTCTTGGGCCAGTCTGACACTGACTGTTTTGTCACCTTTTGTCATTTTGAGTCACCTGGCTTCTTTTGTCACCTCTCTGCTTCAAGTACTGCCTGTGTTTGTGAGGGTGATCACTGCTCACATTCCAGCTTGTTAGATACAAGACCCTCAGCGTTTGGCTAAACCATCAAATCTTTCCTAACACTGAAACGAACTGTGCTATCGGCCTAACACTTAACAGTTTCGCTGTCAGTTACAGTGAGAATGCTGAGCCTACCTTCATCTTAAAGAAAGACTGGTTTATGTCATTAGATCATTGCTGCTCATTATTTTTCATTCCATTTTTAGTATTTTTCTGTACACTTATGCTACTTTTACTAATGTTGATGTAGTATAGTGTTTGAATGTGTAGTTTTCTTTTAAGTCATTTCATATTGGTAGAATGGGAGGCAAACTGTGCAAAAACATTTCTATCAGTACAGGTATTTCTCAGTTTTTCTTTTTCAGAGTCTGATATTTCAGAAGCTTGCTTGTTTATGTTTGCCATTTCAAATAGTGATCTTATATTATTTGAATTAATTTCTGGTTTTGGTATTTTAATTAATCTTCATTCTTGAACCACAAATAACATGCATGTGCATTTTTAATAATAATAATAATAATAATGAATACTTATATAGCGCCTACTCTCGGCTAGAGACCAAGCTCTAAGCGCTTTACAATCAACACTCGTTTACACAACGGGCTGCCTACCTGGGTAGTGCCGACTGAAGAGCTGCCAGCTGGCGCTTCATTCAGTCGTTTCCCGTGTCATCCAGTCAATATCGTTCAATATCGTTCACTCAGTTTCTTTACTTCCTTCATTCTTTCCATTTCTTACGCAGGGTGCATGCTGTGTGTAACGTGTCATCCATACCAACGGCCAAACTGGCCTACTCTTCCGAAAGTTGGTGATGGGATTTTACGTGTGTGCAAGATATTATGCAAACAGTGATATTACAGTGTTTGATTTTTTTTCACATTCATGTTAATATTGTGGATTATGTTGTCAGCTTAAGATTTTGAAGCTTTGTTTTCTGTTTGTCTGTGTCATAGTCATTTCTCTCCCTTGTTCTTTCCACCATCACCCTTCTCTCCACCAGTCATTGTGCTCCTTTTTTCCCGTCTCCTCCCCCCCTTCTCTTTCCTCCCCCCCCCCTTCCTTTCCCCCCTTCTTCCTGGGCACCATTGTCCCCTTTCATACACAGACACGTGCACGCTCACACACACATGCACATGTGCACACATGCACACACACACACACACACACACACACACACACACACACACACACACACACACACACACACACACCTCTGTCTCTTTCTCACCCATTCATCCATCCACCCTTCCCCCTGTCCTCTCCCCATCTCTGTCTCTCTCTCTGTCTATCTCTCTTTCTGTCTGTCTCTGTCTCTCTCTCTCTCACTGTCTTTCTTTCCCCCACAAAGAAGCATATTTTTTTTTCCATGTTCTAATCATGTCTCTTTCAGTGCTGCCATTTAAGCCACGCTCCAGTGATTCTCCTAGATATAAATCATCACCTGACTGCAATAGCTGCCAACGCCATAAGAAAGATAACTCATTATACCTGCCCCTTTGTCTGTCCAGTGGGGCTGCGCGGCCCTGAACAGCTGCCTCCTGTTCAGCCTCCTCAGACCTCAGTGGTCATGTGGACGTGATGCAGGCACTACGCTTCGTCAGCTGCCTGGCCGTGGTGCTGGCCGTAGAGTGGACTGATCTCAACCTGCCTCACGACCATGTGGTCAACTACCTCCACAGCCACACCGAGGAACGCCAGCGGTGTCTGCAGGATCCTGCTTGTCCATACAAGGTCTGTTAAGCCCTTTAATGTATGATCTCAGGTATGTTTTTTGTTTTTGGATTGGGTCGTGAATGAGAGAGAGCCTGTATAAATGTAGGCACAGATGAAGAAATGAATGAAAGGAAACAAATCTAATAAGCAAATCGAACATGCTTAAGAGTCTGGGTGTTGACGTGATGCAAATGGAAAAATGTAGACTCACAATGAGAAAAGAATAAATAAATATCAGGACAATACAGTACAAAGATATTAAAAATTTAAAGGAAATGCGCAAATATTTGTTAATGGGACTGACCTTTTTTTTTCTTCTTTTGTTTTTTTACTTTTTTAACCAGTACATGCTATGCCGGGAAGGACTAATTGCCTCATGAAAAATTACATCCCATAGATTTGAAGTGATGTTTGCTTTGTTTTGTGGTCAGAAGAGGAAGCTTTGGAATTCAACTTTATTTATCTGATCTTGAAAAGATGACAGTTCAGTTTAAAAAAATCACACATAGATGACTCCATCATGGACATATCAATCAAGTGTAAAAATCTGTTTGGAGTGAAAAGAAAGAAGTAAAAGCACACAACAAAGAAGCTATAGCACTCAGTGGCCAAGGAAGTGAATTGAGCTGTATTGCATTGCATTCAGACTGCCTTGAAGTCACGGGGTGTCCAGTGTTGGGGCTATGAGGACAGCTGCCCTGAAGCTCCCAGACTCCCGCAGTGTCCTGGAGACAGTAGACGCTGGTTAGTACTTACATTGGGCTGGACAGAAAAGGCCAAGTGTAACTGTAAGCAGCAGCTTGTCTGTATTTGCAGCAGACTGATTTAGCATTTTGAATTTAAGTCTATTTCATTCACTTGCACACACATACGCAGGCACACGCACGCACACACTCACACACGTGCAAATGTGCATGCATACATAATCACACCATGCAAATTGCAATCATACATACATGCTCACATTCTTTTTCAATTGCCATGCATACAATTTCACATACCCAGATGTGTATGTAATGCAGCTAGTGAAGGGTTTTCATATTTATGATATCTTTTCCCATTTTCTTCATCTTCAGACCCCCCACCTTTTTTTTTTTTTTTTTTTTTTTATCAAATCTTTGCCAAGTCATTACTATAATGATGAAAGAATTGTTAACCTGCACTTGTTTTCCCCTGCTGCTTAATTGTTCAGCATTATATTGTTTGGTCAATCAGTGGGCGATTGCATCTCTTAGGAGATCCAAGTACCGGTAAAGGTTATTCTGCACAATTCTTAGCCGCTGACAATGCTTGGGTTATTGAACAGCAGAGCTGACCACTCAGACTGTTCCATATCTTTTGATCTCCCTTGCATCCTTAAATGGATCCTCAAGCATATAGACTCAAAGATTGTCCCCCTATATTTTATACTGTTTGCATAATGTTTTTAGTTTTTCAGCAACTATTTTCCTCTCCACACTTTCATTTTGTTTCATTTACTACCCTTCGCTGGCTGCTTTGGGGGTGCTGTTGGATTCTTCTTTTGAATCCTTGGTGGTGAGAGCACCACAGAAATATGGACTGTACAATCAGCTGTGTCTCCTTGATGAGTCTGATCCAGCGGACGAAAGGCCTAGGAACAGGCAATACAAGTAGATCTGCCTTCGAGAGGGTTTACAATGATTACCACATACAGCAAGTGAAGAGTTTTCATATTTATATTTTCCCATTTTCTTCATCTTCAGAACCCCCACCTTTTTTTTTTTTTTTTTTGTAAATTTCAAATCTTTGCCAAGTCATTACTATAATGACGGAAGAATTGTTAACCTGCACTTGTTTTCCTCCTACTACTTAATTGTTTAGCATTATATGTATGTAATAAGCCGCACTTACATATGCATGCAAAACCACACACAAACACACACATGTGTACATATACATAAACACTTAACCATTTTTATCATACTGAAAAAAGTTCCAAATTATGCATGCTTTAAAATTCTATAGGTAAATCAGTAGAAGCAGTCTTTTCTGTCAACCTCAGGTAAATCTTATCCAAACAGATGTAAATATGCATAACATACACTCTTTGATAAATTTGCCCAGAGAGATGTTTGCCAGAATGTTATGTATTTGCAATACAGTAGCTGTAATAGGCGTGGCATAGTATTGGTAAAATGAAAAGGGGAAAAGTTTGCATCGAGTATCTTTTTGTGCAGGGCAGCAGACAAGGAAAGCCAGATACAGAAATTTTGGGACAGCGCTGACTTTGGTTATGTGCGGCATCGACGCAAAGAACTGAAAGCTTACTGCCGACCATCAAAACCTGTAGGTATCCAACAACTTACACCAGTTTTCATTTCAGCTGTGTAGTGAACCTGCTGGAAGATAACTCTCTGTTCTTTGGATCATACAGGTATTCAAGAACGGGAGATAAATGATCCAGTAGAAGCAGTGACGGAGCATGTTGTACAGGAGCGTTCCTGATTCCTTGATTTTCTGTTTAGAAGTTGACGCTGTTTCTGATAGTGGCCCCAAAGTTGGTGGCAGGCGGAGAGTGGGATGATGGGTGGGGGTGGGGAGAACGAACCCATTTCCATTTTTGTGCATGAAGATCACTGGCCAAGAATGTTGTTAGGGGTGGGCTGATCTCAGATTTCTCAAAAGAAAGATGCCGTCAAAAGTTCCACACACTCTTCAATATTTGTTAACAATATGTTTTTTATGGCATTTTTTTTTCTTCTGTTTTTCTTCATTTTTCAGACATGCACTGTTAATGAGTTTTCAGGTGTTTAGTTTTTCAGAATTTTGACTTGGGGTATGTTGGGCTTCAAGAATTCACCACTTCTATGCACATGTGATTTGCACCATGAACTGATAATGAAGAAACAGTGATCTGCAACCTGATCAAAACTATCGCTGTCCATTATTGTTTGTTTTTGATTGTTTGTTTGTTTTCAGTCCAAGGTGGTTTGAACCGGGAGCGTTCTTGGCACAAATGGGAAAAGTAGTTACACACTAATTTCTCACTGTAACCCGTGTCTTTGAGAGTGCTGCTTATTTTTCTTGACCAACTCTGCATCTTTTAGGCGTAGTAGATGGTTGGGATATATGAACGAAAGTAGAGAATACAGCTGTATCACATAGCCTCTCCTATTTTAATCCAGAAAAGAAAATGTAGGTTGCGACCAGCCAGTCAGTTTTTGCTGTTAGTTTGGGAGAGAAATTAAGATTCCTTCACAACAGGCAGTGTACGCAGGACTACAAATTGGCACTTTATGACAAGCAAAAAAAAAGAAAAGCAAACAAACAAACCAAACAAACAAAAACAATGGGGTAAGTTTTTTATGTATCTGCCTATACAAATAGCATTACCGTATCAAAAATAGAGAGGGAGGGGGTCTTACAAAGAAAATATATCATGCAATACCAGCACAAATACTCTACTACTCCTTGAAAATATGAAAATATTACATTCCTCTGTGCCACACATCTGAAATTCTTATCTAGATGGAGAATTGCTTCATTTTTTTGCTGAAATATCTCTGAAATTTTCTTTTCTCTTCAGTAGAAAAGTACATATCACCACAAAATGGCAGTGTATGTAAAGAACAAATTTTGACCAAAGTACTGGCTAATAAAAGGTGAATTGTTTAGTTTCATAATATAGGTATGGAAGTATAGCTTTTTTATTTTCTAATTCTGTCAAGAAGGTCTTGGGATGGCGTGTTGAGGTTGACAATGGCTGAAATTATAAGCAGCAAGGGGGATGATTTTTTAATGCTGAACCATTAGTGAGAGCACATATCATGAATAGTCAGAATCATTGTAACTACTTTGGTGATTTTCAAGCATCCAGGAAACAGTATCACACAAACGACAGGTAAATCTCTGTCTGTTTTAAACATACAGAAACCTCCCCTCCACTGTGAAGCCACAAGAAAACTGGCAACATTTTTTAAGCCTATATATGTTGAAAAATTGGACAAAAACAGTGCCATGGAGCGTAGGGGCTGAAAAGGAGAATAGGGTTGGTGAAGGGTGTGGGGCGTTTGGGGTGTTGTTGATTCCGAGGTTGACAGATAACTGTTAACTGCAGATGCAGCTGACAGTAGTCCATGTCAGTACATGTGTTCTCACGCCATGGAAAACTGCAGGCTATGTCAGCCAAATGACTAAGGCTTAAGTCATGGGTTTTTTATTCTTAGCAAATAAAAAAGCAGTATATGATTAAGAAGAGCCAGTAAAATCCCAATAAAGGAAGTGATTAGGAGGTGGTGTTGACAGCTGGTGAATACGAGCAGTTTCGTGTTTACGCAGATCTCTCTCTCTCTCTCTCTCTCTCTCTCTCTCTCTCTCTCTCTCTCTCTCTCTCTCTTCTTTCTCGCTCCACCCCCACCCTTTCTCTCTCTTTCCCCCCCTCCCTCTCTCTCTCCTTCCCTCCCTCTTTCTCCTCCTCCATCATCCCTCTCTCTCTCTCTCTCTCTCTCTCTCTCTTTGTGTCCCCCCCCCCCCCCAAACTCGCTCTCTCTGTGTCTTGTCCACAGGAAAGGCTCCAACAGATGTTCCATTGTTATTCTAATTATCTATCCACAATAGAGTTTTTATGTTAGTAGAGCTTAGACAGGCAGTGATAATGAACTGCTTTCATTTTTGTGTGCATAAGCATGTGCACATGTGAGAGATTGTTTATGCATTTGTGTTTACTCATGTGTGAGTGTTTCTGTCAGTGTGTTTGTGAGTCAGTTCATTTGAGAGTGTGGGAGAGCATGGTTTTGTAAAAGCTTGATGCGTACCAATGACCTTAATTGATTTGTCTTAGATCAGTGGATTTGCAAACTTAACATCTATTGAAAACAATTTTTTTTATGAATGGTTTTACATTCCTTGGTCGTTCTTGGCCTGAGGTCCAGAGGAACCTTGACTTCAGTCGCAACCTCATGTTAGTTGTGGCACTGTATAAAGAATCATATAGCAGCACAGTTCTGGACAAGGTCATCAAACATGTATTTCTGATCAACTGTAGATATGCGTGATGATCTCTTATAAATCTGCTCACCAAGGAGACATTCCACAGCTCTGTCAATGTCAAGAAAATCTGAATAAATTTGGGAGGATAGTCATGATGACCAGTACAATGTCAAAGAGGATCTAGTCAGGACCATCGAAGCGCTATGAAAACCTGCTGACAGCGCAGTCATTTGAACAATGAGACAACTGTTTCCGTACCTCTGTCAGTGTTCAACAAGACTATCAATTTCAAACTGTCAGTTTCTTCAGCCTTCTTCCTCAAAAACATCATGCAGGAAACTTTCCATCAGTTCACCGCCAGTATCTCAATCAGGGGAAGGGTCATTGCCAAGCTCTGCTTCATAGGCGACATAGACCCAATAGGCGGCAACTGTGATGGGTTCTCAAGAGCTGACCAGCTGGCTTTTTGACCAGGTAGGGGCTTATGGAATAGAGGTGTTTTCTGACAAGAGCAAGCTGATAGGTGACAGAGTAAGGCAAGTGGGTGTCACCATGAATGGTCAGCCATTTGAAGAGGTAGAGGTCCTGATCACACATCACCATGCTGGTTATTGAAGCAATACTTCTGACAGAAAGTTGTTGATCAGGCACCACGTGTTCACTGTTCTGTGAGACTGTGTCCATGGTTACGGCAGCTGAAGGCCTAGATACTACATGGATCATCATCAAGGGACTTCCTTCCTATCCCAAGTTCTGCTAATGATTTCTTCTCACTGGTACACGGTATACAAAGGACAAGGTAGTTCTTGCCAGTGATTTTTACCATGTCATCATGAAGGGCCTGCATGCTTAACCCTTTTTCCACAATACTGGATCACAGTTGGTACCGTAGCTTTTCCATAGTTTCGAAATTACAAAGATAGGTCTGTTGGAAGATCAGAGACCATAATGTCATCTTTGAGGTGAGATCTGTCATGTGTGATTTCTTTTTGTGAATCTTGCTCTGCTCCTTCATGAGTAAGCTGCAAAATCTCTGAACAGCCATTGCATGTGATCATGTTGGGTTCAAATGCAGTTTGTTGACTTCCCTTTTTTTAGGACGACTCCAGTTTGTACTGCGTGGACCACTTGCGATACTGCCGGGCGACCAACATTTTTGTTGACCTCACTACTGCCCAGCTGGCCACTGCCAGTAATCCGTAAGATTGATTTGACCTTTGTTTATTACCTTAATCCCTGAGTCTCTGTGTCTTTTGTACATGAGTCTTAGGTTTCTCTCAGTCTGCCTCTGTGTCTGTTACTTTATGTTTCTCTATTTTGTGTGTGTTTCTGTTTCTGTCTGCATTTGCGTCTGTCTGTCTGTCTCGCATTCTCTCTTTCTCTGTCTGTCTGTCTGTCTGTCTCTCTCTCTCTCTCTCGCTCTCTCTCTCACTGTCGCTCTCTCTCTCTCTCTCTCTCTCTCTCTCTCTCTCTCTCTCTCTCTCTCTCTCTCTCTCTCCCTCTCTCTTCCTCTCCCCCCTCCATCTCCATTTCTGTCTGTTGCCCCACCCTATCCCTCCCTCTCTCTCTTTCTCTCTCTCTCTCTCTCTCTCTCTCTCTCTCTCTCTCTCTCTCTAACATACACACACTCTATCAGTAAAAAGAATGAGAACAGAAGTCATATTGTCTTCATCAAAATGGTGAGCGGTGCATATTTTGATAATAACTACATTATTTTGTATCTGCGTTTTAATTCATTCTCTCATTTCAAAAGCAAGGAGAAAGAACGAGGACAAGAAAAGCGTTATGTGTTAAACCTATTGACCATGGGAATCTTTGAAAGATTTATAGATATTTTTATCCTCATCCAAGGCAAGCAAAAATTGTTGGTACTGCTATTTCCCTCCCCTGCATTGTTTTAATGCTAAGTTCCTGAACATTGTCAGACAGTGAGACTGCAGATTATGTAATTCTGCACCAACGTTTTCCTCCCTGTGTGGACCATTACCCTGGCAATGTTGCAGAAAGTCTTTACTCTTTTTTTTTCATTTTTCTGTTGTTACAGTGTAGAACAGGCTAGTAATTTTGCTGTAATTTATTTTTTCTCTTGTTGTGGTTTATTACAGGCAAGTAATTCTGTAATCTGACAAATATGTGGTGTGAATTCAATTACTGAAGTTAGTCATACCTGTCTGTTCTGCAGTACTCTTGATAATTAGGCATTTGTTTGTTTATTTCCTATTGTATTGAAGTTTTGTTGCTGTTCATTACTTACTATGTGTGTGTGTGTGTGTGTGTGTGTGTGTGTGTGTGTGTGTGTGTAAACTGTGGGTGATGAATCAGATGAAAACGTTGACGTCCTGAGCTTGACCTCTTTTTCATCTGCCTGAAAGAGGTCAGGAGTTTAGCCATCAGGGTGTCAGTTGATTTCATTGTACGGATAGTTCCTATCTTGTTTGTTTCTCTCACTGGACAGGGCTATCTGTCTCTCTGTGGTCATGATGTGGAACCATGTGATGGGCTGGGCAGAAACACAAGCTGAAACTGAGACTTCAGTCACCTGCTGTGTTCAGTCCCACCGATATTACGAAGTAGAGTGCCTCAGAGCATGTATGCAAACTGATGAGTGCAGGACCGAGTCACTGCCATGATATGTCGCAAACAGTGTTATGCTTTCAGGTACCGTGAGGATGTGCTGAGTGCAGGACAGATTGGAGGCAAGTGTCGGCTGGACAAGAAGGCCTTGTCTTCCCAGCTGGATCACAAAAGTCCGCTGCAGTCATGGTAGGTGGATGGGGCAGTGTGTCCTGTTCTATGCTCATCATAGTCATGGCCCCTTAGTGAGGCAAAGTTTTCAGTGTTATGCTCATTGTATTCATGGCAAATGAATGAAAGACCATGTTCAGTTCTATGTTCGTTGTAGACATGGCAAGTAAATGAAGCAATACTGGTACAGAATGAAACTGGCAGCGGTCAGACATAAACAGTAAGACATAATGCAGTTACTGACGTGGACACCTGCCTGAAATGCTGGCAGTCATCCCCGCTGACAAAGGCGTAATGTTAGCGTTCATATGGCTGTGTTGTCTCACACATGCTCATACTTGATACAACCGTTTTTTCCACATTTTCCACACATGGTTCATTTTATATTGTCATAAATGTTTCTGTAGTGCGCGTGCAATTAATTGATTTCATTGCTTTGTGTTTTTTAACTAATGAATACACTGTATGATTAAATCTATAATCGAATCGGTATCAGCGCACACAGTTGCAATTTGGAGGGGAAGTAAACCACTCATGGGTTATCAATCCATTCTGATTGGACATTGTTTGTAAACAACATTACTAGGGGAAGATAACCCATATAGAACATAGTTCAGATCTGCAGACTGCTGCTCAGGCTTGTGGACAGATGCGGCCAATGTTTGGAATGGAGTGTCTTGACTTGTCAAGTCTCGAAACATGCTGTGCCTGAGGGCTTCGTTACTTATGCTTATAACATCATTCACCCTTTTTAGGGCTGCTAAGATGGAGCACTTTGTGTCTTATGCTGATTACATCTTTCACCCTTTTCAGGGCTGCTGAGATGGAACACTTTGTGTCGACAGCGGAGAACCCACTGAGTGGCAAAAGGTGTGATGCCATTATTACCAAACCAACTTTAGTCATCAAACTGGATGCCAGTGAGTATTCTTAATATGTAGATTCTGTCAGCATTTAAGTAAGTAGTCTCTGTCCTCAGTGGTGGTGAGTGTTGTTGTTGTAGGTTCATTTTTGTTTGTTTTTTCATATTTTATTGTTGTGCTGATTATGTGTGATGTGATTCCCTGTGAGTTCTATCAGTTTAGAGACAGATGCTTTTGGTGAACTAGTATATCATTGAAATAACATCAACAACATTTGAAACACCACATCGTCAAAAAAAAGCTACACATCATGATAATGCTGTGAAGTGCATTCACTGTTTATGTGAAAGCCAGTTTCTCTAATCTTTTTGTTTGTTTGTTATAGTTTTGCTATGAGTGTATAGGTTTTAAGAACTACTTTCCCTCTTCCCTTTTATGTTTTTTTTGGGGTCTTATTTTGTTTCAGTCTTGAAGCTTTTAAAAGGAATTTCCAGAGTAGTCTTATTATGGTGGTATTTTCTTTCTTTCTTTGTTAATTTTTCATGTTTTTTAATTAGTAATGGTGGTGGTGGTGTAGTTTGTTTTTTTTTTAGCTGGTTGATTGAAGTTGCAGAATACCATGTGCATGTTTTTCCTTTCAAATAACATCCTTTGCTTCAAACTGGAATTATTTCTACTATGTGTCAGATTTTTAACAAAAATGTGCACCGGGAAGTTACATAGAAAAAAAACAAAATCAAAAGAAAGGGAAAGGAAAATGGAAGAATATATCTGGATGTGCATGATTTTGATTTACGCTTTGCCGTCTGAAGTTTATTTCACACTCTTTTTCTTTCTTTCCTTTTATTTATTACCTTTTGATGTTTTTATTGTCCTTTAAGAGTGGTAGCGCTGTCGGTGAATGCAATGTTGGAAGTGGTGTCATCAACTTGAACAAGTATTGTTTGCATTGTGTCAGCGGTGAACATGTACCACCATTTCTGTGACTACGTCAACTTGTACATCTCACAACATCTCAATAATTCCTTCTCCACTGATGTCAACATCTTCATCTGGGATACGGTGAGAACCTGTGTTGGTTCATGGTGTTGTTTGTCCGACCTCTCTATCATGGAGAGTGTCCAGGCACACAGACCACAGTGCATGCTTGCATGTTTCTTTTTGTGTTTGCTTACTCTGTCTGTAGGTCTGTGTGATAGAGGGAATGCAGGCATGTGTGAAAACGTGAGTGTACCTTGTTGGCTGTGTTCTCACCATCCCTATGGATATACAAGCTATAGTTCATGATACACTGTAATTTTACCTATCACCTGTTAGATCCACTGTTGGTGTGTCATAAATAGATCTGGAACGAGAGTATCGAGGTATTGTATGTGTGTATGTAGGTGGGGGATTGGTGGGCTCAGATGAATGGGTGTGCAGAGCTGTTCTTAACAAAATGTTAAGCTTTCCATTTACTTCTCACAGTCCTGCAGACACAGATATACACTGATATGTAAATGTGTGCACTTGTATGTGAGTGTCTGTAATTGAGTAAGAATGGGGTAAGGGTGTAGAAAAAGAAAGATGCTTATGTTAGTATCAGTTGTGTTTTCATTGCAAAGCCTTGTTTTTAAGCTCTTTTTTTTCATCATACTGTGTACAAGTGAAAATGTTGTATTGATTTACATAACATACTTAGAAAAAAAAAAAACAGCTGAATATTAGAGGGAAACAAGTGAAGGTAATCCATCCTTTTCTCTTAAAAGGCTCAACAAAATCATTAAGAAAATCAGATATTAAAGATTTATGAAAATGTTTAATGTGTCACATGTGTACATGTTTTTGTGCATGCAATTATGTAGGTGTGTTAAGAATGCACCCCCCCCCACCCCCACCCCACCCCACCCCTTCCACTGTTTTTGTACATTTAAGTATTCACTTCTACGTGCATTCGCACAGATATGCATATACATAAAGCCATACACCAACATGTACACAAGGGTGCCCATACTTACATTGATGCACACATTTGCACATGCTTACTTATATTTATTTGAATAAATGTCTTTGCTTGCTCACAGACAGATGCATTTTTTTTTGTTATGTGCTGTTTTCTGTCATGGAAGATTTTTCATGCATTGGGTTCTGGTGATTTTCTTTGGATCATTGCTTTCATTTGTTCTGCTCTTCTTGTCTCCTTTTTCAGAGCGGCCACTTGATGAGCACCATGTTTGCAGACACCTGGAAGGCATTCTCCGACTATACGCCATTACGCCTCAACCAGTATGATGGGAAGACAGTCAGTATTGGTGTTGAATTTGGGCTTTTGTTTTAACCTTCATTGTCCTGTATTTCGTATGACAGAAGTCGCCTAGACTACTAAGTTTATATTGGAATTTGCTGCCCGAATTGGGTTACCGACTTTTAAAAATTGTTAAAAATAAACTAATGGATAAAAAGACTTCAAATTTTCAGCAAAAATCTATGGAAAGCTGAACTTTGGTTTGCACTTGTTATTTTAGGGGGATGTGAAAATATTTTTATGGCTCAACACTCACACACCTGATTTTACCTGGAAAACACACCTACGTCACTGAAATAGGTGATAGACAGGCAATACAACACCCATCAACTTTATAACACCTACCTTTTTGGTGGCAAGTGGTCAGGTTCACCATCTGAAAAGAACTGATGGGTGTTGTGAGGTGTTAGTAGTTACACAGGTAGCTAGGAATATACGTGAAATTTTTGTGACGCTTTTAAGTCACATAGCAGTTACATAGCAGGAAAAAAATAAAATAAAAAAAATAACAGGTCAAAATCATACCATATTTACTGAAAATGTATTGGAGTGCATGCTTTTTGATCTGCATGAGTTAGTTTGTGTTTATGAGAAAAAGAATTCCTATGACTGATAATATTTCTAACTATATGCAGGTGTTAGTAGGAAGGAAGAGAGGCAGGCATCACAACACAAAACAACACTCAAATATTTTTGTTGTACTCACCATATGGTTCCAGATGTAATGAATTATATAATCCAAATATGATCACACACAAACAACACAGTCACTGGAAATATCCTTGCTTTTGATCACTTTTGTCACACACAGATCACTGACATGAAATTTTCTTTCCGTTGTGCACTTTTCTTACATGCACAAACTCCAGTACTTTTGGTTTCCCTGACCATGAGATGGAATGCGTCCGAAGGAAAAACAAGTAAAAAATAATCAAAAGATGTTCGAAGATTCACTTGTGGACGTGGGGGGCCCCTGTATGCATCAAACACACGAACGTCAGTCCGAAAGTCGTCGTTTGACCACTGCGATGACTGTGCACATCCACCGACATCGGTAGCACCTGCGTCACCTGCGTCGCCTATGTCCGAGTCACTGTCACTACTCGCATTCACTCCTTCTGCAACTTCATAGTCACTGTCGCTGTCTACAGAGTCAAGATCAATGTCCGATTGATTCCAGTCATCATTTTCGGTCGGCAACACATTCATATTGAACATTTGGTCCACAGTCAAGCTCATGTCACTGTCACTGTCAGAGTGCGACATTTTGATCGTAGTCGGAAGTCGATGGGATGACAAAAAAAAATCGATTAAAAATCAAAAAAGCCACAAACTGCTCTCACAAATGGCGCTGAGAAAGGTAGGAAAGACCCGGATAACGACCGGTTTGTCTTATTACTGTGGTCAACCCAAATAAGGGAGGCACACCGAGACAATCAGCCTACTGAGGAACGGGCGGTACAGGGCGGATCAGGAGCCTGACGGGTCGGGCGGAAAAGGGCGGAACGGGGATAGAAAGGTTAAACATTATTCATAAGGCAACGCCAAAAAACGTAGGCAAACGAATCACAAGACAAAACACGACACATTTCGACCTCTTAGGTCTTCTTCAGGCAAGATACACAACACTCAGGACAACGAAAATGAACGAGCAATCACTTATCTTCATCCAATTTGGTGCAAGATGGGCCTTGTTTTGTTTTGTTTTGTTTTCAGTCCTTGGATTTCCAAAGGAGTTTGTGCTTTGGTCACAACATTGATTTTTTTTATCTTCAGGATCTATTACAAAGTAGTACGCTTCTAGTAACCAGAGAATGGAATACAACTTTGTTTCTGGATCAAAATGTTTTTAGAATGTTTACTGTGATCTGATTACATTGCAAGCTGTATACCAGATGTCCTGGTGCAGTGGTTAGTGGGGCAGGCTTGCGGTCTGAGAGGTCATGGGTTTAAGCACCATCAGAGGCATGTGTGTGTGTAAATGTTCTGCCTGTAATGGCACCTAACCAGAGTTGAGTGTGTTATGGGCTCAAATGAGAAAACTGTTAAGAACAAAAAACACCTGAAGATGCAGATGGGACCCAGAGAAGTGCTATCCTCAAATGCCGAACAAACCAGCTTGAAGCAATCCTGCACCACCCTTGGAAGCCTGCGTTATGTTCACATAGGGTGCAGGCATGCTCAAGGCATTCCATTAAGAGGTCAAGGGACATAATTGCTCCCTGGCAGATGCCATCGTGCGATGGCCACTGGATGTGACACAACAGAACCTCCATGGGAGCGTTCCCATGGATTTTCCAGCCCATACTTCATGACTGTAGAGCCCAACAGCATAAAAAACCCACCATTGTCAAGCAACTGCCACGTGCATCCCACAGCCTTTCTCGTTGCTGTTCCGCTGACAGGTGAAGACAGTACAACGCAAGACATGGCCAAGCTTTCGCGGTGAGGTCTGACATGCCCTCTGAAGAGAATCCCAGGTTACAGTCTTTCCCGCTGTCAACAGGACTTTCCCTGGGTCTTTCCTTACCATCACTGGGCCTTTCCTAAGAGTCGGCCAAAAGGCAGACAAGAAGAAAAATACACCCCAAGGTGTGGGTGGGACCTGCAGACGTACTCTCCTTAACTGCCAAACAAACCAGCTGGACTTACTCAGTCAAACTTCATCCACGTAATGGATATATCTAGCTGCTGTGGATCAGATTTCCTGACCGGCCAACATTGCTGGTGTTAGCCAAGGTTGATGCTGGGATGAATTATGAGGAGGATTGTTGAGTACAGCTATGCCAGACCTTAATGAAATTCAGTAGTATCATTTTCATCATTCTCATTCTCATCATTTAAAAGAGAAAAATTAGTCTGAAGTTTTTTTCAGACTTCATGTCGTGCTTTGATAGTATGTCAGCTTTGATTTCCTTGCCACATCTGTTCATGGTGAATTTTTTTCAAAGTTATATGTTTGTGCAAGTTCACTGGAACTGCTGTTGGGTGGAAGTGGTGGCACCATCTCTGTAAGGTACTTCATAGGTGGTATCCTGTTTAGGTTGGATGAGAACAGGGATCACTGAATACCCCAAAAATGACTCGGGCCACAGTGAGGTGTTTCTCTGGTGGGTTGCCTCATGACTGTTTGATGCTACTAAGTCCCAGTCCACTGCAGTGTTAGGGTTGTGAAAGGATAGACTGGGTGGGGCTGTGGCGGGGGAGCCAAAATAAAGCCTGAGAATAATGCTGTTGATAGGATTGAGATAATGAGAGAGGAAAAAAAGGAATTGGAGGATGCATGGGTTTAGTTCCATAAATGTGTGAGAAGTTTGTGATCTGATGATTGAATATTTGGTGTGTCATAATTAATCTTCTGAAGCATTTATGAAGAAAATTAATTGGGATTTTGCTGTAAGAAATTGAATCCACTCTGAGATAATGAAAACATGCAATGATGTGATACTATCTTGATGTATGTGCTTCATTACGTTGCTCAGCATGAAAACCAAACTGATTATCTGACACAGCGTGACTTTGTTCTGTTCTACACCTGCCCTAAGGTGTGTGTGTGGGGCGGGGGGGGGGGGAGGGGGGGGGGGGGGGGGGGGTTAACCACAGAATTACATTTTAAAGCTACAGACCTAAGACTGTTTCCTTATCAGTAGCATGCAGAAACAGCAATATCCGTTGCTCTGTTTGGATAGGCAGATATAGGCAGATGACAGTGTAGTTTAAAACTGTGTCAATTTGGTGCATGCTGTTTGAAATATTCAGATGACCAGATTGGCATTAGAAGGTTTAAGATTAAGGCATTTCTGCTGGACCTTTTTTCTTCTCTTGAAATGAGCAACACTGGCTCTTCATGTTAGAACTAGATTAATATGTGTTTATGTTAGAAAATAGAATTTTATGCATGTGTGTGTGTGTGTGTGTGTGTGTGTGTGTGTGTGCACATTCGCGTTGCTGCACACCCCAGCAGGTGTCTGTGATCAGAAAAGAAAAGTATTTGGGGAAGTCACATTGCTTCATACACAGGAATATGTGGAGGAAGGTTTGTTGTTGGCATGCCTATAGGAGCTGCGTCAACATGCACTGGCGACAAATGTGTTTCTGTGTCAAAAACTCGGGTGTTTCTGTTTTTGTGATCAGGTGTGTTTCAAGCAGGCCATCTTCTCCTTCCTGGCTCGAATGAGAAGTGGACTGTACTACAACATGCCGCTGGTAGGTCACTGTTCTGTGTCCTGTACTACAACATGCCGCTGGTAGGTAGCTGTTCTGTGGACTGTACTACAACATGCCGCTGGTAGGTCACTGTTCTGTGGACTGTACTACAACATGCCACTGGTAGGTCACTGTTCTGTGGACTGTACTACAACATGCCACTGGTAGGTCACTGTTCTGTGGACTGTACTACAACATGCCACTGGTAGGTCACTGTTCTGTGGACTGTACTACAACATGCCACTGGCAGGTCACTGTTCTGTGTCCTGTACTACAACATGCCGCTGGTAGGCCACTGTTCTGTGGACTGTACTACAACATGCCGCTGGTAGGTAGCTGTTCTGTGGACTGTACTACAACATGCCGCTGGTAGGTAGCTGTTCTGTGGACTGTACTAAAACATGCCGCTGGTAGGTCGCTGTTCTGTGGACTGTACTACAACATGCCGCTGGTAGGTCACTGTTCTGTGGACTGTACTACAACATGCCACTGGTAGGTCACTGTTCTGTGGACTGTACTACAACATGCGGCTGGTAGGTCACTGTTCTGTGGACTGTACTACAACATGCTGCTGGTAGGTCGCTGTTCTGTGGACTGTACTACAACATGCCGCTGGTAGGTCACTGTTCTGTGGACTGTACTACAACATGCCGCTGGTAGGTCACTGTTCTGTGTCCTGTCCACTGGCCTGGCCCTGTGGTGCAAAGTGCTGAATTGTTTAGTTGAATGCAGTCCTGCAGGTGCTGTGTGCTGAATTGTTTAGTTCAATGCAGTCCTGCAGGTGCTGTGTGCTGAATTGTTTAGTTCAATGCAGTCCTGCAGGTGCCATGTGCTGAATTATTTAGTTCAGTGCAGTTCTGCAGGTGCTGTGTGCTGAATTGTTTAGTTAAATGCAGTCCTGCAGGTGCTGTGTGCTGAATTGTTTAGTTAAATGCAGTTCTGCAGGTGCTGTCTCCATTCCATGTGCCTCCATGAAAAGGTTGTTTGGTTGAACGTTCTTGGGTTTGTGTGTGTGTGTGTCTGTGTCTGTGTCTGTGTCTGTGTCTCTGTGTGTCTGTGTTTGTGTGTGTGTCTGTGTGTAAAACATAAGTATGTGCAGGATAATTGCCTATGTTCCTTGTTATAGTAAGTATGATGTATACAGGGGTTTCTATGTATAACAACGGATTTATGCTCTTTTTGTGATATATGTATGCATAGGTATACAACTGAATTCTTTGTGTTGATATAGTTCATTCACTTTCTGATTGTAAATTTGTGGGGGGGGTTTCAGTCAGCGAGATTGCTTAATGGATTAATGTGTGTGTGTGTGTGCGCACATGTGTGTGTGTGCGCGCATGCTGTTATGTCCGTTGTTGTGTGACAGTGTGTGGGATTATGTGTTTTGTGTGTGTGGGTGTGTGTTTCTCTGTGTGTGTGTGGGTGTGTGTCAATATGCACCCTTGTTTGTAGATGCAGGGTACATATTGCAATATTCGTCATCTTATTGGTTTCATTTATGTTGGGTTTTTTTTTAACCTTTTATGTATTTGTAAGCGCTTAGGGCTTATGATTCAATATTAAGCGCCATAAATAATCATTATTATTATCATTAATTTGATCTTTTTCCCATTGTACCATCAAGTGTGCAGAGAACATGAAATAACATCAGCTGTTGCTCTCTCTGTAGATACCTGGTTGTCATGGCAGCAGTATGATAAAAGCTTTCTCACATCACCTCATACATCGCTTGAAAATACCTCAACATGGGCCATTGGTAAGGAAAGAACATGTTTATTTGAGAGTAGTAGCTGTTACAATGCAAAAAATAACCCATGGTTATGGATGTGGTGTGACTGGAATGCACTGTTTGCTTGATGTTGTATTTATCACAAACAGGCATCAGGTCATACTTGCACCTGTGGAATGTACTGCAGTCTCAATATTTAAAGATTTCAGCTTGTTGGTTCCTGAGTGGTTTACATTTTCCTGAAGACAAGGTTTTGAGATAGTGTCATAAGCATGTATGTGTGATATATGGGGGGGGGGGGGGGGGGTTAACAAGTGATTAGGTTGCTGTAATTACAATGGGTGTTTCCCAGTATGTTTCAAGTTGATTGGCATTGTCACTTTCTCTGATACATTCTCTGTTTATCCAGACTTCAGTGGAGGAATGTTAGGTGCTCTCTAAGTTATTGGACAGGTTCCTGTCCAGAATGGTCTTTCTCTCTGTGTCTCTATCTGTTGTATGTCTTTCTTCCCCTCTCTCCCACTCTCTCTCTGTGTCTCTCTCTGTTGTATGTCTTCCTGCCCCTCTCTCTCACTCTCTTTCTGTGTCTCTATCTTTTGTATGTCTTTCTTCCCCTCTTTCCCACTCTCTCTCTCTGTCTCTATCTGTTGTATATCTTTCTTCCCCTCTTTCCCACTCTCTCTCTCTGTCTCTGTGTATCTTTCTTCCCCTCTTTCCCACTCTCTCTCTCTCTGTCTCTATCTGTTGTATATCTTTCTTCCCCTCTTTCCCACTCTCTCTCTCTGTCTCTGTGTATCTTTCTTCCCCTCTTTCCCACTCTCTCTCTCTCTGTCTCTATCTGTTGTATATCTTTCTTCCCCTCTTTCCCACTCTCTCTCTCTCTGTCTCTGTCTGTTGTGTATCTTTCTTCCCCTCTTTCCCACTCTCTCTCTCTGTTCCCTGACTTTCTCTCCATGTCTCTCTGTCTGTCTTTCTATCCCTATTTCTGTCTCTGTCTGTCGATATTTTCTCTCTCTCTCTCTCTCTCTCTCTCTCTCTCTCTCTCTCTCCTCTCTCATCTCTCTCTCTCTCTCTCTCTCTCCTCACAAACTCAGACATACACGTATTCATGCAAAGCATACATGCATGCACACACACGCACACACACACACACACACACACACACACACACACACACAGACACACACACACACACCACAGACACACACACACACACACACACACACACACACACACACACACACACACACACACACACACACACATGCACGCACACAGGCACACATACAATGATACATGCACATTTTCTGTTCACCAAATGTTTATCTGTCAATCAGCAAAACAAGATCCGTGTGACGTTGCTGTCACGCTCCACCAAGTACAGACAGATTCTGAACCAGGATGAGGTAATGATGTCTGCCGCACAGTGTGACAGTGACGTGCATCGCCACACTAAGGACAGCAGATGCAACACTACAGTGTACAGTATAAACATGACATGTGTCACCACACTAAGGACAGCAGGTACCACACTACAGTGTACAGTATAAACATGACATGTGTCACCACACTAAGGACAGCAGGTACCACACTACAGTGTACAGTATAAACATGACATGTGTCACCACACTAAGGACAGCAGGTACCACACTACAGTGTACAGTATAAACATGACTTGTGTCACCACACTGATGACAGCGGAACCTAAACCACAGAGTATTGTGTAGTATGACAGTGACATTTATGTGAAAGAAAATGACAGGTGACACTGCAGCACAATGTACAGTGTAGCGTGGTGTGATGGTGACATAAATCACCGCACTAATGACTGCTGACACTACGCCACGGTGTACTCTGCAAATCAGTATGACTGTGACATACATCATTGCACAAATGACAGCTGACATTACATTACATTGTGCAATGTAGTGCGTTGACAGCTGACATTTCATTACACTGTACAGTGTAGCGCAGTGTGACAGTGACATACATCAACACACTAATGGTAACTGACCCTACACGACAGGGCATCATGCAGTACGGTATGACAGTGACATGTATCGTCACCATGATGACAGACACCTTACAGCAATGCATTGTGCAGTGCAGCCCAACAGGTGCAGCATGGTGCAAAGCATAGCTACTTTCATTTTGCCTTCTTGACAGAATTCCATTCCTGTATTCTGTATGTTTGTGGAGGATTGAAGATCAAAGAGATGTATATTGTTTATTGAGGAGGCTCCCAACCCGCACATACGCATACACGTAGGCACACACAGATATGCACATGTGCATACTGAACACACACGCGCACACACACACACACACACACACACACACACACACACACACACACATATATACACACACACACACATATATACACACACACACACACACATATATACACACACACATACACACGCACACACGCACACACACACACACACACACACACACACACACACACACACACGCCCACACATTTACTCACTCTTGCACTTGCATTCACATCCTTTTGTGCTTGTGAAGAGACCATAAACTTTGCAAACACAATTTTGAAGAGAATTAGTTCAATGTTCAAGTTATCCTCAGTAAAAAAAAAAAAAAGGCAGCATCCAGCTGATATCATGCAAAATACAGGCATTGTAGCTATATCACAGTCAAAATTCATTTGACTGACCAAACTGTACATTGTCTACAGCTGGTGCGAGCTCTGCGAACTGACTTTGAGTTTGAAGTACGCATTGTGGATTTTGTCAGGTAAGTCATCCATGGTTTTGAATAATCATTTTTGATTTATCGTGGAGTAGGAATATGGAGGTGTATTGACACTTGCATTATAATAAATCCTTTAAATATTGTTGTTTTGGGGGATTTTTTTTTTTTTTTTTTTTTTTGCATGAATGTTGTGTAAGTTGTTGCAAAAGCAGATAGCTTCATTTTCTACTTGTTAATATTATTGAAATGAATTGAACCAGCATTATTACAAACTTCATTATCATCTTTGTCTTGTTTGTTTTTCTTTTAATTAATGTTTTTGCAGGAAAACAGATACATGGAAAGATCTTAAATTAGCTCTTGTGTTGGATGAATATTGTGTTTCCATAAATGTTATATTCTGATTTTGATTTTCCGTGTTTATATACATGAGGCTTGGTCTGTAGTCATGGATTGATGAACATTTTCAAAGAGCAGTTAGGGTGCGTTCTGGTGTATCAGTCAGTTGATCAACATACACTATTCCTAGTCCCGCAGTGAAACATATCAGTGGTAAACCCAGAGTCACAAGAAGCTCAGTTTGCAGACAGAGGATCGCCTGTGGAAACCATGGAATCTGGCTAAGGAGAACAGTAGGAGCAAGCTGTTGACCCTTGGCTTCCTAAACAGAGGGACAGGGTTGCAGTGAAAAGTTAGATCAACCTACAAAGCAGACGGAATGCAGCAGTCCATTGTGTTATTGTTGAACCTGTCATGTTTTCTTGAAGAGGCTTGAAACTCTTTAAAAAAAAAATCCAGTGGATTCACGGTGTTCCAAGAAAAGGTTTAGGAAGACTTTGGTCATAAAGAATAGACTGTGATTTAACTGATAGTGCTGTAGATTGATCTTGCTGAAAGACTTGAACAGTCCATGGAAAATCATCCGGGTAGGGATGTGACTGTAGCGCAGGTGAAAATGGCTCTGTGAAAGACAGTAGATCTATGTAACAAGATGGGAGACAATTTTTCACGCTGATAGAGGCCACTTTTTTTCCTTCTTAAATTCCCTTTAAACGGTACATGTTTGCATGTATACTCTATGTTAGATGTGCTTAGGTTTCTAAAGTGTAGGCACTGGGAAACCTGAAGTGGGATCGAATGGGGACCAAGCAATATTTATTCTCGTGCTGATTTCAATCACAAATTCAGCATGTTTTGGAAAGTCTGGTTTACCGATTTATTTGTTTGTCTGGTAACACTTATGTAAGGAATTGACTTAGATGAGGTGCTGTCTGTATACAGTTCCTCGTGGTTAACTGGGCTATAAACATGCATTGATGTGGCTGCTATCTGGGGGACATTGTTAGCCTGTTGTTTCTAACCTCTGAAGAAGATATATGTAAAGTTCACTTACTTTGCATCCTGTATGCGTTCATTTGTATGTTGCTTTTAAAAAAATTTTTTTTTTAAAACAAACTGAAGCAATAAATGAATCAGTTTTAAATAAAAGATGTTTGCATGTTGGAAGAAGCTGAGAAGAGCTTTCAGAGAGAGAAAATAATGGCAAGGGCAGATTGGATGATAGTGGGGGGTTGTTTGTTTTTAAACCACAGGATCAGAACAAATGCTTTTGACTCAGGTGATCTTGTGACTTGTTGAAAGCCAAACCCCGGCCAGTCCCAGAGAATGGGAATTTCTCGAGGGGGTCACTGAAGATTCAGTATACAACTGGTAGATAGATTTAGCACGTGTTGTCCACCTCCAGCCGGAGACAGAGAAAGAACAGTGTCCAGATATTTCCTATAACTGATGTTTTTTGTTTTCTTTCTGTGTTCCAGGACCATGCCTTTTCTGGAGCAGGTGGAGGTAAACAGTTGTGCGTCTGTCCGTCAGCTTTCATATTTCAAACGAAGAGATCTGAGTAAACAGCAGTTTCTGTCAAAAGACCACTTGATACCACTCATTTAGTTTGTCTGTGTTTCTGTGTCAGGCTGGGCACATTTACCTTGAGTGAAAGACATAACTTCTGAGCAGTACATTGTTTTCCAGTTCATTCCGTATAATTATGTTCATGTGATTTAAAATACCACCAGCAGCACTTTATGCCAGTTTTACAGTATTGTTTGTTGGTTCAATATCAACAGGAGATGAAAGGTTGGAATCTGTAGTTACAAAAGTGACACAGTGTTGAGGGAAAATTCATTCACAGGCAAGTGAAAAAAAATAAAAAGAAAACCCACCAGCTTAGTAAGGGAGGTAATTTCTAACTGTGGCTGAAGCTCACAGGAGTTGTCTCTTTTCCATGTTTTAGTATGTGGTGGGTGTTTGTGTGTGTGTATGCTTGGTCTTTGTCATGGTTGATATTGTTTGTTGTGTTTCATTGTTCCTGTGTGCATACTGGGCTTTGACAGTTAACTGCAAAGGGGATCAGACCAGTGGTTTTGAGATGTTTTGAAGACTATTCAGCATCTTCTGCTCTAAGCATGTCACAGAGGGCGGGGTCCACAGGATCATTAGGATCTTTTGTCATCTAGTTAGCACTTCGTTCATCTCTCTGTCTGTCTGTCTGTCTATCTCTCTCTCCTCTCTCTCTCTCTCTCTCTCTCTCTCTCTCTCTCTCTCTTGCACACACACACACACACACACCAATCATTGTCTCTCTCTCTCTCTCTGTCCCTCATTCTTTCAGTCTCTGTCTTTCTGTACAAGTCACTGTCGCAGGCACATGCACATGCATGCGCGCGCGCACACACACACACACACACACACACACACACACACACAACTCTTTCTCTTCTCTCTCTCTCTCTCTCTCTCTCTCTCTCTCTCTCTCTCTCTCTCTCTGTCCCTCATTCTTTCAATCCATCTTTCTGTACCTGCCTCTCTGTCCCCCCCTCTCTGCCTGTTTGTCTGTCACTCTCTCTCTGTCTCTGTCTCTCTGTCTCTCTCTGTCTCTCTCTGTCTCTCTGTCTCTCTCTCTCTCTCTCTCTCTCTCTCTCTCTCTCTCTCTCTCCCTATGACATTTGTTGAAGAAAGTTTAGGATAGCAGAAACCAATGTCTGCTGTTGCAGATTTCCCACAACAGTGACATCTTCATTGGAATGCACGGGGCAGGTCTGACCCACATGCTGCTTCAGCCAGACTGGGCAGTGGTCATAGAGCTGTGAGTGAAACCTCTTTCCATCTGAGTGTCAAAGTGAGGGGACTGCAGACAGAAACTCAAACAAGCTTAAAAGAAAAATTACTGTTCCGCAGAGTGCAAGAAACAAACGAATTACAAGACAAACACTTTTTAGGAGATGAGTGATTTTTCGTTTTCATTGTCTTGAATGTTGTCAGAAGAAGACCAAAGAGGTCGAAACGCGTTGTGTTCATCTTGTAATTTGTTTGTTTTGTTCATCAGAATAGTAATTTTTCTTTTCATTTTTTTTTCTTCTGACTCCAGTTCTCACTGTGCTACATGCTCAGTGTATATGTTATGTCTGATAAATATGCAGGTGGATGTTCTTTTTTTTCCCAGTTTTAATGTTTTATGTGCAACTTGAATCTTGTCATTCCATTTCACAGTCTGGGACTCATATGAAAAGTAAAAAATACTTGTCAAAAAGTTGTTGAGCATAATCCACACATTTGCTACAATATCCAGCTGAGGAATTTCTTATTAAGGTGATCATATAGGAGTTTATTTTAGGTATTATTTTTTCATTTTCAACTATTTCTTTTAGGTGTTAGATATATCTTGGAAGATAACAAAGTGTTTATTCACTAGATATTTGCATGCCTTAATGTGTCCCTGTTCTTTACTACCATTGGAAAATATCAGGGGGAGAGGAAGGGTCCATCCTACCTTGAATCCACCCCTATGAAAAAAAAGAATAATTCTCAGATCAGTGTACATCCCTGTTGTTAGTGGGACCCCTGTCCTGTGTATGAGCACGCTGAAAATAAGATGCACACAGCAAACATCAAGTAGTCTTGATAAAAAAAAAAGTGTATTGTGGAAACATGAACATACCCAGCATGTATTAGTATACATGGAGAGTAGACTGGCATTGCCAGGCGTTGCCCTGTGGCCCACTGAAGTGCAGAGATAAACACTGGGCAGCAGCAGGACTGTTCTGCTGGTGTCTGGTCATGATGCCCCTGTTGGCCGTGGAATGATGTGATGTAGTGTAGAAGTTGTGTACTGACATCACTGTAACTGTGACACGCAAATAGTTAATTTGAAGCTCATTGACCGCCAGGTACAACTGTGAGGACAGAGACTGCTACTATGACCTGGCCCGTCTGCGAGGCATCCACTACATGACCTGGGAGAACCAGAAGAAGCTGCATCAGGAGGATGAGGCAAGACACTTTTGTTTTCTCTTTGGTATAACTGTATTGAATTATCCTCTTTTTTCTAGTTATCACAAACCTGTGCTCTGTAACTTTTTTGTGTATAATCTTACATAGTTTGACACAGCTGTATTACTGTACATTCGAAAACCGGATCATACGATTTCTTGCTCACTGACCTTACGAACATGCGCCATGAATGTAATCTGGTCGAGTCTAACAGTCCAGTCCACCTTTGTTTCTGCCAAAAATATTGCCTATGCCACTGCTTTTATGCTCCCTGCTTTTCTTGTATGAAAACCAACATGGTTTCTTGTGCAGGCGCATCCTACGCCCATGAAACTTATGAAGAAAACTCAGACTGTGCACAAAGTTGTGATTAAAAAGAAAAAAAATATGAACAAAAGTATGATATTTTGTTCAGTCTTATAAACCATATGGAATGTGACTCATTTCAATTTATTGGGATTCAGATTTTTTTTTTAACTAGAATTGAATGTGTTTATATGAATGTTTGTATGAAAAAGAGAGAGAGTGACAGTGTCTTCTTTCTTCAGTGTTCCATCCAGTTTGAGTATGTTTTCTGTTAGTCCTTTTTTAAAAAAAAAAAGGAAAAGAGCATCTTTGTCTGTTCTTAGGTGTTCGACCAGTTGTTGAGTTGTTGATAAACTTCTGATTTCCATCCCTGTTTTCCAGGGTCCACCACCCAACGCTCGGTGCTCATGCCAAGTTCACCAACTATGCCTTTGATGTGGAGGAATTCATGCGAATCTTGCGCAAAGCTGCTGATTATGTTCGTTCCCACCCTGACTTCATCGCCGCTCGAGCCCACCTGTTTACACGACAAAAAGCATCCCACCAGGAAGCGAACGCCTCTCAGTCAGAATCAAACTTAGAGTTTGCAGGATCGTCACAGTCTGATACCAAGCATCAAACACACACTGATTTGTGAGGGTATATTAATAGATAGATGGGTTCTTAAATGAGTGCATGTAGAGGCAAGTAGGTAGATGGACAAATAGATAAATACTTGTGGGTTATTTTGTTAACTGATCTCTGCCTGGTGATTTGAGAGGAATTATTTACCGGTTTATTATGCAAATTTTCCAGATATTAGTTATTGACATAGAAGGAACTGGGTAAAAAAGACGACAGGATTATTAATCAGATATTCTAGCCCTGATTGTGTCCCAGTCCATTTGCAACAATTTGCGAAGAAACATGAAAGAAATAATAAGAAGTCATACCTTATAACTTGAAAGAAAGGAAATCCTGCCTAATCCATTATCATTCCTCAGAAGCGCATTAGTGCTAGCCTCAGGTGGAAATCCAGCACAGAGGGAAAGAAGGTATTACTTAAACCCCTTGCCTGACAGAATTGTTGCCCTTGCAAACTCCTGCACGCCGGAGCAGAAGCCGAATTTCTGTTCCACCACTATCCTATGTGAAGAGCTCAGAGACAGTGGGAATATAGCCAGTCCAGGCACTATGTGGACAGACCTGAGATGGAGACCAGTGCAGGTCCACTGCATGTCCCTCCACCTGGCCATAGAGTGAATGAAATGGTAGCAATGCAGGTCCACTGCATGTCCCTCCACCTGGCCATAGAGTGAATGAAATGGTAGCAATGCAGGTCCTCTGCATGTCCCTCCACCTGGCCATAGAGTGAATGAAATGGTAGCAATGCAGGTCCTCCGCATGTCCCTCCACCTGGCCATAGAGTGAATGAAATGGTAGCAATGCAGGTCCTCCGCATGTCCCTCCACCTGACCATAGAGTGAATGAAATGGTAGCAATGCAGGTCCTCCGCATGTCCCTCCACCTGGCCATAGAGTGAATGAAATGGTAGCAATGCAGGTCCTCCGCATGTCCCTCCACCTGGCCATAGAGTGAATGAAATGGTAGCAATGCAGGTCCTCCGTATGTCCCTCCACCTGGCCATAGAGTGAATGAAATGGTAGCAATGCAGGTCCACTGCATGTCCCTCCACCTGACCATAGAGTGGATGAAATGGTAGCACCATGCTGCCTGTGTGTTTCAAGATGAATGTCTTCACACCCTGTCGGTTAACTGTCAGTAGACTTGGCTCCGCAGCAAAAAGATGTGTGCAACAGTTATAACAGCTGTAATAAGTCAGCCACTTGCTTGTAGCCATGACTGACTGGGAGCTCAACTGCCAACACGATTCCAGTATGCTGCCGTGGAGTTTTCATAGTCATAAAAATAAAGAGAAAGAAAAACCCTGCTGTTTATGGATAACCAAGATGACTGTGTGTGTCGAAGCACTCACACCTTTAGTTGGTTAAAAATCATGTGACAGTGGTGATACTTACTAGAAATGGGGACAGATTATAATACCAAAACTGTTACATAGAAGAGACGTAATTAAGCAGTTAACAGTAATTCTGTGTTGCAATGTCTGTAAAGCATTCTCTCTGTGATGACTGGAATGGTCTCATCAGTGCCAAGAACTCTGCCAAGTTTCACATCCTTAGAGGACATATTCATGATAAAATAGTGAAGGTAAAGTTTTGCCATGTATATACATGCACACACAGGCACCCACACCAAGTGGCAAGAACTCTGCCAAGTTTCACATCCTTAGAGGACATATTCATGATAAAATAGTGAAGGTAAAGTTTTGCCATGTATATACATGCACACACAGGCACCCACACCAAGATGTGGGTGAAGACATATACTGATTTTGTCAACACACATGAAGTAAAAAAAAAAGAAAGAAAACTGGGGGAAGGTGGGGGGGGGGGGGGGGGGGGGTTGAATGTTACAAGCAATGTTACAGAGAATTGTATGGAGGAGTGGATGACCATTTTGAGTGGTAGCCTTGTTGACTGACCTATGAATGAAACACAAGTCAATAAAACAAAGAGTGAGTGAGTTGATTGACCTATGAATGAAACACAAGTCAATAAAGCAAAGAGTGACTGACTTCATACAGAGAACAGGTGATTGTTCTCATCAGCTGGCGTCTGATTCCTTACCCATGCACATTCCAGTGGAATGATGGTAATGAGTGGAAGAAGAGGGAGTGACACAATGTCTCGGTGTGCAGAACCATCATGTCATCAGTCTTCATCAGACCATGACAATCAAAAGCAGCTGAAGTGATGTCAGGAATGTGATGTGTACGGACTTCCAAAGGTAACGCAGAAGAAAGGTCTGCAAATTTACAGAGCACAAAATATCGTAAGCTTTCAGGAAACCGTAACATCATATGTACGCACAAGTTTAAGAAACTCAAACTAACGGTCATGTCGATTGAAGCTTTTTTCTTCTTTTTTTTTTTCTCCATGTATGCTTTAGGAGAACATTTAAAGATCTAATTCTGCCATATGAAGACTGAAAGGCTTTGACCTCAGAGGTCAGTGTGGTGTTAATCATAACCTCTGATCCTGTGAGGGGAGATGACGTGTAGGGTCTGACTTGTGGTCTGCCTCACATGGTGAGTGATGCTTGATATGCATTAGGAAATGCCTAACACGTGGGGTCCTTTGCATGATTTACAGGACATCTGATTTTATTTCCTTTTTTTTTTTATCCTGATGTGTGGGATGCTGTTTAGCCAAGACCTTTTAAACTGTACTAAGTGATTCTCTGGTCAGAATTCCTGCAGAAACAGTTGTGGAGGAATACCACAGGAACTTGGTCTGTAACATTTTCTTTGATGACCTCATCCGAGAATCAAGATACCATTGAGGAAAATCAGAGATCCCCAGGAAATCTTGCTAAGGGACCCATCTTTGAAGAGAGATACTGCAACAAACTGCCCAGTGTAAACTGAGCAGCACTGACACCATGTGATGGAGGTCATAGGTCACACCTGAAATGAATCACCATACCAGACTAGCTGAAAAGATCCTGCAATAGGATTAAAGGTTTGTGACTAGCAACACACTGATTACAGTAAGTAAAAGCTTTTTTTTGTATCAGAATGCTTGTTTTATCATTCATTATTTCATATTTTGGTTTCATCAGATTTGTATCCACTCACACAATGCCCAGGTGATCAAATTTTATGCAGACATTCTCTGTTTCAAGGGAACGAACAACATTAGGGAGGGCTTTGTATTCTTTGTCTCACCAGTCTTTGGTATAGTATGCAGAAGCAGGACTTGTGTCTTCCGTCAAGCTGTGAGTTTCACTCAGCGCTTTTTGCCCATATTGTGATCTGCTTTTTTTTTTAATGGTTTTTCTCATGTAATTTCCAAAATGTAAGGGATTTTCTTGAGGGCTTGCTAGTTTCTGTGGCCTGGTTTTTTGTGTGTGTTTTTTTCTTTAAGAAAGTCATGTCCAGTGTTTTTGTTGCACTTTAAGAAAGCCCTGTCATTGTTCCATGCTTTTGATCTGGTGACAAGCAGTGCTAATGAGCAGAGGAGAATACGATGGCACTTTTCATTGAATATTCATCCTTAAAATCTGCGTCAGTGTAGCGATATAAATCTAGTATCCACACACAGAACAATGTTTCAGAAAGAACGAGTCTTAAAAGGGAGAGAGTCTGTGGGAGGTAAATCTAGCACAGACACAGAGAACGGCTTTTGGAGAAGAAACAAGTCTTTAAAGAAAGAGTCTTTGGGAGACAAATTCTGTATAGAGGAAGAGAATTCTAATTCAGAAATAAGAAACCTTTAAAAGAAGGGAATATTTGTGAAGAATTAAATGTGGTATAGACAAAGAGAGTTCTGTTTTAGAAAAAAAAAACAACAGTTTTTAAGAGTCTTTGTTTAGAGGTAAAGTGTGGTAGAGACAAAGAAAAAAAAATTATCAGCAAAACTATATATAGGAAGGGGCTGTTAGCTAGAGATTCTTCTTTGGGAGATGTCACTGTATTGCCAGGGGCAATGTACAGAAGGTCACAGTAACCAGTAGGAACTTGGCCACAAAATCTACGATCACCAGGGGGAAAAAAATCACAGAAGGCCTGAAGGGAAGCACATTCTTATAGAAAGAAGATCATTATAACTGAAATCCCCATCCCAGCCTGAGCAACACAGGATACTTTTTGAGACAAGACACATGCTCTGCTGCCACACGTGAAGATGGCTGCTCATGCTACATGAGAAAAGTTCAGAGAGAAGGCTGAGCTTGTCGAGACCAGGCACCAGGCTAGACTGTTGTGTTATCTAGGAACGTATGAATCTGCACAATGTTTTAAGAGCCAAGATTTACTTGGGGTTTTTGTGTGTGGAGTTTGTGACTGGCACATCCAAGAAAGGTTTCTGTTATAATTGTATAACTCAGTTTAAAGAATGTCTTAGTTTTGATGCGACTTAACATCGAACAAAAGCTGTCTTAAAATATTCTTGATGTGAGTGTTGTTTGGTTTCACTAGCCAGTTGTATCTCTGCCGGTGCCTGGTCAATTCAAGATACAGTCAAAACTGTCCAGGCTCAGCAAGAGTAAAAGAAAGAAAAAGAGAAGAAAATAGTGCTAGTTTTTCTTTTGGAAAAGAAAGAAAGGAAAAAAAAATGGTGCTAATTTTCTTTGGGCTGGAGCTTTTCAAAAACCTATGGTCATGTTCCTCATTTAGGTAAGTGACTTTGGTAAAAAGAGTGACTTTGGTAAAAAGCTGCGCTCAGAATGTTGATTAATTTGATGTCTCTAGTTATGGTAGAAAGCCGCATTCAGAATGTTAATTAATTTGATGTATCTAGACAGCTAAGCGTTTTATGTTTTCAAAATCTCAAGTTTTTCATGTATGCATCATGGTCATATCTGCACTGACAGACAGGTTGATAAATTTTGGTATATTTTGCTGTTTAGATATTGAGTTTGATGAAAAATTGTGCAGTCATTTTGTTTCTTGATTTTTATCCAATGTTTTGCCGTCATGGTGCGTCCCGGATGTTATCAGATGTTATACATTCTGTTGCCATGTGTTCGGTTGTTGAACACGGGGCATGTTTTCTGTGCCTTGATTGCTCCCACAGTCCTGCATATTATACATTTTGTTGCGTTTTGATGGGACCACACTGCCTTGCAAAGAGAAATAAACTGATACAGTTTGTCTTTACCTGCCCTTGGGGTGTTTCTTTTTGTTTTTGTTGATAATTGTAGCAGGTTTTGTTTCTCTCTGTCGCTGTCTCTCTTTCTGTCTCAGTTATTTGTAGCCGTCAGTGGTGCTCGTCTGTATCAGCCTCCACAACTCCGCTCTCTATCTTTGAATTCCCTGCTCAGTCCCTCTCTGTCTCTTCTCTCAGACTATCTCGTATTCTGTCTCCACATTACATCCCAGACCCCCACCCCCCCCACCCCCCCCCCCCCCTCCATTCCTTCCCACACACCCCACACTGCCATCCCTGTGCCCATCCTTCATCCTTTCCTTTCCATTCCCTGTCCTTCCTCAGTGTGTGTACGCGCACATGTCTCTCTCACACACACATATACACACACACATGCACACATACACACACACACGCACACTCACACACGCACACATACACACACACACACACACACACACATACACACACACACACACACACACATAAACACACACACACACACACACACACACATATATAATACATACACACACACACATTAATTTCTTCTTTTTTTTCCTGGTTTGTTCGTCATTTTTAAGTCAGAAAGCAATTATATTTAGCTTGCTTTCCCACCCCTTCCTGTTTTCATGATGTCATCTAAATATTGTCAAATAATGAAAGTTATGCAATGGAATGTTAGATCTGTTTCCACAAATTTGCCATATCTACTTCAACATCTGGCGAATAGTGTACACCAAGCACTTATTTTATGATCACTCAACGTGAAAAAGAACAAACTGCCCAAATTACCAGGTTATTATTATCCACCTGTATATGAGCAAGTTGAGGATACTTCCAAAATCAATGCAGCTACATATGTTCAAGAAGGGATAGATTACAAAGTATGCCCTCCCCCTCCACCAAATAATACTCAAGGTTTGCATCTGTGTGCAGCTCAAGTAAAATTTAATGAAAATCATACAATAGACATAGTTTCTGCGTACTACCTAAAGGACCCAATGAATTCAACACAGAATGGTTACATACTCTAACACAGAATGGTTACATACTCTAACACAGAATGGTTACATACTCTAACACAGAATGGTTACATACTCTAACACAGAATGGTTACATACTCTAACACAGAATGGTTACATACTCTAACACAGAATGGTTACATACTCTTCAAGATAAAGAAACGTGGCTGATAGCAGGGGATTTTAACGCTCGTTCTCCATTTAGGGATGAAGATTGTGCATCAGTCACTAGTAACCGCTTTGTTGAAAATATTGTTGATTGTTATTTGTGTATGCTTAACAATGGCCGCATCACTAGAATTCCGGACATGTCAACACACAGGGCATCAGCAATTGATTTGACTTTGGTATCTCCTTTCCTAGTCCCAGAATGTAGCTGGAATACCTTAACGATACTTTGGGAAGCGATCACCTTCCTATTATTATAACATTTAATGACATGACAGAGTCTTATAAATTACAAGAAGACAAAATCCAAAATATAAACTTGCTGACTGGGAGAAATTCAAAAATAGTCTGGCTGCTTGCCGTACTGAGTGTTGCTACTGATGACATAGATCAATTATATTCATACTTTACTTGTGTCATTCTTAAAGCTGCTGATGTAGCAATTCCAAAGTTCCATGCAGTCAAATCAAACAAACATTCAGGAAATATCTGGTGGACACCAGCCTGTGATGCTGCCGTAAATAATAAGAATTCAATGTTTAAGATATATCTAAAAGACACATTACCAGACAATCTAACTGCCAAAAGAAAAGCAAATCATCATAACAATATGGTAATAGCGCAGGCGAAAAGGCAATACTGATCCTCTTTTTGTACAAATGAAATTTCAAACCATACAGATCTCAAAAAGTTTGGAAAAAGTTTAATGAAAAGCAAAAAAGTGTAAATTTGCCACCTCGTCCTATAAGACTGAAGAACAAAGAATTTCCGTCAAACTCAGAAAAGGCAGAATTATTCGCTGGTATGTTTTCAGACTCTGGCCCCTAAAAATAAAACATACAGAACTGCAGAAGAAGGAAAAGATGAATACAAAGATCCAGTTAGTGACAACAGTCACTTCATCAATGCCACAACTGCTTTTGATGAAGTCAAAGATGCAGTTATATCTCTTCCTAATGAGAAATCATCTGTAGGATTAGATATAGTTTCTAATGATATGCTAAAACACTTGCCAGTTAACTTTGTTTTATTGTTACATAAATTGTTTCAGAAATGTTGGGTTGAGGGTGTTATGCCAGAACAAGGGAAACAGTCTGTCATCGTTCCCATTTTCTAAAGCATGGTAAAACTCCAGTGGACAAACATAGTTACAGGCCAATTGAACTAACCTCACATACATGTAAACTTCTGGAGAGGATTATTTTAAGAAGATTGGTTCATTACTGTGAAGTAAATAAAATCATTCCCATTAACCAAGCAGGCTTCCAGAAAGGCAGGTCTACAATCGATAATTTGGTGAAACTTACAACAAACATAAGACAACAGTTTGCGAGAAGAAAAAACGTTATTGCAACTTTCTTTGATATCAAAAAAGCCTATGACCAAGTTTGACATGCCAAGCTTCTTTATAAACTAAAAGACTGGTTTATCGGGACATCTATATCATTATATTAAACGCTTTTTGAGTAAAAGAAGTATACAGGTTCGAGTAGGGAACTCATACTCAAATTTTAGATCTCTTCACATGGGCTTGCCACAAGGTTCCGTAATGACATCTCTGTTATTTAATATCTTGATGAACGATTTGCCATCACATGTGTCAAAACATGTAGTATTAGTACAATTATGCTGATGATATCTGTATATGAATGAACGTTATAATGAAAAGAAACACATCTAAAAAGGCATTAAATTATATCAAGAAGCTATATCAATGGGAACTTGATGAAATACACAATTATATGGTCAAAATGGTCTTGCATTATCTACAGAAAAGACTCATATGATGCTTTTCAATAATAGTAGTAATCCTGCTGAGCTACCATTGTTTAATATTGAAAATGACACAATTCAGTACAAGGATTCGGTAAGAAAAAAATTTGGGTTTGTTTCTTATAACAAAGCTAACGTGGAACGCTCATATCAACCATATTGTTACTAAAGCAAGATAATGCTTGAATTTTTGAAAAGTTATAAGTAAACGATACTGAGGACAAGACAGCAACATTTTGAAACATCTTAGCACACATTTATTCGATCAAAATTGTCTTATGGACAAGAAATATTTTTAGTGCTCCAAATTATTTACTTAAGAAACTTCAAAGTATCGATTGCAAAGGATACAGGCTTGCTCTTGGTGTACCCTTTCACGCATCAACCCTCGGAACTTATATAAAGAAATTGGAGAATTGCCCTTGGATGAAGATCGAAATCTTGCTTTGCAAAGTACGTTCTTAGGACCTCAACAACTGACAACTTTGTCTCGGAATAAGTACAAATAAAATCAGAAATAAATTTTCCTAAACGGGCCAGACAGATATCTTCATTGAAGCCAATTGGTTCATATGAGTCAGACTTATCTAAAGAGTGGGTAATAAATCCACATAATATTGATGTACAGCAAGTAGTTTCTCCTTACCCTACCTGGGAGATGAATAAACCACATTTTGATATCGATTACACTGATGTGAAGAAGAATGAGAATCCAAACATTATGCAAAATGAAGTCCGACTGTACCTAGAGAATAAATACCCAAATCATTTAAAGGTATACGCAGATGGCTCACTCATAGATGATCACCGTGCTGGCTCAGGTTTTGTAATACCAGCTTTGAAAAAAAGAAAAGTCATACTTCACTGGTAAAAATCGATCAATATTTACCGCCGAACTCGTTGCTATACTTATGGCTCTTAATTACATAGTTGATCTTCCATTGAACTTTTTTCAAATTTTATTTTGCGTCGATTCTCAGTCCTTTCTGTATACTTTACGTTCATTTGATTACCCCCCCCTCCCCCCCCCCCCCCCCAAAAAAAAAAAAAAATCCAAAATTATCATAGAAGAAATCAATCAAATGATTAACATTTTAAGTTTAAGGAGGACCAATATTGCCTGTTATTGGGTTCCTTCACATGTTGGATTGTATTCAAATGACTGTGTTGATAGAGCCGCAAAAAGGTGCTAGGCAAGACAGGGAATCTATAGAAATAAACATCCCATTATCCGTTACAGAAGGGTATCATTTACTGGAGCAAGCATCATGGAACAAAGTTTCAAAATCTCTCCATAGGAAGGAGAAATTCTCCAGTATCTTAATGAATTCCGATGGTTTAGCAAACAAAATAGCTGTGAATTATAGCAACATTTTAAGATTTAGACACGTTACTTCGCTGTCTTATAGGATAAAGCTTAATGCCTTCGAAACAAAATTCAGCGAGAATGTTAAATGTCTGTGCAGTGAACAAATTTCAAACCAACACATTCTTCTGGAATACCAGAGATTGAGACCTATTTTTCCGGCTATTTCTGAAAGTTCTCTTGAAAGTATCCTTGAGAATTTTAGTTTGTTGTTTGATTTTGCGAACTGTTTACTACGCAGTCCTATGGGGCATTTGTTATAGTTTGTGTTCTGATTCAAAATAGTTATTTAAAGTTGGTTTTGCCATACCTTTTTTTAATTTTTTTATTGTAATGCAAAGATTGTAAAGATGCTTTTTGTATGTGATTGCAAGATAATCCACCCACCCACCTCCTCCTCATGACCCCCCCCCCCTCTCTCTCTCCACACCCTTTCTCTTCGTCTCATATCACTTAATGTGGAAAGACGTTAAATTGAAGACAACAACAACAACAACAACAACAACAACAACAACAACAACAACAACACACACACACACACACACACACACACACACACACACACACACACACACACACACACACACACACGTGAATGCACACACAACACACACACACACACACACACACACACACACACACACACACACACACACACACGCACGCACGCACGCACGCACGCACGCACGCACGCACACACACACACACACACACACACACACACACATTTCGGCACGCACACACATGCAAACCCTTGTGCACACAGACACACACAACACACACACAACACACACACACACACACACACAACACACACACACACAACATACACACATATTTGGTGTGCTGATCATGTAGACAATGTTCCAGAATAAATTTGGAGGACTGGTGGTTTAAATCCCAACTGTAGGTAGTAAGTTGAAGGGTGGACAGTTGTCTGATGCGCCATGTCAACCACTATGTACACATCAGGTAACTTGTGATGAGTGAAGGACGGATGCTGTCTCACATCAGCATCTACGTACACATCAGGTAACTCGTGAATGAGTGAAGGACGGATGCTGTCTCACATTGACATCCATGTAGAGGTCAACAGATCAGTTACTTAGTGACGAATGAAGGCCGGAGTATTGGCTGATTAACTTCTGTGTACAGATCAGTTATCTAATGGAGGATGGACAATTGTCCGATCTCTCAAAGCAACATCTGTGTACTGATGACAGTTATATTGTGATGAACGAAAGGCGGAGAACTGGCTGGTGAAGGTCTGTGTACAGATCAATTGTCTTACAGGGGTGAAAAATGGTGTGATATCTCATATCAACATCTGTTTACAGATCAGCTGTCCACTGAAGGGTGGAAAATTGTGTGAACTCCTGTATTAAGATCTCTGTACAGATTAGTCATGTAGTGAGGGACGGACAATCGTTCTCCAACACAGACCTGTATGTGCAGATCAGGCAGTGAAGGGTGGAGAATACAAACATTTATGTACACGTCAGATAAATTGTAAAAGGTGGACTATGGTCTGATCTCTCCCACTACTATTGATGTAAGAATCGGTTATGCAGTAAAGGGTGGAGAATCGCCTGATTTCCCACACCACTGTCTATAGATAGATACATTTCATAGCGAAGGGTGGACAACTGTCTGATCTACACCTATATCTATGTGCAGTTACATGGCGGAAGGTACAGAACTGACTGATCCACCATATTTACATCTATGTGCAAATCGGCCATCTAGTGACTGGAGTGCTTTTCTGTCATCCATAGACATCGGCAACAGCCACAAAAGGGATGGACACCCGGTGCAGCTAGATGGTTCATCCTTTGTATCAATGGAGAATTCCATTTCATCTTGGAAACTGCTTTTGTTCACCCGCTAACAGCTGCTGCACTACTATCAAGTCGCTTAGGTAATATGTAGTGGTTCCCATTTTGATCCGACGTATGGGGAACTCCACCTACTGCGCCATCTACTGGCGACAGCAATTGCTCTGTCGCAGAGCCAATTGCAGTGTGAGTTAGTGTCTACCTACAGAGGGTGCCACTAAAATCCATCCAACGACAGTCTACAGCAACTAGCTGATACCAACGACCTTGACACAGGCTTCCCCAAGGCATGGCCATGAACAAAGACACGGGGAGGAAATGGAAACTGAGGGTACCAATACAGCAGGGCATGAAGAGCCTTGGAATCGGAGACGTTTTTCATGACGATCGATGAGATTAATATGACTCTGTCAAGTTCCAGTTTGAACAGAAGCTACTACAAGACAGTTTCTACTTTATGCTTCATTTCATGTATATCCTGTCCAGACTACATACATATATCCAGATTCAAGAGATATACTTGGGAGTGCTGGGCAAGAAATCTGAGCAGCCCTTTCAAAGACAGCATCAATGATGTGGGTTAAACTCCATTGTATAGCTCCAGTCTTCCATTTGACTGCACAGCTCATTCCATTCCGGATAGGATTCCACCCAAGCTGAAAAATCACCTGAACAAATGCCTGCGATGAGGCCCAAACCTACAACCTCCTAATCCGCTGCCCGCAAAGCCAACCACACCCAAATCAGGGCAGCGTCCGTTCTGGTTTTTTTTTTTTTTTTTTAAGTGACTTGACGACGGATTTACAGGCAGGACTCAGAACAATAGCTCACTGCATACAGGTTAAGACTGCGCATAGATAACAGTGCAGCGGAGACTGTGAAGCCCAGAACTGTAGAAGAAAGAAAGATGTTTTTGACAAGCTCTTGCATTAGAACATACACATACATCTATGCATACATCTTGGACACATTCGCCCAAATGAAAGGTTTCCTGAACAAAAATTCATCAATATGTGCAGGTCGTATAACGATGTGTATCGACCGTAACTGTTTTGTTGTAGTTGTTGTTTTTGACCTAAAATTTAAAGAATATTGTCAGTATCCCGCTGTAATATGTAAACTAGTACAGGTTTTTGTTTGTCGGTTAGGGTTTTTTTTAATATGCATATTTTCCCTCTGTCTCCTTCCTTCAACAGTTCTCTGTAGGATTGTTTTGAACACGGCCATTGGATCTGGTTACGTGGACATACCAGCGCACTTTTCTTTTCTCAACTGATATCTGTAGATCTACCTGTGGTCCGATTTGCTGTTTGATAGTTTGAGGAGCTTGTTCATTGATAATATAATCAAAATGTCTGATGTTGATATCCTGCAGTAACATCTGATTTCAGTGGCTTGGATTCTTCTTTCCGCAGCCGCTGTGAGGGAACTTTGTCTGGCATGCAGACAGGGAGACGGTAGATATCAGCGCATGCAGAGCCGCTGTGAGGGAACTTGTCTGCATGCAGACAGGGAGACGGAAGATACCAGCGCATGCAGAGCCGCTGTGAGGGAACTTGTCTGCATGCAGACAGGGAGACGGAAGATACCAGCGCATGCAGAGCCGCTGTGAGGGAACTTGTCTGGCATGCAGACAGGGAGATGGAAGATACCAGCGCATGCAGAGCCGCTGTGAGGGAACTTGTGCTAGCATGCCAAGAAGACAGCGCTCCGCTGTAGAACTTGTTGTGCAATGTCTCATGGAGAGTTCTTGTCCTTGGACAGTGCTGGTATTGTCTTTGATGCCTTTGACAGGATTTCTGGCTTGGATCCTACGTGGCTCGTGAGTGATCCCAAAAAAGCAAATTGACATGCTACAGGCACAGTATGAGCCCTGTGAATCCCGACATCACACCGGTTCAAAACCCATTCTAATTTTTGACAGAATGTATAACTGAATTTCCGTGTCAAACGAATTTTAATTCAGGAAAAAGGTCACTTTGAAAAACAACATTTTCGGCTATGCTCACTCATAGACTTGATACATTAGGATGTGGCCAATTCGACTAAGACTGAAAGGAAATCCTAAATGAGGCAGGGAATGGTAAACAGTAAATAACGAACAAGTGGGATAATTCTTGCTCCCATGATGAAACAATACACGACCATAACTCTAAACGGAGGCTGCTTACGACAGCTTTCGTTTGGAGTTATGGGTGTATGATCATTTTATCATGGGAGCAAGAGTTACCTCGCTTTTATGTTATTTAATGAATGGAACTGCTTAACCATCAATTGAAATACGGGGCCACTGGGATATTTTTGGTATGTATTATAACTCAAGTCTGAAACTTTATTACAGGTAAAATACTAAAACTACGAATTCCAAGGGTGAATCAGGACAGCATCCACCCTGAAGACGTATGGCACAATTTTAGCCAAGAATATGAACGAAAGTACGTTGCAGCTGATTCTTTTCAACAATAAGCATACAATTTAGCGCAAAAATGTCGAAAGCTTCAAGCGATTTTAAAACATGGGAAAATGCAACATTTAGAGAAACGTCGTTCAGAAATACCAGAGATATGTGGGCCTATATAGGTCTACATACATGCAAAGCTACATACCCTTCCTGCGTGCAGAAATTAAAGGTCTATTCAAAAAGCTGAAAACGTTGCTACGTTTGCAAACACAAAACGTTAGTCCGTCCTATCTCAATGAAAACATCCCATGTCAAACTGTTTTTCCATGTCAGCACGGGAGTAAACGCTCTCGTGTATTAAAATTGGCCAACGGCCCAAATGATTACGCTGTTGGTTTCTAAAAATTATAAGGTTATATTTGAATGTAAGGGGATGTCTCCTTTGTTCTGTGTGCTCTGTGTTGTCATTTCTGCTAAGAATTTTGGGCCTGTAAGACAAACTGATCACAAGACTGAACACGTCAAGTTTAAAACAAAATATTTACTGTGAACTTATCCAATTACATAATACACCCTTGTCAATTTTTACAAATTTCATCGAGTTGCACACTTTCTCCGGTGCGAACTCTAACGCTCAGACAGAACAATGACAAACATGATCGAAATCATACTGGAATCAGTCTATTTTGAAGAAAAGTCATCGTCAGACATTTCAAAACGAAGTAAATATACGTCCCCGATGAATCCAGTTTTATGTTCCCCATAAACTGTCTCCATCTACCTTTATTCAGTTTGCAACTGATTACTGCTACAATGAAGTGTTAGTCCTGGATACGTATGTATGCCTAGCTGGGGTGGGGGGGGGGGGGGGGTCATGAAACATATCCCTGCACAAGTGAGGTTTGATGTCTGTAGAACAACTGTTGTGTCCACTTTGAAGCGATGTATATTTTCCACGACTGCATGTACATATTTGTAGGACTTCGTGCATATTTGTGTACATAGTTTATAGATACGAGTGAAAAAGGACGATAGCCGATGAAACAAACGATGTAAAGCTAAGTGAATGGACCAATCCATTCAAAAACATTTAATCAGTTCAGCTGGCCAGTACATTCAGTTGGGTTACTTGACTGATACATTCAGTCAATTATTTTGACCGACAGATTCTATCAGAAATTTTCATTTGATATGGTCACTTCATTTGACCAATATATCCAGTCATTCAACTTAACCCATCTCTTCAGTTGAACTGACCAATGCATTTAGCCAGTCACCCCGACCACTATAATCGGCTGGTTCAAGTTACTTACCCCCAAGCCGATTTTGGAGGCCATGTAGTGTCGATTCAATATGGACTTTGTATGTAATAAAAGAGAGAGAGAAAAAAAGCGAAACAAAATAAAACAAAAACAAACAAACAACAAATTTCTTCCAACGTTAAAAAAAAAGCGCGAGAACGAAGTGACTTGTCCACGAAATATCAGATCAAATCATTATCCATCTCTTTTAGATGATCAAAAATCACATTTGCAAGGAACATCTCCGATCAAGGTCCTTAGGGAGTCTGGAGTTGAATGTTTGTGTAGAACGTCATGTAAACGCCAGCGCTCTGTAAAAATGTTATTTCGTCGTGAGTGGCCCATCGCATATCATGCACCACGCCAGTGTGTGTGAAAGGAGTGGCCTGCATGCAATCATCGACAAAACCGTTTATTCCCTTCTTCCACCTCTTAACTTGACCGCTGCATCCGCTCAGGGTTTCGTTTTTCCTTTTTTAATTTTTGTGTGTTGTGTGTGTGTCTTTGCTCTCGTTTTTCTTTTCTTTTTTTTTAACAAGACATGAGTCGCTTACTTTGACCGAGATATGAATCAGTTAATTTGACCGTGACATAAATCAGCTAACGTGATCAATACGGAAATCAGATAACTTGACCCATACGTAAATCAGTTAGTAACGTGACCGTGACATAAATCAGTTAACGTGACCAATACGTAAATCAGTCAACTAGACCAATACGTAAAGCAGTCAACGTCACCGATACTTTCACACAGTTAAATTGGTCAGTACATTCGGTCAAGAAAACCTGATCTTGACCGATACATTCTGTTGGTGAAAGTGACCAGTAGACCCAGTCAGATAACCTGACCAATACATCCAGTCCGTTAACTTGAACTATACCTTTGGTCAGTCGTCAACTTGGCAGATACATTCCGTCCTTCACTAGAATGATATTCGGTCAGTTAGCTTGACAGTCTTCCATCAGTTAATCTGACCAAAACTGTCACATTTATAGTGACCAACACATTCAGTCAGTAAACTTAACCAGGACGTTCAGTCGTGCCACTTTACCGATCAGTTAAGCACAAGAGGTGGGGGGGGGGGGGGGGGGGGGGGGCAGTTTACAGGTAAAAATCAGAGGGCTGGTGCTGGTTGTTGAGGGTGCTGCTGGCCACGCCTCGCGCGCTGCCGTCCTGAAGGTGCAGGTGGTTGTTCTTGAAGCTGTCGTAGGACAGGTCAGGACGCAGCTCCCGGTGCAGAACTCCGGGCGAGTGACAGCGAGGCTGAGCGGCGTGGGAAGCCTTCTTCAGATGAGGGGGGAGGTTGGTGGGAGGGTGGTACACAAAACTTCCGGCGATGATGGAGGGTTCGTACTTGCTTTCGTCTGAACCTCTCCGCCCTCCTCCTCCTCCTCCTCTTCCTCCATTCCGTGGGCAGAACTCCCTGTCACTGGAGTCATCACGAGAGTCCAGCATGGCTGCCAGGACCTGACGTTGGATCAGCTGTCGTCGGTCGGACACGAAGGGTCGAGCTATGTACACCTGGAACACAGTGTCCACGGCTTCATACATGAGTCAACGAAGGTCGAATTGTACGTGTCCACAAAAAAAAAAAAAAAAAAAAACATCACGGGAACACATATGTTTCAATGAAAGGGTCGAGCTATGTACACCTGGAACACAGTGTCCACGGCTTCATACATGAGTCAACGAAGGTCAAATTGTACGTGTCCAGAAAAAAAAAAAAAAATCCCCATCACGGGAACACGTATGTTTCAATGAAAGGGTCGAGCTATGTACACCTGGAACACAGTGTCCGCGGCTGCATACATGTATCAACGAAGGGTGAGTTGTACATGCCTAATTATGGGCAGCACGGGAGCACTATGTTTCAGTTAGAGCTATATACCCCTGAGACCACAATCACCCGGCACATACACGTGTCTGCAAAAGGACGAGCTGCAGACGACTGAGAAATAATCATCACGGTTACAAACATGTTTTAGCAAAGCTTGAAGCTATCCACACCTGAAACCTTGAAGTAATCAATACTAAAAAGAACGTACATTTTATTAAAAGGTCGAATTTTACGACATGTACATGTTATTAACAAAGAAATCGAATTCCACATTCCTGAATATATGTTTTAACAAAGGGTCGAATTCTACAACTCAAATATACCTGTTTTAAACCCGAGGCTTGAATTCTACATACCTGAAAATATATTATGTTTTAACAAAGGGTCGAAGTTGCATATTTGAAAATATACATGTTTTAACAAAGGACGAATTCTACATACCTGAAAATATACGTTTTAACAAAGGGTCGAATTCTATATGACTGAAGACATAGGCTTACATGTTTTAGCAAAGGGTCGAGCTCTACACACGTACAAACATACATGTTTTAGCAAAGGGTCGAACTCTACACACGTGAAACAACTACATGTTTTAGCAAAGGGTCGAGCTCTACACACGTGAAAACATACATGTTTTAGGAAAGGGTCGAGCTCTCTACA
>CM065734.1:34874930-34882430 GCA_033310375.1 Conus canariensis | reverse complement strand
GGGGAAGGTGGCGCCGCCCTGCAACGGCCACACACCACAATTAGGATTTGCCACTGAAACGCTGCATGATCCATTCAACGGCCACACACCACAATTAGGATTTGCCACTGAAACACTGCATGATCCATGTCAACGGCCACACACCACAATTAGGATTTGCCACTGAAACACTGCATGATCCATGTCAACGGCCACACACCACAATTAGGATTTGCCACTGAAACGCTGCATGATCCATGTCAACGGCCACACACCACAATTAGGATTTGCCACTGAAACACTGCATGATCCATGTCCAGCGTTTTGAGGCCTACCGTGAATTTGAGGCAGCAAGTAATGTTACACCGAACTTGACCAAAAGAACAACTCCCCCCACCAATTATTTCCCTTGTTTTGTGACGATCTTCACCGATGAAATCACAACAATCTTCGCAATGAAAACAATCTTCAAATACATGAACTTCCCCTTAGTTAAGTTGACAACACATTTCAGGCCTTCGCACTCACCCGTGACCCTATCTTTGCGCTAGCTCCATGTACGCAAAATAATTTCATTCCTTTTTTTTGACCTGTCTGCTTGGAACCACCTGGCTTGTGCCTTGATGGCCATATGAAAGAAAAGGAGGAGAATCAACTTTCAGACACAAGAAAAAAATTATTATCAAAACAGTCCAGCTGCGCCAGTCTGGAAATACGTGACTTCTTAAGCGAGGCCTTGGCGCATTATTTTTGGTGTGCAGCCTATAGAACCACACCGACACTTGTCAGGAAGGGTGTGGGGCCAGGAAAGGGTGTGGGGTGGGGTGGGGGTGGGGGGGGGGGCGGGGCGAGGAGCGCTGGGGGGGGGGGAAGGGACGGGGTATCGGGCTGGGTGGGGTGGGGGGGGGGGGGGCTGTGGGGACAACAGTGTGCTGATTGAGGGTGGTTAGATAGTTTTAGATGAGTGTCGTTCTCTGTTGTTTGAAAGAGAGCATAACACTTGTTCCGAAACAAGCTGACGTAACAGGTAAAACATTGTCTTTTTTGTAACTTAGGCCTGTTCGTAGCGGTTGCTGTCACAGAGTTACGTGTAGGTGTAGGTGTGTGTTCTCTCTGTGGTAAAAACAAGAGCAATAATATGCTGTCATCTAATGTAACATACAAACGGAAATAATCACTATAGTGAACAAATTTCACGCCACTCCGAATGAAAGTTGTTTAAATGACCTTGCTCTCTCTCCTCTCTCTCTCTCTCTCTCTCTCTCTCTCTCCTCTCTCTCTCTCTCTCTCTCTCTCTCACACACACACACACACACACACACGCACACTCACTCACACATACACACATACACTCACTCCTCACACACACACACACACACACACACAACACACACACACACACACACACACACACACACGCACGCACGCACGCACGCACCACACACACACACACACACACACACACACACACACACACACACACACACACACACACAAGAGCCGGGCCAGGGTCATGGACATGCATACTGACCGCAGTGGACTCGAATGCTGGACAGAGTGAGGACAAGCAGCAGTGGTGGGACAGGGGGACTCCTCTTGCGAGATGACCCCGCTCATGATGACCTCACGAAGAGGAGGTCACACTTGACGTCACCAGAACTCGGTGACGTAAGGAATGGTCGGAGAACGAAGAGAAGGGCTTGCGTCTAAACTCGGTCGTCACCCCTTTGGTTGAAGTTTGAACTCCTTGCCGTCTTCCTAACGGTGCTGACTATGACTTCGGCAGTAACTGCACAACATAAAAAATGCCAGTGTACAACCCCCTTTTCTTTTCTGTGGAGTTATTTGTATTGTAACCGCTCAAATCAGTGACAGCATTCTCTCCCCTGATGCTGTCACACATTGTCACGTGTTCACATCTTGGTGCGGTTTGTGGAGCGAAAAGTGGTTACAGAGAACTGGCCGACGGTCGTTAGACTTTGCTGCAAATCTGAACCGGTGAACCGGGATTGTCGTTCTTGGACGTCCGCATCTCTTCTTCTGCACGTTCTGCTGTTTGGGGAGTAGTCTCCCGTGAAATGGGGACTGTTGTGTGTATACATTGCACACACACATATAGACACACATCTCTCTCTCTCTCTCTCTCTCTCTCTCTCTCTCTCTCTCTCTCTCTCTCTCTCTACCTCCCCCCCCTCTCTCTCTCTCTCTCTCTCTCTCTCTCTCTCTCTCTCTCTCTCTCTCTCTCTCTCTCTCACGGATCATTCGCTTTGTGAATAAAGTTAACACATTAACTGAATAATGTATTTCTTTCTCTCTCTCTCTCTCTCTCTCTCTCTCTCTCTCTCTCTCTCTCTTTCTCTCTTTCTCTCTCTCTCTCTCTCTCGCTCACTGTGCGTGCGTGCGTAGGTGCAGGCGCACGCGCGCACGCGCGCGTGTGTGTACGGGTGTGTGTGTATTTGTGTGTAAACACAGTTTGTTTTCGCATAGATCCGGCATATCTTGAGTGTCGGTAATTTTCAAAAAGGGCCATCTAACAAATCACATATAAAATAAAACCAGTTTACAATCTGGTTTCACTTAAAGAAGGGATTTAGAGTACATTACGACTACAAATGCAGGTGAAAATTCGACAGTGTGAGGGTGGTGAACGTAGTACCAGAATAGTAGTAAGATGTGTGTGTGTGTGTGTGTGTGTGTGTGTGTGTGTGTGTGTGTGTGTGGTGTGTGTGTGTGTGTGCGTGCGTGCGTGCGTGCGTGTGTGTGTGTGTGTGTGTGTGTGTGTGTGTGTGTGTGTGTGCGTGCGTGCGTGCGTGCTGTGTGTGTGTGTGTGTGCGTGCGTGCGTGCGTGCTGCGTGTGTGTGCGTGTGTATGAAGGGATGGAACGGTGGAAGGAGTGAGGAAACGCGGGTGGGTGGGGATGCAGTTAGCGTTCCTATCGTCAGGTAAATCTACGCGAAAGGACAACATGAAGAGAAGGGCAGTTGGTGATTCCGCCCTTTGAAACCAAACAAAGACCCGAAGGGCAGCAAGACTGTCACAGCTGTGATAGGATGCCTGTGACCTTTTGTATTTGCATTGTAGATCTGTCTCGAACAAGAGACGAGGCATTTACTGCATAACCTGGGCGCAGCGTTTAAAAATACAGAAACTGGTCGTTTGATAAATCTTAATGTTCAACATGAAAACGAGTTCATTTCTAATTGACATACAAGAAACCTACATGAGCAAGGAGTAAGAAAGCGTGGCCTGTGTTACAGACAGTAGGTCTGATGGTTAAATGAACAAATGTTTAATTCAGTGAACATTCATACAGAGGGCATGATCGATCATTCGAAAACTGACATGAAACAGTATACGGTTTGAAGGAAAAATGTCATTAAGACCTAGACTTTCACACACACACACACACACACACACACACACACACACACACACACACACACACACACACACACACACACACACAGAGAGAGAGAGAGAGAGAGAGAGGAGAGAGAGAGAGAGAGAGAGAGAAAGAAAAAAGCTAGTCTGTGTCATAAACAGCAGTCACTGAAAGAAGACTTATTCAGTCTCTTTACTTAACAACACCTGTACACATCGCATGTCGCGACAATTGGACAGACGGTAAAGAAAACAGTTACTGTTGCCCGTGCCGTTTACAAATACTTCAAATATTGCCATAAATCTGAACTTGACTGGGTGACAGAGAAAAGAATTTCAGGCCCTTATTAGATATAGTTGTTGAGGATGGAGATGTTGTATTTTAGTAATATGCAACCATAAATATGCTTTTCTTGTATTAACTTTAACTGGGAGAAAATCGATCGATGGTTTAAAATAGTGTGCGCGGTTTGCTGTCAGAGAGAGCGAGCGAGCGAGCGAGCGAGAGAGAGAGAGAGAGAGAGAGAGAGAGAGAGAGAGAGAGAGAGAGAGAAGATCTTGCATGTGTGTTTTGTGTGCTGCTGTTAAACTGGAAACATTCACTCATCTTGCCAAGAATTTGAACCATTCACCATGGAGCAAGTGTGTTAGTGTGTGTGTGTGTGTGTGTGTGTGTGTGTGTGTGTGTGTGTGTGTGTGTGTAGTTGTGTGTGTGTGTGTGTGTGTGTGTGTGTGTGTGTGTGTGGTGTGTGTGTACACAATGTGTGTGTGTGTGTGTGTGTGTGTGTGTGTGTGTGTGTGTGTGTGTGTGCGTCGGCGCGCGCGGCGCGCGAGTGTGCATATGTGTGTCATTACTGCTTATGTCACCTCTCACTTGACTGCTGTCATTACTCTCCTCGTGCTGCTGACTACTGTGCCTACTGTATCTGTCCTACTGTCATCCTCTCACTGTGACCTGCCTAGACTGCATGTCATCCTCCTTACTGTCATTCCTCTCACTGTGACTGCCTAACTGTCATCCTCTCACTGTGATGCTTACTGCATCCTACTGTGACTGCTTCACTTATCTCTCACGACTGCCTACTGTCATCCTCTCACTGTGACTGCTTACTGTCATCCTCTCACTGTGACTGCCTTACTGTCATCCTCTCACTGTGACTGTTTTACTGTTATCCTCTCACTGTGACTGCCTTACTGTTATCCTCTCACTGTGACTGCCTTACTGTTATCCTCTCACTGTGACTGTCTTACTGTATCCTCTCACTGTGACTGTCTTACTGTTCCTCTCACTTACTGCCTTACTGTCATCCTCTCACTGTGACTGCCTTACTGTCATCCTCTCACTGTGACTGCCTTACTGTTATCCTCTCACTGTGACTGTCTTACTGTTATCCTCTCACTGTGACTGCCTTACTGTCCATTACTGTCTTACTGTATCCTCTCACTGTGACTGCCTTACTGTCATCCTCTCACTGTGACTGTCTTACTGTCATCCTCTCACTGTGACTGCCTTACTGTCATCTTCACTGTACTGTCTTACTGTCATCCTCTCACTGTGACTGTCTTACTGTCATTACTCTACTGTCATCCTCTCACTGTGACTGCCTTACTGTCATTACTGTCTTACTGTCATCCTCTCACTGTGACTGCCTTACTGTCATCCTTACTGTCTTACTGTATCCTCTCACTGTGACTGCTCGTCATTACTGTCTTACTGTCCTCTCACTGTGACTGTCTTACTGTCATTACTGTCTTACTGTCATCCTCTCACTGTGACTGCCTACTGTCATTACTGTCTTACTGTCATCCTCTCACTGTGACTGCCTTACTGTTATCCTCTCACTGTGACTGCCTTACTGTCATTACTGTCTTACTGTCATCCTCTCACTGTGACTGCCTTACTGTCATCCTCTCACTGTGACTGCCTTACTGTCATTACTGTCTTACTGTCATCCTCTCACTGTGACTGCCTTACTGTCATCCTCTCACTGTGACTGCCTTACTGTCATCTTCTCACTGTGACTGCCTTACTGTCATTACTGCCTTACTGTCATCCTCTCACTGTGACTGCCTTACTGCCATCCTCTCACTGTGACTGCCTTACTGCCAACCCGTTCTCTGTTACAGCCTGCTCAACTCAGCTCCATTGAAAGCGTAGAAAATAACTATGGAAATAGAAAAAAAAAAAAAACCTAGCGGAGACTCGAACCCCCAGCCCTAGGATTACCAGGATCACGAGTCCAGCGCGCTACCATCTGAGCTATGCCGGCCCCCTATCCTTAAACCCAACCCTAACCGAGCCAAACCCCAGCCTTTACTTCTATTAACTCTGTGAAAACTGTCAGTGATAATTCATGCAGTAGTCTTCGACAGTGGAGTTGTGCTCTTTTGTTCTTCACCGATTAAGAATAGAACATCTGCTAGAAAAGTCGATACCTAAGGTCTTCTTCCTCTAGCAGTTAGCCCCTGTGACGACAGTGAACGATGTTCATTGTAAGTGAAGTAACCTGAGGTAGATATCGCCTTCAACAAGATTGACCTTGTCCTTTTCAGGGGACAGAACCCACTGGTGGGCACGTCCACAGCAGTTTCGGCTCATTTGTCACCCTAAAAATTCCGTCAGAAAGAGAAAACATAAGAAAAAAATAAATGAAGAAATATATGAATAGATAAATAAATGAATAAATAATGGGTATTAAGTAGTGTGCCAGTGACGCAGACAATCGACATCCCGGTCATTATCCTGGCATGTTCATCAAATCAAAATATTGGAGTCTCCATTTGTTTGCTTGACCCATAAGCCGAGAAAGATAACTCTATCTATGATGACGATATAAGCGTTAGCTTCCCCCTGATTTCCTTTTTTTCCGGAGCTGGTCTATTGTCCATGATCTCCTGACCCGCCGTGGACCTCACAAAGCTTTGGATTCCTGTTCCTGCCCTTGACACAAGAACCCCACCCCTGGGACGTGTGAAGTCTGACTGTTCTCCTCCCTGGCAACATTGTATACAGCCTTGGGAGCAGGAGCCGTGAGACAACACACTGTGGACATTGGCCACATTGCCCGCTCTATTTCTTCGCCTCTCACACCAAGCTGCCATGTGGACGATGCAGTCTCCGGCCGCTCACGTTATGGACACGTCACTGTTTGTCTGCCCTTGCCGGTGCAGAGGGCGCAGCGAAATGCGATCGTGACGTTTTGAGTTTTCACTTCTCACGATTTGATTTTTTTTTTCAAAAGTGAGAGGGAAAAAAAAGGGAACGGGGAACAAGGGAAATGGTTATGACAAGTGAAGCATTTGCGTTTTGTTTACTTCTGAGGGCAGTTCATATCACCGAATATGATTTTTGTTCTTAAACATTCCTGTTACACCATATCCCTAAACCGGAGAACGATCAAAACACAGCATCACACACACACACACACACACACACACACACACACACACACACACACACACACACACACACACACACACACACACACACACATTGCTTAAATGTTATTTCTAATCAATCAACCAGCCAACCAGCCAAGGAGAGAAAAGGGAGATACACCGTTTGGAAAAAAAGGTGGTAGTACCTTTCACGTATACTTGCCCTGAATGGTTAAAATTCCGACGGTTCTTTCTACCAATCAGATGACGTCATTCATTTTGGTGCATGAGGAAAAATGATGGCTAGAAAAATCAGAACAGATTTCTGTTTTCATCTCTGGCCCTCAAAGACCACATGAGACTACATGACAGGGCTGTACTCTACGCTTCCTTTCATAATATATCCCGGCGTCAACCAGGCCCGAGAGATACAGACATCTGCAGTGTTGGTCAGGAAATTTGAGCAACACTCTCAGAAACGCATCCATTAAGTGGATTAAACTCGACTGTGTGGTCCCAGTCTTCTCAACTGAGTCCGCAGCAAACTCAACTCTGAGTAGGAGCCGGTCGGGGCAGAAAAACTCACATGACTCTGATGGGATTCGAACCTACGACCTCCCAACCGGGAGTCCGCGACGCTAACCACTTCGCCACGGCGGCTGGTATATGTACTCGTACTTTCTTTATTGGATTTCTGATAGATTCCAGTACGGAAACCACTTCTGTTGACATTCCGTGGAGGTAATTTTCATGTAGTGCAAT
>CM065734.1:34869930-34872430 GCA_033310375.1 Conus canariensis | reverse complement strand
TGATGGACAAATCAGAGACTTCCTGTCTCTAATCAAAGCTTGCTGGTCTTTCGAGTGTCCTCCTATCGTAGCAGATTGGCAAACACGGAATTAACTGATCTTTGTGTGTGCGTGAGTGATCGAGCGTGTGTGTGTGTGTGTGTGTGTGTGTGTGTGTGTGTGTGTGTGTGTGTGTGTGTGTGTGTGATGAATTTTTCCCCCAGCTTAGGAACACTGAATTTTTCCAGACAGGTTCAAGGTCATACATAGCTGCCAGTGAACCTTAACACACTGTCTCACATCAATTCCGATTTGCCGCTTTAGCAAAATGTAGCCTAGAGTTTTGAATTCCTTACATTTTAAACAGAAAGAAAACATTGACACTAAATATCATAAAACAACACTCATACAGTAATTATAATCTTAAAAACTGCTGGCCTTGTTGACATGTGTGCATTAAGTTTAAAATCAGAAGATGACGTTTCTCATGAGCTTGAAGTGGGATTCATTCAAAAGAGCATTGTGGTAAAACGGACCTAGGCGTTTCCATAACCAACGTCACAGCTATCTATGTATTTTCGTTCGTCTTCTGTACCTTCAGACTCCTGTCCTTGCGCGGGTCAGCTCATGGTGTCAACAGCCCCGCTGACCACGAACTCCACATCAGAGTTGTCCCTGCACAGAAGGACACCGCTGAATGTCGCCAGAAGTGCCACAGAGTGTATTGTCTCTGAGCTGCAAACCGCACAGCAGTACAGACTTCAAAGACGCTTGGTCAGACAGCCGAGGGAAGATTACAACGACATGTCCCAACAAATGCGGACGGTGGATGTCACAGTGTCTGATCGTCGTTTTCCAGATATCTGGTCACGGTAGGAATCAAACCCAGGCACAGAGGGGACGGTTGGTGACTGCAGGATGCGGATGATGGAAAGAAAACACTAAGCTAAAGGCACCCTCCCCCTCGCCACTTCCAAGTTGACAGAAACCGATGGAGTGGGCAGGCAGCGTGTGCAGAGAACACTTGGTGTTCCGTCAGCCGTCCCTTGTCCACGTCACACACCAGGCGGGAGGACAGGTTTGTTTAGGACGCTGTGTTTATCTGCCCCTGCACCCGTCCAGGGAGGAGGGCCAGCACACCGTGCACAGGGTGGCTCAAAGCGCGGTCAACATGACACACAGAGCTTTTATAGTGACATCCCACGCCTGTGTACCACCCCTACAATTGTCGACACCCTGCCCTTCTCCACAGGGAAAGGGGCTCTAACCTCACGCCCAGACGCCCGTGTACCACCCCTACCACTGTCGACACTCTGCCCTTCTCCACGGCGAAAGGGGCTCTAACCTCACGCCCAGACGGAACAGAGAAAGGAATGAGGCAGATGAGACGAGACATGGGAGGACAGGGTCAGGGAGAGGGGATGGGGGAGAGGTGGACTTGGAGGGGAAGGGGGGAGGGGCTCAATAGGGAGGGGAAGGCAGGCGGATGGCGTCATCATCCAATGTTTGTCCTCCGTTTGGCAGGCAAACCTCGTCCCTTCCTTTGGTTTGCAGACTCGTTTTGGCTGCTGAGCTCCCTTCCGCTGACTCCCCCACTCCACCCCCACCCCCTTCCCCACCCTCCCATCTCCCACCCCCTCGATTTCCCCCTCCCATTCCCCTCTTTCTTGTGGTCATTCCTCCCACCAGGTCGCTCCTATCCCCTAACTTTCACATAGCTTCATTACTCTCTCTCCCACCCTCCCTCTCTTCCTCCCTTTCCCTGTTTTAGCCTCACTCGTGGACGCTGTGGTCTGACGTCATCAGTGCAGCTTCTGGCAGAACTCTCCGTCCTCTGGGTCTCCAGCCTCGCTTCATTGCCCAGTGGCTCCGCGGGTCTGTGTCATAGTCAAACTGCCCCTGTTTTCTCCGATCCCTTCATGATGATGATGGTATGTGGATATTATACGAAAGAAAGAACGATTGAAATGACGTTGTAGGACAATCCGAACATGAAACCTGTTAACGACGTTTGTCAGCACAGTTCCTTACTCTGCTTTGAGAGAGAGAGAGAGAGAGAGAGAGAGAGAGAGAGAGAGAGAGAGAGAGAGAGAGAGAGAGAGGAGACAGAGAGAGAGAGAGAGAGAGAGAGAGAGAGAGAGAGAGAGAGAAAACGTCGGGGTGGGGAGGTGAGGTGTGTGTGTGTGTGTGTGTGTGTGTGTGTGTGTGTGTGTGTGTGTGTGTGTGTGTGTGTGTGTGTGTGAGTGGTAATGTGGGGGGAGGGAGGGGATCCAAGATATTGACCTCCTGTTCCACTGTTACCCTTACGAGCAGGAGAGAAATCATCTGACACAACACATAGTATCTGTTTCTAAACGGTCGGATATACAAATTCCAAATATGCCATACCAAATGAGCTGCAATCTCAAAACTTACATCTAGTTTCAGTTTTCACCTTGTCCTCTCTGATTTCCTTCAATCTGCAGACTTCACCAGACACCCAATGACTGACTATCCAACAGCACTTACAAGCAAAACTGGC
>CM065734.1:34844930-34864930 GCA_033310375.1 Conus canariensis | reverse complement strand
GCTGCTAATGAGGTCCATTCTGGTCTAAGACTGAATGACAGCGCTGTACTCTACGCTTACTTCCATAACGTATGCCAGCGTCAACTAGGCCCGAGAAACACAGACACCTGCAGTGTCTGTCAGGCAATTTGAACAACACTCATACAGGCGCATCCAGTAAGTGAATGAAACTCGACTGTATGGTCGCAGTCTTCCCAGTCGAGGCCACAGCAAACTCCACTCTGGGTAGGAGCCGATCATGGGCCGAAAAATATCACCAATATATATGGCTCTGATGGGAATCGAACCCATGACCTCTCAGCCGGCAATCCGCGACACTAACCACTTAGCCACGGCGGCTGATGGGCCGTATTCTTCGCTTCATTTCATAGGATGTCCTGGCATTAACGTGACGCAAGAGATGGGCATCCTTTCAGAGTTGGTTAGGAAAGGTGTACAACGTAGAGTTCTCCGCCACGCACCTGTTATACAGAATTCGACTGTGTGGTCCTACGTTCCCCGTTTCAAGCTTAATTACCTAACTGATAAACACCCCTTAATTCTGGGTCCCAACAGCCCGCAGGGACTACATGTTCCACTGTCGTAGTGGTTCTGATGGGGCTTGAACCACAACCTCTCAACCGCCTTCCCTGACTCTGACCAATGTGCCCCAGTGGCTGGCTACAGTTGACTTCTCCGTGAACATGCACTACGATGGTTCTCTGAGTGACAGAAAAAAAAATCATGGAAGTATCCAGAACATTCGACAAAATCTAAATAGCATGCAGTCTGGGTAATTTTGTAATGTCACATCCACAACATATGGCAAAGGTTAAAACGTGAAGCACCAGGTCAATGGGTGTTGGAATCTACTTTTCCAAAGGCAGGCCATGTTGGCTGTGCCAAAGGGCAGCCACTTCCAGAGGTGACGGACAGGATTGTTGCCCCTTGTTAACCCAAACAAATCTGTGAAAAGCTATGTGGTTAGTATTTTATTCTACCGAGTGAAGGAAACTTTTCTAAGTCTGTGCATCCATATAATATATATATATATATATATATATATATATATATATATATATGTCTATCTATTTAATCTAATCTAATCTAACCTAATCTAATCTAATTTACCCTAATCTATGTATCTCTCTCTCTGTCTGTCTCTGTCTGTCTGTCTCTCTTCTCTCTCTCTCTCTCTCTCTCTCTCTCTCTCTCTCTCTCTCTCGGAAACGCAGTTCTGCACTTGCTGAATGACAGTTGGTCACTTTTTCATCAACAAAGTGCAGCGTTTTTAGGAGACCGTAATATTTTAACAACCGTACAGCAACCGTAATATTTCATCATCCATTTTGGCAATAAGAAAAACACAACTTATGAAAATATGATTGAGACATCTCTTTTTTAACTTGAAAACAGATTTTTTTTACCTTTTACAAAAAATGCATCTGCAGAAAATCAGTAATGTTTATTGTATGTATAGTACTTGTTGAACAGTCTAAAGTATGAAGACCATCAGAAAACAAATGTCATGAAAAATAACATGATTATTCTGTTGGTGAAATGAAGTCAAACTGAAAAAGCTCTGAAGTGTTTCTTTCAGTATATTCAAAGGACGGTTACCATTGTTGTGTGTCCGGTTTGGTTTTTGCAAACCTAAACGACAAATTGTATCGCTGTTTGTAACGTGTTAATAATCACTGCAAAGTACAAGACGTTAAAATAGAAAAGCCGATCTTTTGAGCATTTTTCAAACCATTTGATAGGTTAGCAACAGTAATGCATTTTTTTCTTTGCATAATACCTGTGGCCAAGTTTAGCTAACACAGTCAGCTGTGTGGTTTTTTTTCCCCTTGCGTTACAATGACCGACGGTTAGTTGATATGACGACATACAATATCATCTTGAATTAATGTGTGTTACATTTTGTTGTTGTCATGATCCAGATACAAATAATCAATAGTATATCATTTATAATTGTTCAGTAAGTTTTGTTACATTTGTGAACGAATCGTTGTTTTCACAATAACTATCGGGAATGTGAAATGCTTGTGTTATGTATTATGTGATAACCAAGAATTTGGCAAATATAATGAAAAGACAAAACATGGATTGTTTGTTACATTTTGTGGTACTGTAGCAAAAGTAGTATATACGTTTGAGTGTTTCTTCCCGATGTTTTTTTTAAATTTTGTTTCTTTGGGGTTTTTTTTTTCGCCCCCCCCCCCTTTTTTTTTTAATATAAATTTGTTTTACATTGTTATCATCATTACTATTGCATAACTTGCACTACTGTCACTACAATAATGCTCGTTTTTATCAAGTAATGATAATTAAGCGCCTCCAATTACATTGCAGTTAGAACTATTTTCGAGTGAAACATTTTAAAGTTATCACACGAGATACAGCATCCACCATTGAAATCTTTCGTTGTACCGTGCTACGCTGTGATAGCAGTCTCAGCAGCAGTGATGAAACTAGTCAAATGTCCAACAACCAGAATTTCATCATACCCGCAGGCTAGAATGTTTGATATTAGAATGTCCAACATTGATGATAGTACTACTTGCGCTCTGGGTGGACTTTGCATCCTTCAACTACCTGATGCACCCTGGTAACTCAATACGACCAGGGCAGCGGGTAACAGGTAGTCTACATGAAATGGCTGTGAAAGACTGCAGCAGGACATGGCCTGGTCCCTGCATAGAAGTCAGACGCAGCAATGCTCTTCATAAAACCGCAAATGTCGACACAAAGAAGAGTCCGACCACGGAAGTCGGTGCTCGAGTCATCCGTGAAGGATTGTGGGAGGGAAGGGAAGGGAAGGGGGGGGGGGGGGGGGGGGGGGGGGCATCTTGCCCTTCTCTTCGCTTTCCCTGTCGCTAAACACCGACCTGGCTCCCAAGTTCAGGATGTCAACTGATCATGTATTCCTGGATTACTGTTAGCATAGGGCATGGTTTTACATCACTGATGCAGACTTCAAGGTAACTCCCCCTGCCTTCAGTTGTCATACACGTAAGGATATCCTGTCGTTCGAAATCGTTTTTTTTTTTTTTTTATCAGGATGGAGTTCACACCTGTGATGTAAACCGTTTCCCATTCGTCTCCCGCCCCCTTCCATGCAGCCCACCCCTGATGACCCAGCTCAGTCAGGACTGTGGGTATGTTCAGGTACAACCTCCCCACAGCCCACCCCTGATGACCCAGCTCAGTCAGGACTGTGGGTATGTTCAGGTACAACCTCCCCACAGCCCACCCCTGATGACCCAGCTCACTCAGGACTGTGGGTATGTTCAGGTACAACATCCCCACAGCCTACCCCTGATGACCCAGCTCAGTCAGGACTGTGGGTATGTTCAGGTACAACCTCCAGTATGGTTGTAACGACACTGCAGTGGTACAGGTCACGATCCATGCAAGTGACGACACTGCAGTGATACACGTCACGGTCCACGCATGTGACGACACTGCAGTGGTACACGTCACGGTCCATGCATGTGATGTCACTGCACACGTCACGGTCCATGCATGTGACGACACTGTATACGTCACGGTCCATGCATATGACGACACTCTACACGTCACGGTCCATGCATGTGACGACACTGCAGTGATTCACGTCACGAACCATGCATGTGACGACACTCTACACGTCACGGTCTATGCATGTGACGACACTCTACACGTCACGATCCATGCATGTGATGTCACTGTACACGTCATGGTCCATGCATGTGACGACACTCTACACGTCACGGTCCATGCATGTAACGACACTCTACACGTCACGGTCCATGCATGTGACGTCACTGTACACGTCACGGTCTATGCATGTGATGTCACTGTACACGTCACGGTCCATGCATGTGACGACACTCTACACGTCACGGTCCATGCATGTGATGTCACTGTACAGGTCACGGTCCATGCATGTGACGACACTGCAGTGGTACACGTCACGGTCCATTCATGTGACGACACTGCAGTGATACACGTCACAGTTCATGCATGTGATGTCACTGTACACGTCGCGGTCTATGCATGTGACGACACTGCAGTGATCCACGTTACGATCAATGCATGTGATGTCACTGTACACGTCACGGTCCATGCATGTGACACTGCAGTGGTACATGTCACGGTCCACGCATGTGATGTCACTGTGCACGTCACGGTCCATGCATGTGACGACACTGCAGTGGTACACGTCACGGTCTATGCATGTGATGTCACTGTACACGTCACGGTCCATGCATGTGATGACACTGCAGTGGTACACGTCACTGTCCATGCATGTGATGTCACTGTACACGTCACGGTCCATGCATGTGACGACACTCTACACGTCACGGTCCATGCATGTAACGACACTCTACACGTCACGGTCCATGCATGTGACGACACTCTAGACATCACGGTCCATGCATGTGACGACACTCTACACGTCACGGTCCATGCATGTGACGACACTCTAGACACCACGGTCCATGCATGTGACGACACTCTACACGTCACGGTCCATGCATGTGACGACACTCTACACGTCACGGTCTATGCATGTGACGACACTCTACACGTCACGGTCCATGCATGTGACGACACTGCAGCGGTGCAGGCCCTGATCCATACATACACTGAGACTATCGACTCTTTTTCGTGCCCCGCCACAGCCCCACACATCTGACAATGGTTCATCACGTAGAAATGACAAAACACAAACAGCACACACCTGGTTGACTTTTGGATAAGTTGTACATTGAGAAAGGCAGCATACAAACAGTAAAAAAAATCTCTGGTACAGTCTAATTAACACATTGTATACATTCAAGGCGGCGCAGAGCAACATCACCCATTCATATAAATGTAATCATGTACTAGAAAATGTGTTCTGATAGTTTTCTGGTTATTATGTAAATAGCATTAAAGACATGTGGTTTGAACTGACTCCGTTAAAGACCGTCTATAATGCTGTAATGCGCTGAGGTGACGGAACACCATACATTTCATATAAACAAGTTGATCAAAGAATAAAAGCTACATTAATCTGTTCTGTTAATGGAAAAAAGAGAACTCCATCACAGAAATGCAAGCATGTATTCATGTACTGTGAATTAAAATAATATTCTTTGGTACAATGAATTTATGGATTGATTTAAACAAGCTACAGGCAGTTATACGTAACACAAAGCATTTTTCGTTGTCAAATGCATAAACTGGGCAACCAATATTTAAACAAGACTTTTTTGTGACTATTTCATGTAATCAACGACTTTTTACAATACATGGCAGATGTATTTTGATATCACCTTTTTGCATATGCAGCAAAAACATTTGGCATTTGATGTGATATAGGCACTCACATTAAAACATATAATAACGTCATGGATACAGTATAATAGCAACAATTCAGAATGTATAATATTGTACGTGCCTTTTTTTTAATTGCCAGAATATTGACCGTGGAACAAAAAAATATATATATCTAACTTTAAAAATGCGGGCACTGAAATACCAAATATCATTTTGTTAAGACCCGAAAGGCAGTATTTGATGACGTTATCACTGGAAGACAGTACAATGATGTTTCTGTATAACAACGAGCAGAGTTTGGGAGACATGAAAGACTTCCTGGCTGGAAGGTCAGAGGCAGTAGCACGGCTACTGAACATGTTAAAATTCATATCAAAACACTTGATAGCCGCAGACTATCAAAATACATCACAATCCGTCAAATATGCTTTGAGGTGCGCTTGCGCGCATGCATATTCATGCACATAAACCTGAAGCCCTTACATTCACTCATTTCTGGACGCAGGACGGTGGAGAAGTTACATTTTACAACATGCTTTAATACCGCATCCTTCTCTTCTCCTTCTCCCCACGGTAAGCGAACACCATCTCCAGCAACATGTGAAAATTACCAGAGAGCCACAACACCACTAACAAGCCGTGATCAAAGACCGTGCATTGCGTATGTCAAGGCAGACGTGAACAGTGGACTCAGTGTGCCCCAGACACAGGTGCACTGTACTGTCACAGTGGTCCACAGTGGAAACATGGAGACAACGGACACAGCGCCAAAACCGGCTGCAGCCAGTAAACATGTGGTAGATGATACTGAAGTGAAAAAAAGGCTTTGTGGTTTGCGGTGCACGATGCTTTCTGCTCACTGAAAATACAGCCTCTCGTCACTGAAGTGTACGGCGCATTGCATTGTTCTTCTGTTCTGACCGACCGTCATTTCAACAAGTGGTTGACAATCAGAAGACCCTGACACATGTCTATCACAGTAAGGGAAAGATAGTAGCATCATAAACACAGTAATGGGTGAGCTTTGTAAAAACGGTCCCAGTGACCAGTTAAACACACACACACACACACACACACACACACACACACACACGCACACACACACACACATACACGCACACACACACACACACACACACACACACACCACACACACACACACACATACACACACACACACACATACACACACACGCAAACACACACACACACACACACACATACACACACACACACACACACACACACACACACACGCACACACACACACACACACACTGTCTAGGACACAGTGATAGCTTCACTGAAGGTGACGGCGGGGGAGACACAAGCTTTGCCCACATCATGGTGCGCGGGTTGGCGGGCCGCCGACAAAATGGCGTTGGCGGTACGTGATTCTGGTCTGCTTACCGCCGTCTGTCGCACCAGCATGCTGACGTCATTCTGGTTGACCCCTATGGCCCGCGGCGCGGCGCTGCCGCTAGGGGAGGTGACTCTGAAGTACGAACGGTACCGACCGGCTTGCGCCATCTTGGTCGCCAGCACCGACTGTAGAACTCGTGCGCCCTCTGTCTTCTGACAACGTCGAGGCGGATAGCTGCACAGGTCACACAGGAAACCATTGATACATTTGTTTTACATCTTTTAAATCCTATGTACTGAAACAGACACAAAGATGAAATTTCAAAGGCAGGTAAACAGAGTTCCTTGTAACCCCCCCCCCCCCCCCCCTTCCCATTGCACACTCATCGGCTTTCTTAACCTGATCAGTTCTTCCTTTCGCCAAAAAGCAAAGGGAATCCAATTAACAGACATCGCCAATGCGAAAGAAACATAAAAATCGACCGTACATTTTGACAGAGAGATTGACTTCTCCAGTGAAGCTAGTCATCCATTCTACACGCAAAGTCCCTTAATCCAGGTATACAGCACGATTAAAACCGATTGATATATTTCTACCATTATTGGGGGGAAAAATATTACTTTCGATAAAACAGTAACGTGGAAACTAAACTATGATAGCAGGCAAGGAAGCTTTTACTTCAGAGTGAATCTATATGATTGTCTGATTAGATGGGGACGTATTGACACGTTTTGACAGCAGCTTTTGCTCCAGTCACTAGTTCAGCGTTCCGTTCTTACCACCTGGCTCAAATGTGACTCAACCTTATAATAATAACCCAGTCTTTGTGTTGCGACCCGCTTCTATCACAGACTGTACATTTGTTAGACAATATCCTCAGTACAAATGTATATTATTTGTTCAATAGTCGCTGGATCAGCAAATGTCTTTTATGCTTTCTAACCATCATCTTATTTTTCCGTCTTCTTGATGCGTTGATTGTTGCTGAATTGAGGCCGTTCACGCGCACGCACCTACGCACGCACGCATTTACACATGAGAGAGTGCGCGAGCGCACTTACACCCGCACAAGCACGCGCGTGCACACACACACACACACACACACACACACACACACACACACACACACACACACACACGCACACACAGAATGATTAATAGATACAGTCAGAACAAATAGTTATGACCTGCTATTAAAGTATAAAGACGAAACTGCATATCATAAACTACATATGTAAACATGATCTAAACCACAGGCCTACGGTATATATTTGATAGGACTATAATGCACACCGAGGGACGAACAGAACGTTTACCTCCCTTTGCGCCGTCGCCATCCCACCAGTACATACCCCCGGACAGAACCCCTTCGCACCAGTCAGCTGTTTCTCCAGCACACAGTGGAACGCAGACTGTTCCACCAATGAAGGACACAGACAAGACACTCACCCTTGTGACGTGGTCGGGTATCTGCCAGGCACGTGGTAGAAGGCAGACTTGTGGTGCACCACCGGGTGCACGTTTTCCCGAGGACAGACAGGGGGCCCCAGCAGGGATGAGATGTCCGCGTGAGGCCCACTGAGGGATTTGGTGTTGCCGGGCACAATGTCATGGGGGCCGGGCACCGCGCACCTGCTCACGTGACTGCCGGCACTGCTGGCGGTGGTTCGGGCACTCCAGGACGGCCGACCTTGACCCTCTGTCCGCCCTGCCCTGGCTGGTCGTTTGCTCGGTACGGTGCCGTTGGCTGCGATACTGGCGTAGTGCTGGAAGAGGCGGTACGGCGTGGACTGGGGCCGGACCTTGCCGTTCTTCTTGGCCCTGCTGTGGGCGGGCTTCTCTCCGATGATGATGGTGCCGTCCTGCAGGTGCACGGCGAAACTGTCCAGGTGAGGGGTCTCCACCTCGTCCGTGTCCTCACCTGAACAGGTCAGCACCAATATGTAATGATCTGTTAGACAGTGATATGTCTTCACCTGAACAGGTCAGCACCAATATGTAATGATCCGTGAGACACAGTGATGTGTCTTCACCTGAACAGGTCAGCACCGATACATAATGATCCGTGACACAGTGATGTGTCCTCACCTGAACAGGTCAGCACCAATGATCCGTGACACAGTGATGTGTCTTAACCTCAACAGGTCAACACCCATACCAATGATCGGTGAGACACAGTGATGTGTCTTCACCTGAACAGGTCAACACCGATACATAATGATCCGTGACACAGTGACGTGTCCTCATCTCAACAGGTCAGCATCAATGATCCGTGACACAGTGATGTGTCCTCAACAGGTCAGCACCAATGATCCGTGACACAGTGATGTGTCCTCACCTGAACAGGTCAGCACCAATGGTCTGTGACACAACTGATGTGTCCTCACCTGAACAGGTCAGCACCCATACCAATGATCCGTGACACAGTGATATGTCTTCAACAGGTCAGCATCAATGATCCGTGACACAGTGATGTGTCCTCACCTGAACAGGTCAGCACAGACACAAATGATCCGTGGGTCAGAATGACGTGTCCTAACGCAAAGAGTCCCTCAGAAACAGACTCCGTAACATCGATTTTGTTCATGGCTCAGAGACAAGGGTTGAAATGTTGGTAAGAGCTTAACAATATCATTTTTATTTATGCATAGAACTGACATGATGATGGATTCAGTAAATGCACGCTGACAAGAGACCGGTGGTATCTTCGCCCTGTGGCATGCAGTTATACAGAGGAAAGCTCAGGTGTAGCTGAAGCACTCCTATTACACCTTCAACCCTCTCTGACACAGGCTGAGAGAGAGAGAGAGAGAGAGAGAGAGAGAGAGAGAGAGAGAGAGAGAGAGAGAGAGAGAGAAGAGACAGACAGACAGACAGACACACACACACAGAAAATCCTACTGCCTTTTTCTTCTTTTCGAAACTTCACTTTATCGTCTGACCATCATGCCCTGAAAGAACAAGACTGCGTTCTGCGGAACGTGTGGTCAGTGAGTCCTGAAGATGAACATCGTCTGTCAATGGTGGGACGGCAACAAAGAGTGCAGTGAGTAAAAGTACCACATGCCAATATGTCCACAGTAATTCACCTCACAGGATTTCCTGCGTCATGCTGATGACACCATGTTACAGCATGTTATATGGTTATACCTGTGGTGACATACCTAATGTGTATTTCACCATGTTTGCTGTCTCTTCCTTTATATATCCGACGCCCCATAAGGTCAGATAGACATGTTTACCAAACACTGGATTCCAAAGAGCACATTTCTTTCGTACTGCCTTTAATATCATGCTGTTCTTCTGCTGCTTTCTGATTCAAATCAAACATGTGTCTTTATTCCCTCAACCAACGATGACGTCATTTACTCTGGTTATTTCATTTCAGTGGACATTGATAATTACAAGACGTCCTGGTCACGTTAAGAACTCACACAATACGCTTTGAATACATGAAGAGATGCGCTGTACCTCAGACCATACCAGGCACCATGAAGGTCACTCACCTGCTGCATCCCGAGGACCCCGCGCCGCCAGCTTCCCGTCCTCACTGCTGACCACCTCGCCCAGGTCCAGGTCCAGGACCACACTGCGCGGGGCGCCGCCACCCCTGCCCTTGCCCCAGGCGTCTCTCGGGGTGCTGGTTCCTGGGAGGGTCTTCTCCTCCCCCTCCCCCAGCCTGGTCCCTTCCTGGTCCTCCTGGTCCAGGTCCAGCCGGACCTCCACGGGCATGGACTTGGCGGAGTAGCCCACGCTCATGCTGCCCGCTCGCCCGCCCACAGCCGATGACGTGGCCGAAGTCAGCCTTGACCCCTTGCCCTTGGAGGACAGGGGGCGTGAGGCCAGCAGCCTCTCGGAGGCCGTCATCAAGGACATGGCCGAAGACATGATGGAGTCGGGCCGGTTGTGGAGCAGCACCTTCTCCCGGCTGACGGAGCGGATGTCCATCCCTCCCAGGTCCCCCTTGGCGTGAGAGGGTCCGGCTCTGGCGGAGTGCCCCGGTTTGCCGCCCATGTGGGGAAGCCTCATGTCTCGCTGCGGCATGAGCGTGTAGTGGGGATGATCCTGGCGAGAGGACGGCTGGTCGGTGTGACCTAGCTGTAGGGACAGCTCCACACGGCGCACGCTGCTTCGGGCCGCCTTGGTGCTGGCGTCGTCTGCACCTGTCGTCCACAGCATACAGCATACAGCGTTCAGTCACAGGATGTCACAGCGTACAGTCGCAGGATGTCACAGCGTACAGTCACAGGATGTCACAGCGTACAGTAACAGGATGTCACAGCGTACAGTCGCAGGATGTCACAGCGTACAGTCACAGGATGTCACAGCGTACAGTCGCAGGATGTCACAGCGTACAGTCACAGGATTCACAGCGTACAGTAACAGGATGTCACAGCGTACAGAGAATGTCACAGCGTACAGTCACAGGATGTCACAGCGTACAGAGGATGTCACAGCGTACAGTCACAGGATGTCACAGCGTACAGTCGCAGGATGTCACAGCGTACAGAGGATGCCACAGCGTACAGAGGATGTCACAGCGTACAGAGGATGTCACAGCGTACAGAGGATGTCACAGCGTACAGTCACAGGATGTCAAAGCGTACACAGTCTCAGGATGTCACAGCGTACAGTCACAGTGTCACAGCGTACAGTCACAGGATGTCACAGCGTACAGTCACAGGATGTCACAGCGTACAGAGGATGTCACAGCGTATAGTCACAGGATGTCACAGCGTACAGAGGATGTCACAGCGTACAGTCACAGTATGTCACAGCGCATAGTCACAGGATGTCACAGCGTACAGTCACAGGATGTCACAGCGTACAGTCACAGGATGTCATAGCGTACAGTCACAGGATGCCTGTCTTTGTATGTGTATGGTTCAGTCCGGGTGTTGCTGAGCAATGTGCTGATAGCTCAGGGACAGTCACTGTATCCACAGCGTACGGTTAGAGGCTGCCACAGCGTACAGTAAGAGGATGTCTGTGTCTCTGTGTGCGTGCTTCAGTCAGGGTGTCGCAGAGCAATGTGCTGATAGCTCAGGGACAGTCATTGTATCAACAGCGTACGGTTAGAGGCTGCCACAGCGTACAGTAAGAGGATGTCTGTGTCTCTGTGTGCGTGCTTCAGTCAGGGTGTCGCAGAGCAATGTGCTGATAGCTCAGTGACAGTCACTGTATCCACAGCGTACGGTTAGAGGCTGCCACAGCGTACAGTAAGAGGATGTCTGTGTCTCTGTGTGCGTGCTTCAGTCAGGGTGTCGCAGAGCAATGTGCTGATAGCTCAGTGACAGTAACTGTGTCCACATCAACATTTTGAGTACTACTTTCAAACACGACTAATAAATTTAAATGATCCATCCTCAGCTAAATGGTGTTCAAGGCGTGCCCACTGCACTGAAGGTAACGCACGAACGGTGGCTGACGGCAACAGAATATTGACTAGAATTAATTCCGTATAAACAGACGATCTGAAGCAGCAACACCAACAGCCGTTGTTCAGAATGGACATGCGTGGACTGTAGATAACTACGCGCAGCTGTGGTCTGCAGTTTTCAATCACAGGCACACAGTCACACAGCAGAGCACTAGCTACAGTACTTGAATCCAGAAAAACCCACCCACCAGTGTTTCATTCAGTGACTCAATAACTAAAAACAAAACCAAATCGATGTATTACGGTACAGGGCTTAATCTACAGATTGCGCTTAATCCTTAAGTCGAATTTCATAGGATCGCCACAGAATACAGCATAAATCTACAGCCCAGGACGTATCTGAAATTAAAAAAAAATAAATAAAATTCCTTTCATTCTGAAATATTCTGGACAGCATCACGAAATGCTGTGAAGAAACATCGAACGTTTCAACCTCTTCAAATGGAAGCGGAGGGGAGGCCACTCACCCAGAGCTGTTGTACGTATGTCCAAGGAGCGTTGCAGCAGTTTGCGAGCCTCCATCTTGGCGATGCGGGGTTCTCCTTCGGCCACCAGTTCCCCTGCAATCAGCCCAGCGTCGTTGAGGAAGTGGAAGTATAATGCACATGTATAAGTCGGTTATGACAAGAGACATTTTGCTGTCACATACGCGTGCATGCGTGCACACACGCTTGTGCACATAAGGTGATTTACCGTCATAAAAAAAACCCAAAACTGGGATGTAATCATGTATCTCACACATGGCCGCGTAACAAAGATTGTTATAATTCTGAAAGCTTCCAAGGTTTGTTGTCATTCTTAAAAGCTACCAAGGACCGTCAGCATTTTCAAAGCTTACTGGGACTGTCGGCATTTTGAAAACTACCACCAGTTGTCACCAGTTTGAAAAGTATCAATGACTGCTGCCTTTGTAAATTCTTACAAGGATTTGAAAGTTAATAAGACTGTTGTCATTTTGAAAGCTAACAAAGATTACCATAATTCTGAAAGCTAGCGGGGACTCGCGTCACTCTGAAAGCACAGCTGAGCTCCAAGCGCTTCTCCTACCAATCATACAGAGGGTTTTTTTTTTACGGAATTCGGCGAATCCAGTAACCCTATATATACAGTATCATTTATAGACAAAAGAGACAGACATCTTAAAACTATGACGAAGTTCATACAGCCTGGTTTCAAATCCATCTTTTCCTTCACTTAAAATCCTCTTCATCTTCCATACAAACAAGAAAAATGTTGTCTCTGGGGGTTAGAAGTTAACAAGGAATTCCTTTCTACTTCTGTTCTGGCGTGGTTTCCCCTATGCACTAAAAATAGTAATGTCCTCTGACGGGAAGGGGAAGCGCTCGGACTTCCCACTCCGAAAGACTCGCAAACCTTCTACGAGTTATCTTTGGAACAGACAGATTCACAAACATGACAGAAATTTCTCTCTCTGTGTCTCCGTCTCTCTGTCTCAGACTGTGTGTGTGTGTGTGTGTGTGTGTGTGTGTGTGTGTGTGTGTGTGTGTGTGTGTGCATGCGTGCGTGCGTGCGTGTGTGTGTGTGTGTGTGTGTGTGTGTGTGTGTGTGTGTGTTGTGTGTGTGTGCTGTGTATATGTGTGTATGTGCGCGCGTGCGTGTGTGTGTGTGGTGTGTGTGTGTGTGTGTGCGTGCGTGCGTGCGTGCGTGCGTGCGTGCGTGCGTGCGTGTGTGTGTGTGTGCGTGCGTGCGTGCGTGCATGTGTGTGCGTGCGTGCGTGCGTGCATGTGTGTGCCTGCGTGCGTGCGTGTGTGTGTGCGTGTGTGGGAGGGAGGGGGCGGGGGGGGGGGGGGAGGGGATGCGCGCGCGCGTGCGTGCGTGCGTGCGTGCAGGGGAGACAACTGACCCAGCTCGGCCAGAATGTCGGCGACCTGCAGGTGCGTGGAGCCCAGGCACTGCTCGCTGACTTTCAGAGCCTTGCGGTACAGTGACTGCGCCTCCTGCCGCTGGTCAGTGCTGCCATCAAACCACACACATTCCTTGAGCATGACACAGGCCTACCAATGTATCCCCCTCCACAACCACACACATGCCTTGAGCATGACACAGGCCTACCACCTGTACCCCCCTCCACAACCACACACATGCCTTGAGCATGACACAGGCCTACCACCTGTACCCCCCTCCACAACCACACACATGCCTTGAGCATGACACAGGCCTTCCACCTGTACCCCCCTCCACAACTACAGGCATGCTTTTGAGCATGACACAGGCCTACCGCCTGTCCCCACTCCTCAACCAAAGGCATGCTTTGAGCATGACACAGGCCTACCACCTGTACCCCCCTCCACAACCACACACATGCCTTGAGCATGACACAGGCCTTCCACCTGTACCCCCCTCCACAACCGCACACATGCCTTGAGCATTACACAGGCCTTCCAACTGTACCCCCCTCCATAGCCACACACATGCTGTGAACATAACACAGGCCTACCAATGTACCCCACTCCACAACCACAGGTATGATTTGAGCGCGACACAGTCCTACCAACTGTACCCCCCTCAAAACCAAATGTTACGATTGGTTACTTATATTCACATTCACGCACGTGCTTAATCAAAGCCGGTATTATCTTAATGGCTAGAATAACGAAGATACCATATCTACAAAGCGTTGTGTCTTTCGTAATTTTATTCTGTACATGTTGATCAGTTCACACATTTTGATGCCATTTGGGTGGTGCTAGAAATATTTAGGTAAAAGAGATGAACCGTTTTCCTTCCATTCAGGGCGTAAAGAGTTGAACACTTACCGAGTCCATATTTTCCCCCATATAGTCCCCCTCCCCTCCCTTCTTCTCTGTCTGTCTGTCTGTCTCTCTGTCTGTGTCTGTCTGTCTGTCTGTATCACAATAATTCGACTAACTGATTGACGCTAATTACTACTTAACGTTAATTTGGAAAGAGTTCACACTTGGAAAATTCGATTCTGACCTCCCTTCGGTACCAAAGATCACATGTATTTATTTATCTGCTGGCCTGGTGTGAGGCAGATTTGACGTAATGCTTGGACCACAAAAATTCCTGTTTACAGATACGTCTTGAATCTTTCGCATTTATATATTAGATGACGATGATTAGCTATTAACATACTTAAAATGGTAGGACAGGGATATATATCAGTCAAGAAAGAGAATAGTTTGCAAAGCTCTCAAAGTTTTCTTCACCCGTCTTTCTAATTTAACCTTGCCTTTATTATTATTTTTTTTTACCTTATTCATAATTGTGTTACTTCTGTTCTTTTCTTTCATTCTCTCTTACTTTTATCCCATTTTTTTCTTCCTTCCTTCCTTTCCTTTTTATGACCATGTTCGTTCCTTTCTTTTTCTTTTCTTTCTTTCGTACCCTTCTTCGTTCTTTTTACTTTCTTCTTACCCGTCCTTTCTTTATGTCTTCCTTCGTTTTCCCTCCTTCAATCTATGCTTTATATATTTCCTCCTTTTCCATTCATTCAAGCCATCCCCTTTTCTTCCCTTTTTCTCCTTTTGCCTTCCTTCCATCCATCCTCTTTCTTCCTCGTACCTTTTTTTCCCATTTATCCTTTTCCCCCCACCTTTACGTCTATTTTTCCTTCCTTCAATCTATCATCTATGTATTTATTCCTTCTTTCCTTCCTTCCATGTATCCTTTTTCATCTAGCATTTTTTTCCTTCCCTTTTGTTACGTTATTCATTCCTTCTTTTCTTTCAATTTCCTTTCTTTTTTTTTTATCCTTCCTTCCCTCTGCCTTCTAATTTCCATCCGACCATCTTTTCTTTATTCCTTCGTTTCTTTTTCCTTCCTTCCACCCTCCCTTTCTTTTCCCATTTTTCTTTTCCTTCCGTCTGTGCTTTTTGTTGTCTTCTTCCCTCCATCCATCCACCCATCCTTCCTTTCTCCATTTCTGTTCTGTTCTTTCGCTCTGTCTGTCCCTCTGGCCTTTGAGCAGCGGCGTCGGCGAGCCGTGTGGACACACACCGTGCCTTCTGGAGGCTGTGTGCACAGACCTGTTTTACCGGCTATTTCCAGGTACGTCCCCGTCTCGCCCCCTCAGTGCAGGTACACAAAGGCACAACGCCTACGGTGTACACACCGCGCGCGCGCGCCTACACACACAAACGCGCGTATGCATGCGCGCACACATTCACACACGCACATTTACATAAGCATATGAGTGCGTGCACATGCACAAAAACAGACCCAATCACGCTTCCACAGAAACATATAACGCCACAAATGAATACATGCGAACGCAGGCACGCATCAGATTAAACAATCATGCGCAGGAATAAGTGCGTGAGCGCTCACACGCACGCGCGCACGCACTGCAGACCGTTTGAACGTCTGTAATAACAACTGGTATGAAATTAAATCTGTGAACGCCGTTTTGTACGAAATTGAGTCTGTGTACTCCGTTTTGTACGAAATTAAATCTATGTGCTCTGTTTTGTACATAGTAAAATCTGTGTACTCCGTTTTGTACGAAATTATGTCCATACACTCCGTTCTGTCTGAAATTAAATCTATAGACTTAGATTAAATCTGTGTGCTCTGTTTTGTATGAAATAAAATCTATGTACTCCGTTTTGCACGAAATCATGTCTATATACTCGGTTCTGTATGAAATTAAATATATATACTTCGTTTTGTACGAAATTAAATCTATGTACTGCGTTTTGTACAAAATTAAATCTATGTCCTCCGTTTTGAATGAAACCAAGTTGTGTACTCCGTTGCGAATTTATGTACTCCGTTTTGTGAAAGGCATAATAAAAGCACGAGCAATGTTAAAATGTATTAACAAAGTACGAATCCGTGCCCAGTTCTGATTAAAGGTACCATTCTCTGTCTGTCTGTCTGTCTGTCTGTCTGTTTGTACGAAATTAAATCTATGTGCTCTGTTTTGTACACAGTAAAATCTGTGTACTCCGTTTTGTACGAAATTATGTCTATACACTCCTTTCTGTTTGAAATTAAATCTATAGACTTAGATTAAATCTGTGTGCTCTGTTTTGTATGAAATAAAATCTATGTACTCCGTTTTGCACGAAATCATGTCTATATACTCGGTTCTGTATGAAATTAAATATATATACTTCGTTTTGTACGAAATTAAATCTATGTACTGCGTTTTGTACAAAATTAAATCTGTGTCCTCCGTTTTGAATGAAACCAAGTCTGTGTACTCCGTTGCGAATGTATGTACTCTGTTTTGTATTAAATTGAATCTATGTACTCCGTTTTGTGAAAGGCATAATAAAAGCACGAGCAATGTTAAAATGTATTAACAAAGTACGAATCCGTGCCCAGTTCTGATTAAAGGTACCATTCTCTGTCTGTCTGTCTGTCTGTCTCTCCCTCTCTCTCTATGCGCATGTGTGCATACATATGTGGATGCATAAATGCGAGTGTCGAAGCGGGCAAGCACACTCGAGCGCATGCGCGCGCGCGCGCGCGCGCGCGCGTGTGTGTGTATGTATGTGTGTGTGTGTGTGTGTGTGTGTGTGTGTGTGTGTGTGTGTGTGTGTGTTGTGGTGTGTGATGCAAGCGTGGTGCAAACAAATGCACACATGTGAGTGCGTATGTGCGTTTTTTTTTTTCACATCCAGCATGCAGTCGCATGTGTTCGAGTTCGTGCCCATGAGCCCGCTATATCTATAATCCACGTGGACATGCACGCGTGAGTATGCAAGTTTATTTCTGTTTCAATTGAGAAGCGGTGCGCGTGTAGGCCTGAGCAGGTGCGTCCAAAGAGCAAGCACTTAAACGCATTCAAATAATCGGCGTTCATATCACAGTATAACAACATAAAGACAGATTACCATACGTAGTGTTTGCGTCTGATAAAAGAATAATAACACAAAGACCATTTTCACACACACACACACACACACACACGCGCGCGCGCGCGCGCGTGCGCGCGCGCGCGCTTCGTTTAGGTATATACAAACTGTACAACAATGCAAGGACGCGTACGTATTGCAACGACACAAAGACACGTACAAACAGACCCTGTTCATACGTGCACAAACTCTCTGCCAACACAGAGGCACACACAGCTACGTACTGTCTCTGTCTGTTCAGGGTGTTCACCACCCGAGCCAGAGCCAACAACACTTCCGCCACCTCCGGATGACGTCGTCCGTGCCACTGCTTACGTAACGCCAAGCACTGACGTAGGCTGGCGTCAGAGCGCGTCAGCTCCCCCAGCTGACCCCTGTGAAGGACACGATCATGGCAACAATCAATGGAGCATTTGCTATGCAGCAATTAAATCCTTTGTTATTAACATTATGCTTGTTGGATTTTTTTCCCTAATGAATACGGTTAATTAGGCTTCATCGCTTGACAGTGCTATGATGGTATGTTACACAGCTGTTGCTGTAACGGTATGTTACACACATGTGTAGTGAAACAGGCCTAACAGGAACAAAATTAAAAGGGGCAAGTTTCACTCTTTCACACATCTCTGTAGCCTCAAAGCGGAGATCTGAACCACAGATATGGTTGAGCATTCACTCTAGGTAACCGCGCAGTATCCAGACCAGAACGAAATCAGACAATTAGCCTATACTGTACTGCACTAAAAACCATGTGCAGTTTCGCTCACATGAGGCTGGGGAGGGAGGGGTTGGGAGGTACGATATGTTTATATTTGCATAGTCTTTGTCTTGGAGAAGAAAAAAAAAAGTGCAATGACTACCTCTGTAATCTCAGACAAAATGACTAAATGAGTGCACTAGCGAAAGAAGCGTGCACTTGAGCAATAACTTCGTTGACACATAGATATGCAGCGTGCATCCAGAAAGTAAAATTAACAAACAGGCAAGGAGTCCTGTATCAGGGGTTAACGGAAGATGACTGGAACCGTCACATCGATCTTGAAAGCATACAGTCAGTCACCGATGGGCATCTCCGTCAATCTAACTTGTCTGCCTGGAAGCCGATGGACATCTCCGTCAATCTTATTTGTCTGCGTGGAAGCCTCACGTGCAGTTGATTTGCCTACCTCTACAGTCTCAGGTCACAGAACAGCCTCAATGTACAGTTCCAGGTACAGCCCACCTGTACAGTCTCTGGTGACAAAAACGGTCTACCTCAATGGCCTGCCTTTACAGTCCCAGGTAAAAAAGAAAAGTGAACTGCGCAGTTGTCCAGTCTCGTGTAAAAGAACAGCCCACCTACACAGTCATAGGTGAAGCAAGCTGCCCACTGTTCGGTCCTAGGTGAATAAAAAAAAAACTTTCCAACAAAGTCTCAGGTAAACACAAACCGTACATGCACAGTCTTAGGTGAAGCAAGCTGCCCACTGTACGAAGTCCTAGGTGAATTTAAAAAAAAACTTTCCAATAAAGTCTCAGGTAAACGCACAGCCTACCTGCACAGTCTCAGGTGAAGAAAGCTGCCCAACTGTAGAGTCCTATGTTTAAAAGAAAAAAAAGTTTTCATAGAAAGTCCCAGATAAAAGAACAGCTTCCTATACAGTTGCAGGTAAAAGGATAGACTATATTCACAATCATTTACAGTTCCAGATAAAAAGGAACAGCCCATCTGTACGATCCCAGGTGAAAAGAACTGCTTTGCACAGTTTCAGGTGAAAGAATAGCCTGCGGGGAAAAAAGCTACCAAGGTATACAGTCTCAGGTGAAAGAGCAGCTTACCTATATTTACAATCTAAGGAGAGGAAAACAAACAACTGCTACTGCACAGTCTCAGCTGAAAGAGAAGCCTATGGACCCAGGTGAAGAATAGTTTGCATTTATTCAGTGGCCGGGGAAAAATAACAACTTGCTTGCATAGTCAAAAATAAAAACATCCGCCTATCTGCACAGTTCAAGCTGACAAAACAGCCAATCTGTTTTTGACAGAACAGTTCACCTGTATAGTCCCAGGCGACAGAACAAC
>CM065734.1:34837430-34839930 GCA_033310375.1 Conus canariensis | reverse complement strand
CGAGAACTGTAGCTTGGTAGCCAGATCCCTCAAGCCGTATCGAACATTAAATGGACTGTAATCAGAGAAAAGAAGGTGAATCTTAAACTGGACTGTTTCAAAGTTTACATTCTTTTTGGTCTACACTTTACATTTCATTTTGATACATTGGTAAACGTTCTCGCCATAGGTACAAACTAGATGGTCGCTGATAACTTGCAAACTGTCATGCGCCACCAAAAAGACTGTCTTCTCTGTTCAGTCGACCCATTCACGTGCGCTGGTTCTACCAACAGGTGAATCATCATTCTACCGGCTACCAATCGCAAGGAATCTGACAGCACTCCGCCAATCACATAGGCAAACACGCTGATAATAATGACTATATCTAAATAAAAGCGACAGACATTTCACTTTCACTCAAAGTAAGGTGGCATAGCTGGGAGAGCCGAGGGAGGGGTGGCAGATCAGAACCAAGTCCAAGACTCCTGCCAGCGACCAGACCTTCTGCCACCCACACTACAAACTTCGGTCTGGGGCACCATGTCCTTAAGGGCTTCAACCCAACCCAAGACTCCTGCCAACGACTAGACATCCAGCCACCCAAGTAGACACTTCGATTTGGGACACCATGTCATTAAGGGCCTCAGACCAACAGGACCTTAATCTCACCTTTACCGTACGCTAAATGTCAATACAGTCTCGATGAACGTTGTCTTTTAGAGCTTGATATCAGGAGGGAAATCCTTTTCATCATTTCAACCCGTTGATTTTATTTTCGGGCTAGACGTCAGAAAGGAAATCCTTTCCAATCAATTCCACCCGTTATGTCTTTTTCCCCCTTCAACCTAAGGGAATCAGTAACGTACTGTGGAGGGTAGATGAAGCGGTCGGAATTGTAACTCTCCTGTTGGTTCGGTAATCAAAGGAAGGAAAGTGTCAGACAATCGTGATGGCTGAACGAGTCTGGATCGGGTGCACAACATGTCGACCTGCAGTGTTGACTCAAGGGGAAACAGTGGGGTCTGTGTGCAGGTCTGTTTCTGTTGTATACCCGGACAACATTGTGCGGTTCACCTCCCTGCGTGGCGCTTGGCTTCGGGCACTGCGGCACAGCTTTTGTAGACGTTTAGTGTTTAAACTCTCTCTGTCTCTGTCTCTTTGCCTGTCTACCTGTCTGCGCGCAATTTCCTCTATCTCGGTCTCTGTCCGTCTATCTGCCCGTCTGTCTGTCTGTCTGTCTGTCTGTCTCTGTCTCTCTCTTTGTATGTGTGTGCGCGCGCGCGCGCGTGTGTGTGTGTGTGTGTGTGTGTGTTGATCGGGAGCGAAGGGAGTTGCGCGCGCACGTGAGCGCGGATAAATGTGTGTGTGTGTGTGTGTGTGTGTGTGTGTGTGTGTGTGTGTGTGTTGTGTGTGTGTGTGTGTGTGTGTGTGTGTGTGTGTGTGTGTGTGTGTGTGTGTGTGTGTGTGTGTGTGTGTGTGTGTGTGTGTGTGTGTGTGTTTGCTTAGTTTGGGGTGGAATGAAGCGGCATTCAAATCAAACTTTTTTCGGGGGGGGGGGGGGGGGGGGGGGGGGGAGGTGAGTGTGGAAGGGGGGGGGGGGGAGGGTTAGAGAATAAATAGTAACAGCTAAAATACACACAGTCTCCACGACCTGGCCTTGAGTAAACTGTCGCTGTTTATTCTTCCCCAAAATATGAACATCGCTTCCACTTTAGTCCGTCTACCGCCATTCCCACACCCTCCCCCCTCCCCCACCCCATCCTCCCTCCCCCCCTCCCATACCCTCACCCTCCCCCACCCCATCCTCCCACCCCCACTCCCATACCCTCCACCTCTCCCACACCATCCTCCCACCCCCACTCCCATACCCTCCCCCACCCCATCCTCCCACTCCCACTCCCATACCCTCCACCTCTCCCACACCATCCTCCCACCTCCACTCCCATACTCTCCCCCACCCCTCCTCCCACCCCTACTCCCATACCCTCCCCCTCCCCCACCCCATCCTCCCACCCCCACTCCCATACCCTCCCCCTCCCCCACCCCATCCTCCCACCCCCACTCCCATACCCTCCCCCCTCCCCCACCCCATTCTCCCACCCCCACTCACATTTTGAGCTCCCTCGCAATCTCTCTAGATACGCGGGTGTAGGCTCAAAGATTTGCATGCATACGGATTATTCTGTCCTGTCTCACACATTCTCCCGATGAATCCATTGTGCCCTGTGCTGGCTGCTGTTCTGAGAGGCCAGTGGATAACTGTGATTCTTCACGTGTGGTGCTGAGAACGCTGTTGATGTGTAGACGGTGTCTTTCTGTTTGTATGGATCGGAGCAACATAACAGCCCACACCGGGTCTACTGACGCGTCGCAGCCAGACAGACTTTAACAGTTATATTACAGTTTCTTTTCCCCAGCTAGGAGAAGAAAGTCGTAACGAGTCATATCTATTGATAAATAGATAGATAGATAGATAGATATTAGAGAGAGAGAGAGAGAGAGAGAGAGAGAGAGAGAG
>CM065734.1:34827430-34832430 GCA_033310375.1 Conus canariensis | reverse complement strand
GTTTTCTACATTTCACTCTTTATTTTTTGCCGATCTTCCTATCTTTCCTATTTTTTCAACTATCTTCACTGTTTTCTTACCATTTTCTACTTCGCTTCGTTGTCTATTTTTTTTTCTATTTCTGCTATCGTTGTCCTACTCTTCAATCCTTTGTTCATTCTATTTCCAGCTATCGTTGCCTGTCTTGAATCTTTTTTTCTTTCTACTTTCAGCTATCGTTGCCTGCTCTTGAATCCTTTTTTTTTTTCTATTTTCCAGCTATTGTTGCCTCTCTTGAATCTTTTTTTTTTCTTTCTATTTTCCAGCTATGTTGCTCTCTTGAATCTTTTTTTTCTTTCTACTTTCCAGCTATCGTTGCCTGCTCTTGAATCTTTTTTTCTTTCTACTTTCCAGCTAGTTGCCTGCTCTTGAATCTTTTTTTCTTTCTACTTTCAGCTATCGTTGCCTACTCTTCAATCCTTTTTTCTACTTTTCTGCTATCGTTGCCTGCTCTTCAATTTTTTTTTCTTTCTACTTTCAGCTATCGTTGTCTGCTCTTCAATCTTTTTTCTTTCTACTTTCCAGCTCTGTTGCCTGCTCTTCAATCTGTTTTTCTTTCTACTTTTCAGCTATCGTTGCCACTCTTCAATCTTTTTTTCTTTCTACTTTTCAGCTATCGTTGCCTCTCTTCAATCTTTTTTTCTTTCTACTTTTCAGCTATCGTTGCCTACTCTTCAATCTTTTTTTCTTTCTACTTTTCAGCTATCGTTGCCACTCTTCAATCTTTCTTTCTTTCTCTTTCAGCTTCTTGCACTTCAATTCGTTTCTGCCTTTCAGCTTCTTGCATCTTATCTTTCTTTCTTTCTACTTTTCAGCTATCGTTGCCCACTCTTCAATCTTTTTTCTTTCTACTTTTCAGCTATCGTTGCCCACTCTACAATCTTTTCTTTCTTTCTACTTTTCGCTATCGTTGCCCACTCTTCAATCTTTCTTTCTTTCTGCTTTTCTGCTATCGTTGCCCACTCTTCAATCTTTCTTTCTTTCTACTTTTCAGCTATCGCTGCCCACTCTTCAATCTTTCTTTCTTTCTACTTTTCAGCTATCGTTGCCCACTCTACAATCTTTTCTTTCTTCTACTTTTCAGCCATCGTTGCCCACTCTTCAATCTTTCTTTCTTCTACTTTTCAGCTATCGCTGCCCACTCTACAATCTTTTCTTTCTTTCTACTTTTCAGCTATCGCTGCCCACTCTTCAATCTTTTCTTTCTTTCTACTTTTCAGCTATCGTTGCCCACTCTTCAATCTTTCTTTCTTCTACTTTTCAGCTATCGCTGCCCACTCTACAATCTTTTCTTTCTTTCTACTTTTCAGCTATCGCTGCCCACTCTTCAATCTTTTCTTTCTTTCTACTTTTCAGCTATCGTTGCCCACTCTTCAATCTTTCTTTCTTCTACTTTTCAGCTATCGCTGCCCACTCTACAATCTTTTCTTTCTTTCTACTTTTCAGCTATCGCTGCCCACTCTTCAATCTTTCTTTCTTCTACTTTTCAGCTATCGCTGCCCACTCTACAATCTTTTCTTTCTTTCTACTTTTCAGCTATCGCTGCCCACTCTTCAATCTTTCTTTCTTTCTACTTTTCAGCTATCGCTGCCCACTCTTCAATCTTTCTTTCTTCTACTTTTCAGCCATCGTTGCCCACTCTTCAATCTTTTCTTTCTTTCTACTTTTCAGCTATCGCTGCCCACTCTTCAATCTTTTCTTTCTTTCTACTTTTCTGCTATCGCTGCCCACTCTACAATCTTTTCTTTCTTTCTACTTTTCAGCTATCGCTGCCCACTCTTCAATCTTTCTTTCTTTCTGCTTTTCAGCCATCGTTGCCCACTCTTCAATCTTTCTTTCTTTCTTTCTACTTTTCAGCTATCGTTGCCCACTCTACAATCTTTTCTTTCTTTCTACTTTTCAGCTATCGCTGCCCACTCTTCAATCTTTCTTTCTTTCTGCTTTTCTGCTATCGCTGCCCACTCTTCAATCTTTCTTTCTTTCTGCTTTTCTGCTATCGTTGCCCACTCTTCAATCTTTTCTTTCTTTCTACTTTTCAGCTATCGCTGCCCACTCTTCAATCTTTCTTTCTTTCTGCTTTTCTGCTATCGTTGCCCACTCTACAATCTTTCTTTCTTTCTACTTTTCAGCTATCATTGCCTGCTCTTCTTTTTTCTACTCCTCAGCTACCATTGCCTCATTTCCTACCTCGTCCTACTTTTAAACCACCTTTGCCTGTTGTCCCACCTCATCCTATTTTCCAGTTATTTTTACCTACTTTTCTATCTTTTCTTCTTTTTCAACTATCTTTGCCAACTCTCTTAACTCTTCCTACTTTCCCCACTATCTTTGCCTGCTTCCTCTTACTATTTCCATGTGAGACATAAGCATTTTACAGTAGACTTTATGAAAACCTTGTTCAGAGATGTCCCACCTGATGTGATCTTTGCATTTCTGAAAGAGATTAACATATTTCATCTGATCTACGATTTTACGGACGAAAGATTTTAAACGAAGTTTCTGGTGCGGTTTCAGAAATGTGTATTTTAAAAGATGTGTGAATTTATTTATTTATTGATTTTTCTGATGACTTGTGGGTTGACTTCAACGTGGTGACAGCCTTGATATGGTCCTTTGCGGTCGGCTGGGCTATAAGCAACATTACCTTACCTCCCACCTTCCCTTTCTTTTCAACTATCTTTGCCAACTTTCCCATCTTTGTCCACCTTTTTACTGTTTTTGCCATCTTTCTCACCTTTTCCTTCTTTTCAACTATCTTTGCCAACTTTCCCATCTTTGTCCACCTTTTTACTGTTTTTGCCATCTTTCCCACCTTTTCCTTCTTTTCAACTGTCTCTGCCAACTTTCCCATCTTTTCAACTATCTTCGCCAACTTTCCCATCTTTGTCCACCTTTTTTTATTTTATTTTATTTTTTTTTTACTGTTTTTGCCATCTTTCCCACCGTTTCCTTCTTTTCAACTGTCTCTGCCAACTTTCCCATCTTTGTCCACCTTTTTTTTTTTTTTTTACTGTTTTTGCCATCTTTCTCACCTTTCCATCCTTTTCAACTGTCTCTGCCCGTGTTCCATCCTTGTCCTTCTTGGTCAGGCAATATTAATGACCTGGTCCTGTCGTTTCCTATTTCCCCTTCTTTTCCTATCTTCCCCAACGTTTCCCGATTTTTCTGCCCTTTCCCTCTCACCTTTCCCACGTTTCTCAGCTCAGCCTCCGTTTTATTTCTTCTCCTTCCACGTCCTTCTACTTTCTTCGACCTTTCTCTACTTTCACACCTTTTCTTACTCTTCCTTCTCTTTTCTTTCTGTCCCCACCTTGTTCCTGTCTGCTTCTGTCGTTCCTGTGATTTCCTACTGTTCGTACCTTCGCTATTTCTGTTCCCATTTTGCTCGCGTTTTTCACCTTGTTCCAGCTTTTCCGTCCATGTTCTTCTTTTCCCCGCAATTTCTTACTTTCCTACTTTTCTCCTCCTCCTCCTCCTCCTCCTACTATTATTATTCTCACCATTCTCATTGTTGTTGTATTATTATTATATTATTATTCTTATCGTTATTATTTCTTTTTACGCTTTGTTACCTTTTACTACCATTTTCTAACTTTCTTTCCCCTGCCATTTTATCATTTCCTAAATATTCGTCCCCGCGATAGTAGATCAATAGGCAGTGAGAAGAGGCGAGGAGGGGGTGGGGGTGGGGAGGGTGCTGTACTAACGGTCAGGGATTTTCCCATCAGTCTGTGCTCAGTCAGGCAAAACATGGTGGAAGATGAGGTGACCAGACCACTCCTTTCGGGTACATCCGTGTCTTCTTCGGTCTGCGACCATCCTCTGTACACACCGGAGGAGAAACGAGGCCATTTCAGGCGACGTATACGCAGTATACAAGTTGTTTGACTGGCCTCAGCAGATGACCTTCTTTATGACCGCTAAGTTGTCGCGATCACAACATTAAATGCTACTGGACACGTTCAAATTTAACGTTCTATGTATCATCTTGAAGTCAATCGATGTAGTGTAACGCGGTACAGAATCACGTCGCGAAACGGTTCATGTAATGGGTTAATAATGAAAACCGGGAACATGACTCACATTATGCTGTCACTGCTCTGTTGGGTGGCATTGTCGGCAATTTTGTATTGTAGCCTTTGGCGTAACCACTGAGGTCTGGCAGTAACGGTGGCCTAAGTGTGAAGAGAAGAAACCTCTTCGCTGCAATAAAACGGGTTCTTTTTTCATCATTAAAATGTAAAATTTGTCCTTGAATTTGGAAGTAAAACAGGAACAGACTTCTGCCCCACGACAGTCATGACAGTGGCGGGATGATCATGCAGGACTTGGTGACTCTTTGTCTTCTTCCGCCAGTGGTTTTTATTTTTGTTTTGTTTTGTTTTGCTTGTTTGTTTTGGCTGAGGCGCTTTTTTCGGTTTTTTTTTTTTTTTCTTTTTTGTTTTGTAGTGAGGAGTCAAGCAGACGACAGAAAAAACGAAGGGAGTTGTGTTTACATACCAAAATTAACAACTATTCCAACAGGTCCTGAGTCAGGTATACTGTGTCTTACGGATCGCGTTGTACAATTTTTCTTTGTCATTTTATCATTTTTTTCTTTTCAGGCAGGCCTTATTCTTTGACGGATTGAGCATCGAAACTAACAGGGCGTTTTGTACCTCATTTTACTTTGACAAAAAAAACTAACATGCCGTCAGGAGCATCGAAACTAACAGGGCGTTTTGTACCTCATTTTACTTTGACAAAAAAAACTAACATGCCGTCAGAAAGCGTAGCATAAAACATGGATACTTCCGTCTTCCAACTGGAGGTAGGTTGAGATTGGTAGAACGACGACACACGCATGAAAAAGTAGGGGAAATAAGTCGCGCTGAACGAATCTCTGTATATGATCCTCAATGATACTTCTTCTTTTTTTTTCTTTTTCTTTTTCTTTTCGATCCGTGGAGCAAATCAAGACT
>CM065734.1:34804930-34822430 GCA_033310375.1 Conus canariensis | reverse complement strand
TCTGCTCAGGCGGAAGGACTTAGAGCCACAGAAATCGGCCGCGGGCCTCGATCAAGGGCCGATTAGCAGGGCATGGACTGTCACAGTCTTCCCTGTCAGAGACAGGCTGGGGAGCGGAATGAACGCGTCGTGTTGCGTGGAGGGGGATCGGTGGAGGGGGGGGGGGGGGGGGGCTTTTTTGACGTCAACATGGTTTGGTCTTACGTTGCCGCGTGTGAATCAAAATTATGACGCACGTTCATTTCTAAAAATCGGAATAGATAACGTGAAAAACGACTACTACAAAACTAATACTGCCACCATTATCATGGATAATATAAATAACAATGGTAACAGCAACAACAACAACAACAGTAGAATGTGTGTGTGTGTGTGTGTGTGTGTGTGTGTGTGTGCGCGTGTGTGTGTGTGAACGGTTCTGTCGTATTCAAAATCTGAATCTGGATAACGTTCACGATTTTCACAAATGGATATGCAAGTCATGGATTATAAGGTTTTGCATGTTGATGAGAAGAAGAATGATTGTATGGAAAGCGCCAGAGACGATATTCTTTCCCGATGATGGCAAGGGTTTGCCAGTCGCAAAGTGCACGGTCGCAATGTAGACGTCGCTTTCCATTTCTAAAACTGTGATATCATTAAGGTGTGGTGCTCACGTAAGACGTTTTCAAAGAACCTACATGTAGTTAACCAGTCAAAAAACAAATCTGCGAACGAAACAACCAACCAGCCAGACCCTTGACCAGCAAACCAACCATTTAGCCAACCAACCAACCAACCAAACCAGCGGCTAGCACGCCAGTATGTCTTTCAAGCAACCAACACCAGACACAGTCCGTGACCGGTCAGTCAACCAGTCAACCGAAGGTCAGTCTGACCAGCCAGACAACTGAAGGACTATGTAAATGATTGACTGACTGTGGCGAGGGGTGCCACCGAACATCCCAGTTGTTTCTATATTGAGGGCTGCACAAAGCTCGCTCTCTCTCTCTCTCTCTCTCTCTCTCTCTCTCTCTCTTCTTTGTTCAGCCAAGTCATCTTGTCCGCTAGGCTTATACTATACATTTCCGACTTTTTTTTTTAATCTTGTAACCTTGACAATGGATATATTGCTTTGGCAGGGTAGGCTACGTAATCAGCAACAGTTTGATTCTGTTTCATTATTATGTAAACTATACCCAAGAATCGGAGCTGCACGGAATATCAGACATTTCTGATTTGTCAGTAAACACATCATTAATTACAACCCCAAAAGACTTTTTTTTGTGGAACAAGAAAGGCATTCCCCCCCCCCCCCCCCCCCCCCCCCCCCCCCCCCCCCCCCCTTAAGGTTTCGAGATCTGCGTATTTGCATTTAAAAGAACGGTGGGAGGATGAGAGAAATGAACGGTCTCGGACTGCGTTTGTCACTGAACACAGATCTCCCCCTTACCTTTAAAGGTGTCCACCTGCCGATGGTCGCACAGGTCGTCGTCCAAGGCGTCCAGGTCAAAGGTGATCCTCAAGGCCTGATGGTAGTTCTCCCTGGCGGCGTCCAAGTCTCCGCGTGCCTCGTTCAGCTCCCCCAGCTGTTCCAGCACCCGCACCACCAGGACCTGGGTGGCCAGGCTAAGCGGGTAGTTGGACTGCAGGAAGGTGAGCAGGGAGGAGTAGACCAGGGCGGCGGACTGGGCGTGGCCGATCTGCCGGAGGAACCTCCCCACGGCGCTGCTCAGCTCGGCAAGGAGCTCCTTCCTCTGGTCTGGGTCGGCCCCCTCTGTGGACATCACGACATCCATCATCACACACGCCCGGAAATACTTCAGCCAGGAACATCTTTCATGAGCCTGCGTCCTGAAACCTGTTTGATTAACGGCATTTAACTAGTTTTTCTATCAAAGATCATCACCACGATCAAGGCGTCGTGACGGATCCTTGTGTAATCCTGGATCTCCGAAGGTCCCTTTGAGTCGTCCTAGATCTCCATGGCTCCCAGTGGATAGTCCAGAAACATTACACATCCCTTTGGGTAGTCCTGGAATATTACCGATCCTTTGGGGCAATCTTGGAACATTACATATCCCTTCGGGGTAGTCCTAGATCTCTACAGATTCATTTAGGTAATCTTAGATCCCTACAGACTCCTTTGGGTAATCTTGGATCTCGACAAGCCGCCATGATAAAGTGGTTAGCGCCGCGGACTCCCGGCTGGGAGGTCGTAGGTTCGATTCCCATCAGAGCCATGTGAGATTTTTCTGCCCCGACCGGCTCCTTCCCAGAGATGAGTTTGCTACGGGCTCAGTTCGGAAGACTGGGACCACACAGACGAGTTTCATGCACTTAATGGATGCCTCTCTGAGAGTGTTGCTCAAATTTCCTGACCAACACTGCAGGTGTCTGTATCTCTCGGGCCTGGTTGACACTGGGATATATTATGAAACGAAGCGCAGAATACAGCCCTGTCATGCAGTCTCAGACCGGAATGGAAATTCGTAGCATCATCTTCATCATCCTCATCGATCAGCATTAAAAAAAAGTCTCAAATTATGTGGCCCTTCATGCCCTGGTCTCATGGTGATCTCAGTTTTGATGTCCTCTCCACGTCTGTGGCCTTGGTTTGATTCCGTCGGGGTTACCGGTATTGGCGAGTCCATGGGGGCTGTCGTTGGACGGACGTGGTGGCGCCCTCTGGAAGGAGAGCTCACTCACGCCGCCTCCGCGACTAAGCAATTATTGACGTCAGTAGGGGGCTTAGCAGGTGGTGTCCTGCGTAAGTTGGATCAGAACAGGCGCCACTGAACACCACCGAAGTGACTCGGCAGCAGTGCAGTGTCTCCTCCGGTAGGTTGCCTCGTGACGACTTGACAATGACTGCTCCCTGTGGATTGCCGGTGCCTGTGCTGCGGCGAGACTGACCGGGCTGTGGCTGTGGACAGGGTGTCGGAATGAGCGGCATGGGTGCACTGCCACTGAGGTGGCACAGAAGATGGGTCAACTAAAAAAAAGAAAAGAAAAGAAATCTTGGATCTCTACACATCCCTTTGGTTAGTCCTGGATCTCTACAGATCCTTTTTGTAGTCCTGGATATCTACAGATCCCTCCGGTAGTCCTGGATCTTAACAGATCTTTTGGGTAGTCCTGATTCTATACAGATCCTTCTGATAGTCCTGGATCACTACAGATCCTTTGTGTAGTCTGGATCTCTACAGATTCTTTGGGTAGTACTGGATCACTACAGATCCTTTAGGTAGTCCTGGATCTCTACAGATCCTTTGGGTAGTCCTGGATCACTGCAGATCGCTTTGGGTAGATATGAATCTTCACAGCTCCCTTTAGGTAGTCCTGGATCTCCACAGTTCCCTGTCTCAGTCGTGCAAGACAGGACTGAGTTGTTGACCAATCCAATTCTTCCCGTTGTCCATCGAGGACTTCTTCGTTCTGCCCGTGGAATGTATGTCTTTCACTGTACCCTTTAGAATAGTCTTCAGTCATGGCCAGCTATGTGTCTTAAGTTAAGGACATCTGATATCCACAAGGTCAGGCTCTGGACGCATTCCTGTCTCAGCTGGCAAACGTGTTTACGTTAACTGTCCATGGACAGCATGATGAAAAGATGTTTCAACAGCTGCCCACTTGTGTCACAGGGCAGTTTCACTGCACATGCTCATGAGATTAAACCGACATGTGTCGCCGTAAGAAATGTCAAATCGGCAATGCCTGAAGTTAGAAGCTCTAGAATTCTGGACAACCTAAATGTAATTTTTGTCACTGATAATGGCGTCATTAAAAAAAAAAAAAAAAAGGGTCTGAATATGTCAGCTAAATGTCAACCATTTCGTGTCAATGTTGCTAAAACCACACCGAAAAGGTGCGTGTGGGTTTCAGAAGGTACTCAAGAAAATAAATCGGTAACCTCATTTCCTGAGGTTCAGAAAATTTGAACTTGAGACGGCTGCTTTTTTAGATTGAAGTTTGCTTCTAGGTCAGACCTTGATTTCACCAACCAGTCTTGGAATTAAACAGATAATAATATCTGGGAAACTCCACGTCTCGCCGGGATGTTTTTTTTTTTCTTTCTTTCTTTCTTTCTTTCTCTCCCCCCCCCTCCCCCCCTCCCCCTTTTTTTTTTCCGGTGTTCTCAGTCAAATGTAAGGTATCGCGGTTTCTTTTCTGTCAATCACTGTCAACAGTGTCAAGTTTCAGTGACACCGGCCCAGACTGTCTGATTAATACGAAATGGAGCAAGGGGTTAGTTAGCCAGCCAGGTTCTACTAACAACTGAACTAGAGAGTGACAGGAAAGAGTCGAAGACTGTGCTCAATGCGTCTTGCAGGACGAACATGAATACGGGTGTTTACTGGCGATTCGACTGATCATGGAATCTTTGGCATTAGGGTGATATCAACGCATCTGAAAGACAAGTAGCCTCAACGGAAGGCCTCTCTCTCTCTCTCTCTCTCTCTCTACACACACACACACACACACACACACACACACACACACACACACACACACACACACACACACACATTCATTTACATATACATGAACGCCTCTCTCTCTTTGTCTGTCTATCCCTCTTTCTCTTTCTCTCTGTCCCTCTCTCTCTCTCTCTCTCTCTCTCTCTCTGTCACACACACACACACACACACACACACACACACACACACACACACACACACACAACACAATGAAAATGGACCAGGATTTCCACCTGACAGCCAGCTTTGTCCATACACATGAATACAAAATATAATATAATGCACTGTGCAGCAATGGGCATTTCACAACAACAACAACAACAACAACAACAATACAGAGCTGATGAAAATCATGAGTTCTCTAGTTCAGCCCAGTTATGCATTATTCACGAAGAAATTGCTTTTGAAAGAGTAGATCTATGAAATCTATGAGGTAAGAATGAGATACGTAATTTTTTTTTTCTGCTGTACAAGTGGTGAGTCTGTAAGACACACAACATATGCATAGGAGATGGGAAAGAAAGTGCTGTTTACAAATTTATTAATAAACACAAGCAAAAGAAATTATGCGTAACTAATGATTAAGCAGCATTTGCTGCATATCTAAACTTAAGGTCACTTTGAAGAAAAACAGATTTTTTATTTTCATTTATTTTATTTATTATCATTATCATTTTTTTTTTTTTTGTAAATGGGACCATGAGGCCTGTAAGCCACAGTGTGGAGGCTAACAACTGCAAATTTTGAACAAAATCAGCAGAAAATGACCCAGATTCAGGCCCATGCACAACAATTGTGCTTTTCAGTACAGAAAGGTGTGTTTCTTGCAACAAGACAACAATGTACAGTGTCAAGGCTCTATCACCCAAAGTCCAATCAGCTGAAAACCCTCCTAGAAATTCACTTTTTTTGTTTTCAAAATGCATTTGAGACTGTACAAAACCTGATTTTTCATAGAAATGTAGAAATGAGTTTACCTCTGTCATACAATAAAATTCTGGAAGCTCAAAGTCAAACCTGCGTTTTGAAAACAAAACTGCCATGGTTAGAGACGTTAAATCCTGGTGATATGAGCATGCAGGAAGGTGCGCGTGCGCGCACACACACACACACACACACACACACACACACACACACACACACACAAAACACACACACACACACACCATATAAAGTTGAGAATTAATAACATAAATGGCAAACAAGTACATTGATGTCATGTAATCAAACAATGAAAGCATTGAAGTGACCATTCTATATATCGGAATGGGCAGAGATTATATGAAAATGGCTGTTTACTTGTGTTTGTTCTGCAGTTGTTACCCTGTCATCAATCTGAATGAAGCCCCTGGTTTATAAGCTCTTATAATTTCTATGAAAACTGCTTAACAAATTTGGTGAAATTAAAAGTGTCATCTTCTTTTTATTAATGCCTCTTCTTTTCTTACTTTTGCATGAAAAGAACCTATTTCCGATAACAACGATGACAACAACAATAAACGTAGTAACACGATATGAAGCGAAAGCAGAGCCACTTACCCAGAAGGTCTGGACCCGAGAAGTGCACATCAGCGGAGGTCATGAAGAATCCCACGAAGCCAGAGGTCAGTGCTACCTTAGAACCCAAGGAGTGAGTGGACAGCCTTTGCTGCGGGGCGGACACAGGTCTTCCTGACCGCCTATTTTTGAAGCCCATGTGGAGTCTGTCAGAGAGGGTCATGGTCTTGGGCTTGGTGGTGGCCGACAAAGGTCTGCTGGTAGATGTTTTGGACACAGCTGAGGTGACTCTGGCAGGGGGTGTCACGTTCTCCACAGAAATGGCAGGGACAGGTGAAGAGGGTTGTCTCTGAGTGGCTGATGCATGACGCTTACCTGGAGCAGATGAGATTTTTCTCCTGGCCAGGACATGGCTGGGGGTTTTTACTGGAGGCTCTCTAACCCTTGCTTCCTTCTTGGGGGCCAGGTGTGCAGGACTCAGGCGATAGGAGCAGGGAGAGGACAAAGGCCTCCTGCTGGACAATCTCTCTCCTGATTCTGATTCAGCTGGTGTCCTGGTTCCGAAAGCTTCAGGTGAAGGCTCTCGTCGTGACGGAGACATGCTGCTCTTTAGGGAATATCGCTGCGGAGATGCCGCAGAGTCAGACGTCTGGGACATGTTCAGTCTCCCTGAATCGGGTTGCCCTGAGCTGGGGGTTTGTGGGGCCTCTGACTGCTGCTGTCCCAAACTCAGCTTCACTCTGGGAGTGGTCTCCCCTGTGGACACATTAGCTGAACCCCCTGGCCTGGACGATGGTGGCGGTCTGGATGCTGACGTGGATTGGATTACATCATTTTTGTCGGTAGATCTGAGGTCGTCAGTGTTTGCAGTGTTGGGATAGGTGATGGAGGGTATGGCGTCATCAGCTGAGTGCAGGTCATCTGTCTGGTCTGTGATGGTGATGCTGGGGTTGGTTTCCAGCCAGGTCCCCACTGTGTCTGGCCCTATCTTCTCTTCCTGTGGCAGCAACAACACACACTCACCTCACAGGAGACAAGAATTGTGTTCGCATGACAAATAACACAACACATAGTGAATGTTCATTCCATTGAGAAGAACAAAAATCAAAGCAGTGCTCGCATTTCAGACAAAACAGATCTCCATTAAAAAAGGGAGTAATTGAATTTAAACCGAATACATATTTACTATATCCTCTACATTAAAAAATCGAATAATGACAATCCTGAAATAGGATATGAATGGATGATGACAATGATAAACTAGTGATGAACACCTTATCATTAGTAGACACAAAAAAGAAAAGAAAAAAAGACCCCCCCCAAAAAAAAAAAAAAAAAAAAGAAAGAAAAAAAGGTAGAACTCTGTCTTAAAAGCATTTTCAATTTTACAATTTTTTTTCACTGCGTCATCAATAACTATTCGGGTTTCTTATATTTGGCAATCATTTCACATTTTCAACATGCTATATTTCACAGGATGGTGACAGGGCAAGTTTGAGTTTGGTGCCTCTGGTGGGAAACTTACAGAAGATGTGACGGGTGTGGGCAGTGTGTACAGGCCCAGGTCTTTCAGCATGTGAACATAGCAAACACCTGCGCTATGCCCGTGCTTCTCCAGAACATTCCAGTATGTCTGCAGGTCATGGCAGGCGTCGGGATACTGGCTGCGTCTGGCTAGGAACAGGTGGGCCACCCTGGATGGAAGAAAGACATGGTCGTCAGGTAAGTTGAATGTTAAGGCTGAGTGTGAGTGAAGCTTGCAGACCAAGATAATGTTTTTACACGTTTGTGTGTGTGTATGTGTGTGTGTATGTGTGTGTGTGTGTGTGTGTGTGTGTGTGTGTGTGTGTGTGTGTGTGTGTGTGTCTGTGTGTGTGTGTGTCTGTGTGTGTGCATGTGTCTGTGGTGTGTGTGTATGTGTGTGTGTGGTGTGTGTGTGTGTGTGTGTGTGTGTGTGTGTGTGTGTGTGTGTGTGTGTGTGTGTGTGTGAGTATGTGTGGATGGAGAGCCAGTGATCATATAGTGAAGTCACAAAGCTAAGAATGACAAAACGCTAAAAGACAATGGCAAAGGAGTCCAAACTGTTTGGGATGAAATGTAGTTTCCACGGATGGCTTAACTCTTTTTGTCTGGCCAGGCATGGGTGAATCCATACAACCAACTGCACCCAAAAAGTGCTCAGGTCATAATCTCAGTTCAAATCTAGCACAACCAAGCCTTATTCCATGCATAAATAACAAGTACAGAGAATCTTGACGCTACCTCTCTCTTTATCATGCTGCTTGAGTGAGCAAACCTCAAATTATTTAGTGAGGTTTTTTTTTCTCAATGATTTTCTTTTGACACCACGAGCCAGCCAAGTAACCTTACTGTAAGACAACTTTTATACGAAATCATAGATATCTATCTAAGCAAAGAACTATAAAAGTATGAATAAAAAAAAACCATTGATTTACATTGTGGCTGAAACTATATTTGGTTATGATACAATCAAGCTTTTTTTGCATTTTTATCACAAGTACAATAATATAACCTGTTAGAATATGAAGCGCTAAAGAAATGATGAAGGATCTGCTCAGCCCCTATTCATCGACTCAAACACAATGAAAATGAAATCTGTAAAAGAAAAACAAAATGCAGCCATGTGCCCCTTTCACGTTCTGATTTTAAATTACAACAGTTTGAGTGAAGCAGCCCAATTTTTCCCACTGAAAATCCAAAACATGCTGGGCTTTGAAGATGACACAGTTGTTTTGACTGGGATGAAAAGATTAATTGAACATGCAAGATTGGTCTCCCTTTTCTTGATGTTATCTTCACTGAACTGTATACTGTCCCTTTACCGGGGACAGATCAGTGGCAGATGGTGGGCCTTCTTTTTAAATAGATGAACCAGAGTATGCCAGACACTATTTCCTGCTGAGTCAGTGCTTTAAAGAATTACAAATACTTGCTGATTGACAGGTATAAGATTTTGTATGGGGAACAAAGTTTGTCTACTGGCTCCCCAGGCAAGTCAGGAAAAAATATTGTCCTACCTCGCTGATCAAGTTAAGGTGTTTTATGTATCAGTCTCTGTCATCTTTAACCATCACTGACCTGTCCAACAGACAGGTGGTTAAGACACAGGACCCTGAGGGTTGTGGGATCGAGCCCAGTGATGACAGGTGGGTGAGGTTGGGAAGCAAGACTTTTTCTCTCTGCATTGTCAGCCTAGGTCCAGAGCTACTGGAGGCTGAAAACTGTTTCTGCATGTCCATATATTTTGATTAGATGTGCACCTACAGAAACCTGTTTCTGCATTTCTATATATACTGATTAGATGTATACATACAGAAACCTTTTTCGACATGTCTGTATATACTGATTAGATGTGCATATACATGAAACCTTTTTTCTACATGTCTGTATATACTGATTAGATGTGCACCTACTGAAACCTCTTTCTGCATGTCCATAACTACTGATTAGATGTGTTTGTACATAAACCATACATTTGCATGTCTGTATGTGCACATACAGAAACTGTTTTCTGCATGTCCGTATATACTGATTGGATGTGCATATACAAAAACCTTTTACTGCATGTCTATATATACAAATTAGATGTGCATGTACAAAAACCTTTTACTGCAAGTCTGCAGATACTGATTAGATGTGCATACACAGAAACCTTTATCTGTGTGTCTATATATACAAATTAGATGTGCACATACAGAAACCTTTATCTGTGTGTCTATATATACAAATTAGATGTGCACATACAGAAACCTTTATCTGTGTGTCTATATATACAAAGTAGATGTGCACATACAGAAACCTTTCTCTGCATGTCTATAGATGTTAACATACAAAAACCTTTTTTCTGCATGTCTATAGATGTGCACACACAGAAACTATTATCTGCATGTCTGTATACACTGATTAGATGTGCACATACAGAAACTTTTTTCTGCATGTCTATATATACTGATTACATGTGCACATACAGAAACCTTTATCTGTGTGGCTATATATACAAAGTAGATGTGCACATATAGAAATCTTTCTCTGCATGTCTGTAGATGTGAACATACAGAAATCTTTTTTCTGCATGTCTATAGATGTGAACACACAGAAACCTTTATCTGCATGTCTATATATACTGATTAAAGATCCCCTGACCCGTGTCAGGTCTGTTGGTTTACAGAAACATGACAACACCCTGCATGGCACACAGGGTGCTGGGCCAAGGACAGGAGCATTAAAATACTGTGAACACTTGCACAGCAACAGTGTTGTCCAAGTGTCTGCTATGGTACCTCAGAGTTTGTACAGTCACTGAAAGAGTTGGAAAAGCCTGGGGAAACTGAACTGCTATTTTCAAAACCTATGGGAAAAGAAGGAAAATGCCTCTAATGTTTGGGACTTTTGACAAGCTGCTTAGCATATGCAGCACATGTCCTTTAAAATCAATAATCTGCTGCAGAATTAAAAATAAATAAAACTGAATCTAAAGTTTGTCCGATGCATGCCTTCACTTATTGTTTACTCTCATTTGCTAACCAATGTCAGACATTCAGAGTTCTTTGGCTTGATGGCTGCAAACTACTACATATACTCAGTGCTTGGAAGATTCCCACCCTCAGTGACTTTATTCTGTGATTCACTATAATGGACAAAATCAATTTTGGAAGCTGCCTGAAATGCACAATGCAGTGACCTGCATCTGTTTACTTCTCTCTGCTGGAAATTTATCAGTCTGCAGGTGAGTAGCTGCTTATGATTCATATTTTGAGGATTGGAAATTTGTGACTAAGTGGGTCGCAAAAGTTTAGGAAATGTTTGGGAACTTTGCTGCTGATGTTCTAGTGTGAGCCCTGCACCACCTTCTTGACCTGATCATGGACTGACAGGACGGGATGACCTCTGACCTGCTATGTGTGACGTAGGTCAGGAGACCCTGAAGGTCCCCGCACATCATCAGGTGCCACGGCAACTCCTGGGCCTGTCTCCATGACAACGGCTGCTGGGCGAAGAAGCTGGCCAGCTGTTGGTGCACTTTGCGCTTGCTGTTTTGGTGCGGCAGCTGACAGCTGGGATCAAGGTCACTCATGCTGGAGGAGACAGTTCCTGCACATAGACACGGTCGATTCATGTCATTTTCAGCCAAGCTAACACAGGGAGCCATATCAACACTGTCACTTCATCAAAATTAATTCCATGTTTGTTTGTTAAATACAAAAAATTGACATCAATGATGCTGCTCATTTCAAACATACTCAGAATGCCTTTGAATTCAAACTGGATCTAATTTGAAAAAAAAAAAATCTGAACTAAAGTAAATTTCATTTTGGCGTTTAGAAACAAAAGAAAATCTCATGTGTTGTAACATCTCTGAACAGACTATTCTTGGAATCTGCAGTAACATAATTATGTCAGATATCGTGTAAATCCCAGCACTTGTGTGCCTAACTGGCACATCTGTTTCTTCTTTACCGTCACCAGTGGATGATAATAGGAATTCTTTCAGGTTTGGACTGATCTGAAAAAGTTCATTACCTCGTTTGTGTGTTCTAGCCCTCTTGCCCAAGGTCTGTCACACATGAACTTTGAGTTTCAGATCTGTTGGGGGGGGGGGGGGGGGATTTGGTCTTAGATTCTAGCCAACATGACAGACCACCTCATTGCCGCAATTGTCAATATCAGTGGGAACCCAAGCAGTTCAGTTCAATGGTTATTTCAATTTCTGTTCATCATCAATGATATCAGTTGATATTAAAAGGCAACAGAGATCAGTGAGAATGTCACACCTACTGTCTCTGATCATTTTCTCTCCCCTCTCTCCTTCACATGGTAGAATCTAGACACTACACTCAGAAAACCGAAGAAAATGCTTTTTGGAAAAATCACAACAGTCTGACAGCTCTGACTGGGCAATAATGTGTTCATTGTCTTAATACATGTGTCATATAGAATATGGTCAATGCTTTCAAAATATGCAATATTCATACCTTTTAATTTGTATTGCCCTGTTAAACTGGGCAGTCTAGCTGTAAATGATGGACAGAAATGTTTCCCCCACATATACACCTAACATTGGGAGAGAATTTTGTGTTCCATGTGTTTAATCTAAGTTTATTGATCGTCTGTGCTATATATTTTGCAGTTCTCTCCACACCATATACAATAAATGTGATCAGAAAGCATATCCAGAAATACTTCACTTCAAAACTTGGAAGCAAATCTTATGTTAATTAAGGCATATACTGAAGAATGATGGGCAGGGATACACGCTTTGATATGAATCAGTTTTCTACTGTTTCCCAAACTGAACATACTATTAATAACCATATCTACCCCTTCTTCCTAGTGTCAAAGAAGAAGGTTGATTCCATGCAGCTATGCCACAAAAATCTTGCTAAGTGACCCAAAATTAAAACTTTTTGCTTAGGGTACCATGATAAATGATCTTGATGATAAGCTTATGAGAAGAAGTAGATAAAATGTCTTAAATTCATGACAATGTCTGTTTAAGCAACGTAGCTATCTGGATCTTTATATTTGAAACTGGTGTTTGATAAGAAGATTATTAAATGACGCGTCTGGAATGTATTTAATCGAATCAGAATCAAACAACACATATTTTTTTTTCAAAGAAAGCAGGAAAAAGATAGACAAAACCCAAACAAGCAAACTCACACACACACACACACACGCACACACACACACACACACACACACACACACACACACACATACATGCACACACACACACACACACATACACACACACACACACACACACACACACACACACACACACACACACACACACACACAAACAACTCATATTTGTTACAGATGCTTTATAAAGGTCCAGGCAGGCCCAATGACAGAGGTGTCTAATAAAACCAACACACTATAATCAGTCTCTGATCTAATAATGCTAAGCAAAGGTAAGATTAACCTAAAAACACCTACTACAAAAATACATCACCAAAAAAAAAAAGAAAAAAAGAAAGACAGACTGCGTCACTGATGGGATTACTTACGTAACAGCGCGTACTGCGTCATGTCCTGCAAGTGCTGATGGGAAAAGCGAAGACGACCGTCAGATGCCTCCCACAGTATGCCACCCACACACTGACGAAAGTGCAGCCAGTGTAGCGTTGTGACCTCCAGGTCACCCGCATAACCCAGTTGACATAACAGTTGTAACAGCTCACTCTGTAGGAGACCTCCCCGTGACACTGACAGCAGGCACAAAGCGTCAGCCACCCACCCTGTGTAGTCTGAAACATTGGGAGGTTTGGGGTTTTTAGACATTGCTCATCATGTACATGACTGAAAATACAAAACAACAATAAGAACACACATACACACGCACGCACGCATGCACACACGCACGCACACATGCACACACACACACACACACATGCATGCATACACACACATGTGCATGTACTCACATACATACAGACCTACACACACACACACACAGACACACAGACACACACACACACACACACACACACACACACACACACACACACACACAGAGTTACCACTACCAATCTATTTAATAAGTGAACATGTTACATACGGCTTTGTATATATGAGTAACCATGAACTTGTGTGTGTGTGTGTGCGTGCGTGCGAGAGTGCGTGCGTATGTGTGTGTGTGTGGTGCATGATATCAGTGAAAATAATTGCAGAATAAAAATGCATCTTGTGCATTAATTATCAGGAATGAAAAAAAAACTCTGTTGACATTCCAAGAAAAGCAACTGGGAGAAATGTGTTACAGTAAAAATAGTATTTCATTGAAAATGCTGCCCTCTTCGGAGGATACTGTTGTACTGCCAACAGTGTTGGTAGAAAATTTACCTGAGAAGATTGATAGCAATTTCTGCTCAATAATATATTTGGTATGGTTTTCTCATGTGGAGCTGATTTCTTCTCAATTCTATATTTAGCATGTTTTGTACTTTGCATTTATTTAACATGCTAATGGGGAAAAAAAAACAGAGAAAAAAAAACAAAACATACCAAACAAAACATTGAGCTGAAGCATAATAAAACAGAAAATGATACTATGAAGGATACATAAAACAAATAAACAAACAAAAAACAAACACCATTAAGATGAGATTAACATGAGAAATCATAACACAAGCAAACATGTAATTGAGAACTCACCAGCAAAAAAAGTGTCGCATATGATATTAGCAAGAAACTAACAAACAAACAAAAAGGAAAAAAAAAGCACAAAGACAAAATGAAACAAAAGAAAAAAACAACAACATCATCTTTGGAGATGTAGGTTCTTACTAACTCTCAGAAAATGTACCAAACATGCCTTTCAGAATCCACACAAAACGACTGCCAAACCATACCAAAGGTGCCATCATCTTTGGAGGTGACGGAGGCTTCCTCGTCGCGTGGCCAGCTGTGTTCCATCACCCACTGCTGCAGACAGTGGGTCCAGAACACGCGCAGCGCCGTTGTCTCACAGTGAGCATCCAGAAACGGCTCCAGGTCCTGGAAGGTGCCCGGTACGTTCAGCTCCATCGCCAGCACATACAGCGCCAGCGATGACGTCAACATCCGCATGTCGGTCACCTGCACACAGGTGTGGAGTGGAATGTCTTAATGATAACAGATAATGATAATCACATAGCATTTATAAAGCACCTTGCCAAAGGTTCTAGGCGCTGACAAAGAACGACATATGTACAAACATTTCAAAACTGGAAACTTTATACAAACACCTACCCACACACATGCACGCATGCATGCTACATACACATGTCTCCATTACCATTCCTTCAGAAATCCCCTTAGAAAAAAAATCAGGTCTTTGGCAGAAGTGAGTATCCATTGAGGCGGGAGGTTAACTCACTCCATGCCAGGAGTTTTTCCCCTTGCTAATCCCTGAATACCTGGGGTTTGTATAGGATAGGGAAAAAATTCTCACAATTATAGATGAGCAGACAGACACTTGAAATTTGGTGAGTGGATACAATGCATATTAGTCTATATGTGAACAAAAAATAAAAGTAACTTACTAACCATCTTGGTGGTGAAAATTGTCTCAAAATACGCCCTATTTTTAGCACTTTTGCACCTATCAGAAATATATATACTAAGTGTTCCTTAGCAGCTCAGAAATGTTCCACATCACATTCTAGCACAGCTGGAGTCACTGAAGACACAGAAGATATGATATGGAATCAAAAGCAGGTGATGGAGAATGTGAAAATACAAAAAAAAAAAAAAATGTGTCTTTGCTGGATGAAAAACAAAAAAAAGTTCACTGTGCACAAAACACTGGTGACAAATGACATTGCATCCTGGGCACAGCTTCACACACAGTGGCAAACCATGGACTGCAAGATGCTTGTTGTAGAGAATAGACCCCTGAATAAGAGTCAAGGTCACAAGATGAAAAAACAGCTTCTTCCACCACTTCATGGTCTTCCTATTCAGGGGCATGTAGGCCATGAGCTGATCACTCATGTCTACTCATGCCATGTAGTCCTGTACTGCTGCTGGTTTTTGCACAATAAATATCAGTAAAAAATATGCCTGGAAACACAAACATACCCATGCACAGAGTTACAAAACATGAACATGTGTAGCTGTTCTCTCTCAAACACACACACACACACACACACACACACACACACACACACACACACACACACACACACACACACACATACACTTTCTCACACACACACACACACACACACACACACACACACACACACACACACACACATACACAGAGTAATGCACAAATATTCAGTACATATAATCACTAACTCATTTTGTTTATCCCTCCCTTCTCCCCACTCCTCCCTGCCCCCCCCCCCCCCACTTCCCCCCCTCTCTCCCTAGTCTACTGATACATGAATGGATCACTGCAAAAAATATGCACTCACTTAGTATGTAAAATATGCATGACACATTTACACACAGCACAATTTATGTAGTAATAATTTCTCTTTAGCCACCTCTGTGGAATGCATGGACAACTCAAAGAACTGCAAAGGCTGAGTGCTGACTGGCCAGTCATTCAATAAACCCGGTGTGCCTGTGAATAGATGATCGAGAGTAAATAAATTTAGATTATCAATCCAATCGTCAGTGAAAACAGCTCCCAAATCGTCGACTTCTTCTCCCATTTCAGCATCAGTATCCGAATGAAACACTTGTCGTTGAGGCCCATGTGCTCGCAGTTTCGTCTGCTTCTTCACCACTATCAGCGCCCATTTCAGTGTCAGAATCCACGTCTGTCTCCCCATTGTAGGGGTCGAAATCCTCATCAGAAGAATCGCTGATCTCTTCTTCGACATCTGATCCTTCAGTCCGGATCATTTCCAGTGCGTCTTCAATGCTAACTAACAATTCATCAGCCCTACTGTGTCGAACGCTTCGTTGCGACGCCATCTTTTCAATCAGGCACCAGAGCTGGCTGACGGAGCGAGCCACGCTACACACACAGTACAAATGAATGAAAAGTTGGTAGGGGATAACTAAGGAATCATCTCCCTTCTTGAGTTTCGTAACCGATACGTCACGCGGACAGCGTGAATTTTCAAAATCCAAATCCGCATATGCGGACATTGGTAGCGAACGCTTCGTCGTACGATGGCCGCATATGCAGACATTGGTAGCGAGTGAGTTAATACAGTGGTAACAGTGTTGAGTCTTGAATGAGTGAGTGATGGTGGTGGAGGTGTGTGTGTGTGTGTGTGTGTGTGTGTGTGTGTGTGTGCGTGCGTGTGTCTGTTGTGTGTGTGTGTGTGTATAGGAGCCGGAGTAGCTCAGCTGGTAGAGAGCCGGACTCGTAATCTTGGTGATCCTGGGGTTGCGGGTTCGAACCTCCACCGGGGCGTTTCGGTACAGGGGGATTTTTTCCTTGCAGTTAACATTGGCTCTGACTCCATTTCCCATACAGTCCTTCGAATGAGATTATAAACCGAGGTTCCGTGTGTGAACGCACGCGTAACATCTTGCACACACGTAAAATCCAATCACCAACTTTCGGAAGAGTAGGCCAGTTTGGCCGTTGGTATGGATAACACGTTACACATAGCATGCACCCTGCATGAGAAATGGAAAGAATGAAGAAAGTAAGGGAAATGAGTGAACAATATTGAACGATATTAACTCGATGACACGGGAAACGACTGAATGAAGTGCCAGCTGGCAGCTCTTCAGTCGGCACTACCCAGGTAGGCAGCCCGTTGTGTAAACGAGTGTTGATTGTAAAGCGCTTAGAGCTTGGTCTCTAGCCGAGAATAGGCGCTATATAAGTATTCATTATTATTATTATTATTATTATCATGTGTGTGTGTGTGTATGTGTGCACATGTCTGTGCGCATTCATGTAAGCTTGCATGAGTGCATGCAAGTGTGTGTGTGTGTGTGTGTGTGTGTGTGTGTGTGTGTGTGTTTATGTGTGTGTGTGTGTGCATGTCCATGCGCCATCGCACACGCACATACTGTTTGCACTGAAGTATTTGTGTGTATAAGGAACGGAGAGGACACGG
>CM065734.1:34797430-34799930 GCA_033310375.1 Conus canariensis | reverse complement strand
CATGCAGAAAGAACAACATGAAGTTAATTACCACTTTTAGTTTTATGTATGGTGGCTACAAAGAACAACAAAGAAGTTAAATGTCACTTGCAGTTGTATGTATGGTGGCTACAAAGAACAACATAGAAGTTAAATACCACTTGTAGTTTTATGTATGGTGGTTACAAAGAACAACATAGAAGTTAAAAATACCACTTTTAGTTTAATGTATGGTGGCCACAAAGAACAACATAGGAGTTAAATACCACTTTTAGTTTAATGTATGATGGCCACAGAGAACAACATGGAAGGTAAATGTCACTTGTAGTTGTATGGTGGCCACAAACAACAACGTGGAAGTTCAAGTTCACTTGTAGTTGTATGTATGGTGGCCAGAAAGAACAACATGGAAGGTAAATGCCATGTACAGGGGCAAAGAAGTTAGCAGCTGTTTAATTCAGAAAGATGGCAGCAATAAATGCAGATCATGCTGTTGCACTATGTCATTACATGTGGCCATTTCCAGGCAGAGAATTCAGACAAGGCAGCACAGGGCAACAAGCACATGAAAAGTTGGCAAAGGCGAAGGGTGCTATAAGTTTGAATGGTCTGATCTACCCAGAACTGAATGATCAGTTTTGCTTTGCCTTTGTTCAGGTAGCAGCCATCATACTTAGCAGCAGCATGTGACTGATGAGGAAACTAGCCAGAAACCAGCCGCTGACATTGGGGAAGTAAACTGCAGACAAATTCCAGACATCACAGCACTGCCCTGCCAGAATACAGATCTTTCAGATTACAAGGTGAGGTAATCTGTGTCCAAAATGGCTTGGAACTGTTCCGCATGAATCCTGTTGTTGCATAAATGCATGAAACGGCTGGAGCACGATTCAGACCCGTTCAGTTCTGCCTACATCACCTCCTGGTCTCCCTCCAGGGAGGACTACCATTCAGTCTGGTAGTGATTGTTGTTAACAGGTGGTAGTCTTCATGCATTAGGTGTCACTGAACGCTTAAAAAGTGACCCAGTTGCAGTGCAGTGTCTCCTCTGGTGGGTTGCCTCTTGCCAGTCTAAAACTGGTCCATCCTTGTGGTCTGCTGACACTGGAACAGGATAAGGCTGGATGGGGTTGAGTTTATGGAGGCTGGACAGAGTGGTTTGACATCACCAGCACTGAAATGATATCAAAGACAAAATGGACAAGAAAAGAACAGAACACAACACAAAAAAAAACATCCCAACCTGTGAGCAAGAAATGTTTGCGTAGGTCTCGTGTGCATCGGCGGAGGAAAGCTGCGATGTCGTTGTCGCCAGGGGCTGCTCCAATGAAATGATAGATGAGGAAAAGGCGGTTTATCGCAAACCTGCACACTGAGCAACAGCACCGATTCCACAACCCCGGTCACCACTCAGCAGCGCTATGGTCTGGCGGGATGGTGGTGGACAGGCTGAAATGGGGATGGACGGGATGTGATGTGTTGAGGGATAATGTATGCAAGGAGGGGTGGGAGATTGGGGTGGGGGGGATGTTGATGGTGTTGATGGGTAATGTATGCAAGGAGGGGTGGGAGAATGGGGTGGAGGGGATGTTGATGGTTTTGAGGGATAATGTATGCAAGGAGGGGTGGGAGATTGGGGTGGAGGGATGTTGATGGTGTTGATGGGTAATGTATGCAAGGAGGGGTGGGAGATTGGGGTGGAGGGGATGTTGATGGTGTTGATTGGTAATGTATGCAAGGAGGGGTGGGAGATTGGGGTGGAGGGGATGTTGATGGTGTTGAGGGATAATGTATGCAAGGAGGGGTGGGAGATTGGGGTGGAGGGGATGTTGATGGTGTTGATGGGTAATGTATGCAAGGAGGGGTGGGAGATTGGGGTGGAGGGGATGTTGATGGTGTTGAGGGATAATGTATGCAAGGAGGGGTGGGAGATTGGGGTGGAGGGATGTTGATAGTGTTGATGGTAATGTATGCAAGGAGGGGTGGGAGATTGGGTGGAGGGAGTTGATGTGTTGATGGGTAATGTATGCAAGGAGGGGTGGGAGAATGGGGTGGAGGGGATGTTGATGGTGTTGATGGTAATGTATGCAAGGAGGGGTGGAGATTGGGTGGAGGGGATGTTGATGGTGTTGAGGGATCGTATGCAAGGGTGGAGATTGGGTGGGGGGATTTGAGGTGTTGAGGGATATGTATGCAAGGAGGGGTGAGAGATTGGGGTGGAGGGGATGTTGATGGTGTTGAGGGATAATGTATGCAAGGAGGGTGAGAGATTGGGGTGAGGGGATGTTGATGGTGTTGAGGGATGACGTATGCAAGAGGGGTGGAGATTGGGGTGGAGGGGATGTTGATGGTGTTGAGGGATGACGTATGCAAGGAGGGTGAGAGATTGGGGTGGAGGGGATGTTGTGGTGTTGAGGGATAGTGTATGCAAGGAGGGGTGGAGATTGGGGTGGAGGGATGTTGATGGTGTTGGGGAAATGTATGCAAGGAGGGGTGGGAGATTGGGGTGGAGGGGATGTTG
>CM065734.1:34774930-34789930 GCA_033310375.1 Conus canariensis | reverse complement strand
GTGTTTTTCTTTGCTTTTTTGTTTGGTTTTTGTTTCACGTATTTCGACAACATGGTAGCTGATCAATGTAATATAGATGATAAGGACATGGAATAAAATCAAAAGAAAAAAAAAGATTTTATATTGAAAAATATCTGTGGCCCTTCATGCCCTGGTCTCATGGTGACCTCATTCTTTATTTTTCACTGGATGTCCATATCACTGGTGAGTTTATCAAAGTCATTGACATCCACAGATTCATGGGGGCTGTCGCTGAACAGACATGGTAGAGCCCTTCAAAGGAGGATGCTCACTCCCACTGGCTTTGCACCTTAACTATTATTATCATCAACAGAGAGCTTAGTGGGTGTTGTCCTGTATATGTAGAATTAGAGCAGGCACTACTGAACACACTGCCACTCAGCAACAGTGCAGTCTCCTCTGGTAGGCTGCCTCATGAAGACTTTGTATTGATTTCTGCCTCCAGATTGCTGGTAACAGAGCTAAAACAGCACAGACCTGAGTTTGGATGCATTGGATGTACCTATATTTGGGAGGGGTGGAGGGCAGGAGCACTCTTGGAGGATGAGACAGAAATCTGTGTATTTACCTTCCCAACATTTGACTAGACTGCTGCAGAATGTAACCATTCCTACCACTGCAGTGTTGATGCTCCTTATGAAAGTAGTGACAACAAACAATGGCCCCTGATCATCTGATCTGCCTGCCCCATCCTGTCACAAAGACGTTAAAACTGTTACTGTCTTTCATTGACAGGTGTACATTTTCAGTAGCAGGGATTTTTTTAAACCTTTTTTTCATGTTGAAGTATTCAACAACAGCCATATCCTGACCACCATCAAAGTCTATCTTTTGTGCTGGGAAGATTTTGTTCCCTGCAATGGATTAATGTTTTAACTTTTTGCTTCCTACTTAAGAATGACTGACACACATGTGAGAGGCAGAAAGTTCAAAGCTGTCACTTGCAATCAATCCATGCCTTCAACAAAGTAATACTGACGTAAACAGTGCATCAACAAATGTCCTTTCCATACCACAGCATCCATTCAGTAGTGTCTGCCTCATCCTCCTAATTCCCAGTTTGAACCGGAACACTGTTCAGATCTGGAAATTCCCTGACAATTTTTAACTGTCCTGGAGAAAAGCTGATTAAAACAAAATCTGCCTGCCAACCCAATTGTCTAATCACCCTCCCTAAGTTAAGAGGCGGTTAATAAAAGAAGTACTGGTAAAGCAACGACAAGTCAGCAGACATAATGCATGATGGAAGTAGTATGTCTTTCAGGAAAAGAGGATTGTTTGGTTCTCACAGGAAGCATCTTCACACATACCTCACCAAGTACATCTACAAGTAGATCTATTTGCCCTTTGACCAAGCACGATGTGTGCATGATTCTGACGCATTGTGTTTATGGTGCACACATTCAGTGTAGCTGCATTCTGCTGTGATTCCATTCTGAATAAAACCATAATGGGCGTGGAATGAGGGGGTGGGGGTGGAGGTATGAAAGAGAATAGGAGTGGACAGAAGTGCGATCAGTCTGCACTGAAGCTGACTGTTCAGTCACTCTTCCAATGATGCAGTCAAAAATGGGTTGTTCAACAGACTAGTGGGGAGAGCATTTGTCCACCTGAATGAGTACTTTAGAGCCTTGCTGTTCCTCTTAGTCAATTCCAGCCAGAATGTACCTAGACTGTATCTGCTTTTCTTTAAGTAGAAGGTCCACTACATTGCTACTGTTAGCTGATTCTGACATCATGTATACACATGCATTTCTCCCAACCTTTTTCACATAGAAGGTCCACTACACTGTGAATTCCAGCTCAGTTACATTCATGTTTAACCTCCACAGCCAAATACAGTGATATGGTAGAGGAGATCATGATTCCAAGAGAGTGAGAGGTTCCTGCCTGAATGTATCCACATTGTACCTAGCTGCCTGAATGTATCCACATTGTACCTACTTGCCTGAATGTATCCACATTGTACCTACCTGCCTGAATGTATCCATATTGTACCTACCTGCCTAAATGTATCCACATTGTACCCACCTGCCTGAATGTATCCACATTGTACCTACCTGCCTGAATGTATCCACATTGTACCTACCTGCCTGAATGTATCCACACTGTACCTACCTGCCTGAAGTAGAAGGTGCACTGATGACTCTGGCCACGCAGGGTGGCAGCCATGATCTCCAGTTCAGGAATGCTGCAATGCTGATGCCCATCTTGCAATACCCAGGGATGGCCACACTCAGCTGCTGTGGTCAAGTTCAGCTCCAGCCAATCAATGGAATCACTAATCGCGCCCGGCTGTAATTCAACGTCAGTCAACTGGCTACTTCTGCAATACGATCCGTAGCACTCTCCCAACAGGCACAGGAAGTAAGGAGCACTTTGGCTGACAAGGTCAAGGAGACAAGGCAGTAGATGACCTTCTTGAGCCAAAGCATCTTGGGGCGACCAGCGCACATCCACTGGTGAGAAGTATGTGCCACGGGCGATGCACAGGTCGGTCAGTTTGGGAAAGACATAGTCAGCCAGCCACTCACGCTCTTCTTCAAAATCAGCTGGTGTGGAACAAACGTATGGAGTCACTGGGTCACGAAGTTCAAACTTCTTTTCCAGCTCTAAGGAACCGGACATTGTGCGTTGTGGGTGGAGGGTCCTTCAGTTCTGTGAAGAATTTCAAACTGGATTTTCTCTTACAGTCATAGTCAACTGTCTGCAGAAAAGAAAATATAATTTCTTGCACATGACTGTAGCTCACCTTTCCACCACCATCTGGAACAACAACAAACAATTTTTTAAAAGGGGTTATTTCACTTAAAGCAAGAAACAACAACAATGGTGATTAATGCAATAGATAAATTATGAACAGAACAGTTACTACAAACCCCCATCCCCATTCCTCCCCATCCCACTCCTCCATTTCTACCCCTAAGACCTCTCTCAATTCCTCATCATTCTCTTAATCCCTCATCATGTTTTTTTTTTCAAATAGTAATGATGAAAGTGACAAACAGTGACTATAAATGTAATCTGCATTATATGGCATCTTGCTTTGAACTGATAAACCTATATCAACCAGTCGCAGTGAAGAATGAAGAACATCATACACTGATGACTGGTGAAATGCAGGTTTCAGCCCTATTAGGAACACACACACACACACACACACACACACACACACACACACACACGCACACACACACACACACACACGCACACACATACACACACACACACGCACGCACACACACACGTATACACACAGACACGCACGCGCGCGCGCACACACACACACACACACACACACACACACACACACACACACACACACACACATACATATAACCATTTTATGGAGCTTCATTTAGTTGATACATGTTTTTATTCCATGCATATGCACTAAGATAGGCAGACTTAAAGGGGATTGGGTGGAGAGTGTTGGTAGAAAAGGGTGGGAGAAAGAGAAGGAACTGGAACTTTTTGATGAAATAAAAAAAAAACTATCAAAAGACACTTGATCCTTTGTCTCCTGTAATAGTTACCACTGTAAAAGTTCATAATTCATGGGGGACTTTACCCAAAACAAAAATTGAAAGAAGTGAATGCCTATGTAAAAAGTGGGAATAAAAAAAAAGAGACACATACATGCTTAACAGAGGACACTGTGTTTCCACAGACTAACAACTGATCAGTGATGTACAAACACTGTATACTTCGGTGTAGGATGTGCACTAGAATGGTGGACTGGGGATGTGTCAGTAAGCAGTTCAGCCCAAGAGACTACATAATCAGTTGAACTGACCTGGTCTTGTTACTCTGAAAACTAATGTACTATATGAAACATTAGTTTAGTTTGAGTGCTTGAGTAATGAAAGCTCATAAATATAAAAACAGAATAATCATCATGACTGCAGCATCAAGGAAACATTCTTCTTTTGCTGCGTAATGACCTTGTTGATTGCAGCTGCCTGGTGGATGACGATGAAGAGATAACCTTTTCAAAATATCTGTACAACCAACTCTTTATACACATGCCTGGGCCACTTTGAAAACACACACACACACACACACACACACACACACACACACACACACACACACAAGCGATGAAAGATCAAGGTGGCTAGCATGAGTAGTGGTGATATTATTGAAGAATGCATTCAGTGGATACAAAAGCATGCAGTATAATCATGTAGTTATTACATACTGATCAATCTCAGATGACCCATCATCATCATCATCGCCCCCCCCCCCTCCCCCCCCCCTCTCTCTCTCTCTCTCTCTCTGTCTCTCATTGTGTGACCGAGTTTGGGTTTTTCTTTTTTTGTTCACACATTATTTCATTTCACTGCACAATCTATTCCCTACTCTGGGCGAGGACTGGATGTGAAAAAGCACATGAATGCTTGTCTATTATCCTCGTAAATAAAGTTTGTTTTTTTTTCTCTCTCTCTCTCGCTCGCTCGCTCTCGCTCTCTGTTCCCTAATATTTCCTTCAGTGACCGTGGATTGCCAAGATCAAATTGTATTCAGCACCACTTTAAGGCTGCGTGGCAATCGCCGAGCCTGCACACCTGTCGGTTGCCTGGGTGGAACCCAATCTGCCTTCTCTCAACACGAACAGCTTATCGATCGTTCTTGTTGTCAGTCTCCATGATTACTGTATACAACCAGCACTTCCGCCGGATTTCTGCCTCAAAGTCGGGGATGACGGGAGGGGATTTGTTGTCTTATTATACAAACCAATCGGAAAAAGCCAAGTACAAATCGCGGCTTCATAACTTGGTTTTACTTGATTGGCTGAAAACCTGCTCGTGTGGAACGGCGATTGGTCCAAATCAGCAGCGGAAGGGCATCCCCGGTCATAATTTTTGTAAAAAGCGTGTTTTAAGCAAAAAAGTATACCGCTATGCTTTTCTCGTGATTTCCATCACCACTTGTTATTTGGCATAGTGCACGGGCAGTTGTGGTCAGCGGGCGTCATGAAGAACACGTTAATTTTCATGGCCATTGGCCTTCTACTTGTGTCCACAGGTGGGTGCGAAAATAAAATGGAGTTTAGATCAGTCTGAGCATCTAGTTTTCATAGTCTGCCATGAAGTAATAAAAAAAATCGATGTCTTGAAATGATGTGAGCGATGCACGGCCGACGCTATAAACTATATGATATATAGGTACGCCATGAGTGACACAATGTTTGGCACAATTTTCAGTTTTAAGTGAAGTATTTTTTGGCGTGAACATTGTAATAACGGAGTTATTTGTTTTGATTTTGCGACTTTTACTTTCACTTTAGACATTCGGTCCGGATAGTCTTCCCCAATTACCCCCCCCCCCCCCCCCCCCCCTCCATACTGGCTAAAGGTATTCTGGAAAGGGAATCATAATATATTTTGTGAGATTTTTGGTAGATTAAGTTAAAAAAAAAAAAAAAAGGAAAAACAGAAAGAAAGAAAAAAGAACACACATAGACCATCACATCCCAACCCCCCCCCCCCCCCCCCCCCCCACCCATCAAAATAAAATAAAGAGACAAAGTAATAATTTTTTTTTTTTAAACGGGTGGGGTGGAGGTTCCAATAATTCAATGTTCAACTGAAGATTAACATAGCTAGGTTGTTTAAATAACACAAGACAAAAGTAATCTGTAAATGGTTTTGGCACTAGATATTAGGATTGCTTATAGAATAGGTTGTCTAGTACTTTTCAAGAATTTGAATGTTTACAAAATAAAATTTGTGTGTTTGTTTACACACACACACACACACACACACACACACACACACACACACACATTCACTTACTCCTCACTCATTGACTCACAGTCACATAAACAGAGTTAATGCATGTTTTTTTTCTCTCTTGAAAATGATTGATTTAGTCTCTTTGGTATTATGACTAGCAGGGTTCTCGGATTCATTGGGCTGCGGCTATACAAATTTTCTAGTGTAGTTTTCTTAATTTCAGCTGATTGATTTAATTTCATAATTGTTAATTTGTTCACATCTTTTTTTCCATTTATGTAGAAAAAATAATCACATTTTTCATTTTCATATAAAGTAAACTGTTCACATAGTGTAAAATTTTTATAAACTTGTGCTGTCAATGTTATGCATTTAATGGAATTAAATCCTGTGTTGTGCTTTGCCAGTTCAGCTGTTCCCATACTTTCATAGACCCTTTTCCTTGTCCCTAATCCTTTCAAAGGAAACAGAAAAGGGCATGCAAAGATGGCTTGCATTTTCCCTTCAAGTAGCACTGAATAGTAGAAGGTCAAAGGTCATCAGTCAAACATGTCATTGTAAATACCACCATGACAGACATAGCCTTCGTTCAGAAGAGCAGAAAACAAATAAACAAACAAACAGATGAAGAAGTACAGCCTATATTTAAATAGCTCTCAAGTGAACTAACAGCAGGCTATGAATGGCTGCATGCCCTTCAGCTACTTCAGCAGTGGGCAAGATTATAAGCAGAGAAAGAAACAAAAACAAAAACTACAGAACAGGAGTGGGAGGGGGAGATGGGAGGGGGGGGGGGGGGGAGAGGGACTTTAACCTGCCCCTTAAGCATATTCCATGATGACTAGAGCTTAAATCAAAGTTACAGACCTGATTTTGTTTGCACTGAAAGAGAGAGAAAGAGAGCTGTCTAGAAAGAGATCTATACAGGCCTAGAAAGAGAGAAAGAGACAGATGTTTTATATATATATATATATATATATATATATACTGATTTAAGGTTCAGAACCTTTGTTTTTCGTGGACATAGATTTTCATTTTAACCAGCCGCAGTGGTACAGTGGATAGCATTACTGGTAGTGGGCTGGGTGAGTGTGGGTTCAAGACCCAAAGGTGCATGTGCCATAAGCTAAAGTGGGATGACTGGAATGACAGTTTGCCTCCCCTGAATGAGGGAGTATTGATCAATTTTCATGACCCAATAGGCATATATCTGCTGGTTGGTTGACAACAGGATATATTGTGAAAGCAAGTGTAAAGCACAGTCCTGTCATTGACTGAGTCTCAAACTTGAACGAAACTTCATGACTCCATCTTTGTCATACCCACTAGCTGGCGTGGAAAGATGAGAGAATCATTTCTGAGGCCATTTATGGTCTGCCCTTGAGGTGACCTCGGTTCCAATTGCCTGTTCATGTCCCTGCCAGAGAGGAGCTGGTGTCAAAATGATAGTATCAGCCAGATCATTGAAGATTTTATTGGGTGGGTGTGGTCATGTTTTTTTTTTTTTTACTAGAGTGGGATACTCACCATGCTGGCAGCCACAAAGCAGTCTGTGTCATCACTAGAGAGGCTTAGTGTCCTGTGTGAATTGGATCCTTAGAACAGACATCACTGCCTGCCACTGAAATGACGTGACAGCTAAGCACTGAGCTGTTATTGAGTGCTCCCTGTGGAATGCTGGTGCCCAGGTTGCATCAGGATGCTTTGGGTGTGGCTGTGTGTGAGGAAGCTGGCATGAGCAACGTAGGAAAAATGTGATGGAGAGAGCACCAACTATGAAACAAGAAGAACAGAGACACAACACCCGTTAAGGAGTATGTTGTCAGTTTGTCTTCTCATCTTGCTGTTCCTTCTTCTTCGTCTGAGTACGCAGGCTGATACTCCTGCGGACACTCCCTATATGGACAGGCAAGTATTAATCCCATCTACCCAACAATGGGAGTGGAGTTTTGTGTGTATGACCGTTTTCTTTTTTTTTATCCCGCCATTAAGACAGCCATACTCCATCTTCAGGGAAGGTGCATGCTACGTGTAACGTGTCATCCATACCAACAGCCAAACTGGCTTTCTCTTCTGGTGATGGGATTTTACGTGTGTGCAAGATGTTATGCGTGCATTCACACACGGAACCACGGTTTATAGTTTCATTCGAAGGACTGTATGGGAAATGGAGTCAGAACTAATGTTAACTCCGAGGGAAAAATCCCCCTGTACCGAAATGGCCCATCAGAGATTTGAACCCGCAACCCTTGAATTACGAGTCCGGCGCTCTACTAACTGAGCTCTTCTGGCCCCTATGTTGCTGTTCCAATCAGCTATGATTAAGACTTTCAAAGCATGAAGTAAAATTAGAATATAGCTGTTAGAATGATGCAGCAAGTTCCTGTCTGTACTACTACTGTACTAGTTACAGTTGCCCATTCTTGCTATAATAGCTCCAGCTCTCTTCATAACGTCTATGCTTGTGTGCTTCAGCTTGAAGTTCTTATGAGCCAGTGTGACATGATTGATGCTCTTGCTGCCATCGTTGCTTTAATTTGTAAAGTCGCTTTCATGGCTCATGAATCCAGGGAAGAGATGACTCAATGCAACACACACATGCATGCATGCACGCACACTTGTATGCACATACACACGCATCCATGCACGAACACATGCATGAAGATACACACGCATCCATGCATGCACAGTGTGCATCAGCATGCAATTTATAATGGAATTGTTCTGCCGACTTCTACACCATGGGTTTTGATTTACTGAGTGCCATGCCATCTCATACTTCATATAAGACATTCTTTCTTATCTCGCAGGTGCAACTATAAAATCCATGTCTCTGTGACTATCAGAAAGACTTCTGCAGGAAGAGATCACTTTCACCTTTCTGACATCCCCTTGGTAGAACGTAGCTCTTGAGCTGGGGTCAGCTTTGTTTCTTTTTGAGTACTGTCCCCCATCCCCGTTCTCCCCCCCCCCCTCCCCCACCTCCCCCATCCCCTTTGCCTCTTTTCCAACCATTTCGTCGCAGCACTCATAAAGCCTCTAGGAATGAGAACATCTGGCTTTTACTAGTTTAGCCTCGATGAGTACCAAAATTTGATGTGAGAAAAACAGTCGTGTTTTTTTTTTTTTTTTACCACTGGTTTTCACTACACATGACTTAATTTTACTGTTGAAGAATACCTTCAGAAAAGAAAGCTTGGGTACAACAGATTGTCATAAACTGACTTCAGTACACCCAGCTTTTACTCTTGTGTGCGTTGTGAAGAGAACTTCAAAGAAAAGCTTCTGCCTCGTCTTGGGGAAACTGGAATGCCAAAATAGCCTAGATAATGTGATGCTTAGGTACCGGTACTGGAGAAATCAATGAAGGGACTGTGGCCTCTTGCATTTGTCAGCATGCTCAGGCTTATTCTAAGCAACACTACCTTCTCATCTACAACATCCTGGAGATCAAAAAGCTGGCACATATGCACCCAGTGATGGCACACACATCCAGATTGATTTTACCCTTGTTAACCAAATCAGTTATGACATAGTAGCTTTGCCAGTCAGACACAAGCAAAACAGTCCAGTTCATATTGAAAGTGAAACCTGAATAAGCTGAGGTAATATGAAACTGCTGCAGGCATTGGTGGAAATACACGCTGTAGGTTTTCTTCACTCAGCCTGCTGGAGGATAGTATAACTATAAGCAATCCCGTTGACATCATTGAGTTTCAAATAGTAGCAAAACATGCCCTAAAATACACCAGGAATGACAGACCAATAACTTCCGGGATCTATACAACTCAGGAAGTGATCTAAGGAATATAAAGTTAGCTTCAAAGTGAGATGACTGCAGGCAGAAATTGAAACAAACTTCAAAGAAAAAGGACTGTTCTGTCGAACAGGAGAGACAAATACAAGACAAAACATGATGCATTTCAGCCCCTTTGGTCTTCTTCATGCAAGACAAATAACATTCAAGACAATAAAAACGAAGAAGATAAGTGATTGTTTGTTTTTCATTTTCATTGTCTTGTATGAATAAGAACGGAGATAAGAGATTGTTCATTCTTAATTTTCATTGTCTTGTATGAATAAAAACAAAGGAGATAAGAGATTGTTCGTTCTTCATTTTCATTGTCTTGTTTTTTGTTAGTCTTGTCTGAAGAATGCCAAAGAAGACAACACGCATCACGTTTTGTGTTGTAATTTATTTGACTTTTTTGTTCAGCGGGACAGTAATTTTTCTTTTAAGTTTAAGGAATATACAAGAAAAATGACTCTTAAACCAGGGCTCCAGCAAGCATTGGTGAACATGAACTTCATACTTGCTTTCCAATAACAGTGTGCTGTAGTAGATTAATACGTTAAGACCTCCCAATAAATGAATCAAGAATTTTTTTTATACTAATACACTGAAGCCTTCTAATAAATGAAAAAAGAAGAATGAAATTCTCTCCCATTAATCTGAAGACTTGTTATTCAGGAACATCTTTTGATACTAGATTTGCCTCCCATTAAAAACTACTTCCCTTTAAAAGACCGGTGTGTGATGATTTCTGAAGGACATGGAGAGATCTGTGTAAAGCCTGACCTGTGCCTGCTGTGAACCCTGACCCACTGAAATAGCGGTATGTTGCAGCCCTGGCCCAGGTAGAGGAAACAGCCGGCTCTGTGGATGCAGACCTGGGCAGCACTATGGAAGCCTCCAGAACTGATGAGGATACGCTTGCTAGGTAAGAGAGTTGCCGTGGATTGTCATAGATGATCATGTGTTCGAGAAGATAGGAGATCTTCAGTTTGTAGGGCTGTCATGAAATCAGCAAGCAATATGATCTTGCATTTGTGTCCTGTCATGTGGTCTCTTGGTTTGTACTGAAAATACAATTGAGGGAGAGGGGAAGAGGGGAGTGGTGGGGGCAGATTGTCTGAAAGGAACAAGCAGCAAATAAATCATACATTTATGCATTTATGTATGACCACATGTAAAAATAAGGAAACATTAAATTCACTTATATACACAGATCAGACAAGAATGTGTACATACATACACATGCACGCACGCATACACACACTCACGTACACTCACACACATACACACACACCACACACACACACACACACACACACACACACACACACACACACTGATACACACACACACACACACTTGCACATATATGTATGTGTTTATGAAAGCATATGTATATCAAGATTGCCATCATGATGTTTCCTGTAAGAAAGGTTCTCTTTGAGAATAAAAGGCAACAGATGACCAGAGTTTAGTTATTCAGGACCTACTAAAAATAGTAAATATAGCAGGGTTATTCTGTAGCGCTGACTTTCTGAAAGAGTTCAACATCTTTTATCCGATCTGAGATTTTATTGAAGAAAGATTTTAAAACAATTCTGGCATGTTTTTTTGAGAAAGTCTGTTTTTAATGAGTAGTGGGTTGACTTCAATGAAATGATAGCTCTGGTGCGACCCTTTGATGTGGGCTGGACTATACGCATCTTGAATTGAATTGAATTGACTTTCGGGCCTAAATGCCCAATAGGCATATGAGCAGGTGAGCTTCCAAATCTGCAAAGTGTTACACTCTGACCAAAAATCCCACTGAAATGTCTGGGATAAAACAGTACGGTTTATAGCACATGCATTTAGTTCATGATTGGTATTTAATTTGTATTTGTCTTTTTAAAAATGTCCTTCAGTATTTGATTTACCCAGATGTGTTTTGAAGTGACTATCACTTCCTTTTAAGCAAGCATGTCATACTTAACAAAATAAGTAATGGGAAACTCCTTGGATTAGGTCTACTAAGAACATGAGTGCATACTTTAGCAACATAAAACACAGGCACATTGATAGGCAGTCGTACAGTAATGTTACAAAAACAATCATCCAGTGCAAATGATTGAAACATGAACTCATATGGGTATGTATACTTGAATGGGAATATTCTGGTTCATGAACTGCAAAATATATATTCAGCTGAGGTTAAAGAGAGTGTGTTCAGGGTAAAAGATTAAAAAAAAATTATCTTCATATGATGATAATTGTTTGATTTAAAAAAGAACTACAAAAGCTTTGTATTTGTAGCTAAAATTGCTACAGTAAACCATTAAACCCCAGTTGAGGCTCTGCACTTCTAAAGACTGATTTAAGAAGAAAAAAAAAAGACGAAAGAACCACAAATCTTTTAAAGATTTATTTTTCTAAATCTTTTTTCTGTTCAACTGAATAAGATGTACCTCCCAATGCAGATCCCATCCCTGTAAAGAGTTTTCTTTCTTTCTTTCTTTTTGTTTTTTAAGGATTTCAGGTGGCCTGTATTATTATTATTATTACTATTGTCATTATTATTACTATCATTGTTATTGTTATCATTATTACGATTATTATTGTTTGCTGTATTGCATGTTACCACAGATTGGTATAGATGGTAATGCAGAGTACCGTAAGCTGTACTACCCCTAGTGACCGTTCTGTACTGTGCCCTGACAGGGAGGAGGAGGCAATCCAGTTGGACGGACTGAGCGTGGCCCAGATGAAGGAGCTGAGGGACAAAGCCAAGAAGTACGCCTTCCAGGCCGAGGTCAACCGCATGATGAAGCTCATCATCAACTCCCTGTACAAGAACAAAGAGGTGAGACGCCCTCAGTCAGTCTGTGATTCTTGTCAGCAGGAACATCTGTAATACTACAAGGACCTGTTCAAATACTCTTATATAGCAGGAAAATCTGTTGTACAAGGACATTTTCAAATGAACTTATATCGCATGAAAACCTGTAGCACAAGGACCTTTTCAAATAAACTTATATAGCAGGAAAATCTGTAGTATAAGGACATTTCCAAATACACTTCTATAGTAGGAAAATCTGTAGTACAAGGACCTTTTCAAATAAACTTATATAGCAGGAAACTCTGTGTCTGTAGTACAAGGACCTTTTCAAAAAAAACTTATATTGTAGGAAAATCTGTTGTACAAGGACCTTCTCAAATAAACTTATATAGCAGGAAAATCTGTAGTACAAGGAAGTTTTCAAATAAACTTATATAGCAAGAAAATCTGTAGTACAAGGACCTATTCAGATAAACTCATCATCAGTTTCCTCAGTGAAAACAAAGAGGTGGGCTTATCTCCAGATGATTTGTCCAAAGTGTCAGCCTGGTTCAGAATGCTATGCAATGGTTTTGCTTGTTGCTGAACCAAATCTGCAGTGTCACAATTGTGTGTCTGCTGGAAACATGCTGTCCAGAGAGGTGAAAACCTTTGTTGACTCAGTTGGTGTGAGCGTTGAGTTCGTTGTCAAAATGTTGTGAGTTTGAAATGAACTGGTGCCCAGCAAAAAAACTGTGATTTTCACAAGCCAGCTTAATGTGTTGCCATTCTGGGGTGTAGTGAAGTGTTGGATAAGTCTCCATTCCCCTGTCATGCAGTTCAGACTGGGATGGAATACCTTAGCATCATCTTCATCATCCACATCCTCATCGATCAGTATGAAAAGAAAGTCTTAAATTCTGTGGCCTGTCACGCCTTCTTTTCATGGCAACTTCAGTATTGATTTTCTCTCCATATCTTTTCTCTTGGTGAGGTAGTGCAAAAGGTCACTTGTATCAGTAACTTCATGGGGACTCCCTGTTGTTGCACAGACATGATGGTGCCCTGTAGAGGGGTATGCTCACTCATGCTGGCTTCACGACGAAGCTATCATAGTAGGGAGCTTAGTAGGTAGTGTCCTACTTAGATCAAACCAGGTGCCACTGAACACCACCGAAGTGACTCAGCTGCAGTGCAGTGTCTCCTTTGGTGGGCTGCCTCATGATGACTTGACACTGACTGCTTCCTGTGGATTGCAGTGCCAGGGCTGCAGCAAGACAAACGAAGATGTGGATGTGCACAGGGAGCAGAAATGGGAGGCATTGGGGTAATGTCACTTGCATGGCACAGAAGATGAGAGAAAACAAAACAAAATGAAACAAAACAATCCCCATTCCGGTATTCTGGTCTGGTTATCTCCATCTGCCATGTCACCACAGGTGGATGTCAACATTAAACATGAATTTAAATAAGTAACTGAATAAAAGCCATAGCCAGATTAGAGCAATGGCTATGTCAAAGGTTTATTAAGTATGTTTCTCCAGTCTTTAACTGTGAAGAGAAACAGATATAACAACAGCATGTTACAGAGCAAATATTGTACTTAAGCTTATTTGGGCATAAAATGCAGTTTCATAATTTCCATGTTACACAGGCCTGAACATTAAAATCATGTAGTTGGGGTCTGAATACTTGTTTGTTGCAAGGTGCAGCCATTTGACGGTCAGTTTATTAAAGTGGGTAATGGACAAGAAAAACGTTTTAAAAATTCATGATGAGGCGATTTGTTAATAAAATTATCAGACTTCCCTTAAGCAGCATGACTGAAGCCTGCATTATGTCAGTGATGTTGCTTACAAGTCGATGGCTTGACAGGCATCTGATGATGGCCGATTGTTTGTTTTTTGTTTTTGTTTTAAATTTTTTTATACATAGAAGCATTAAGGAAATTGTGAGATACCATTTCAGCGCAATGCAGTACAGTTCAATACAATGCAATGCAATGTAGTAGGATGTAATGGAATACAACCCATCAAAACAATACAGTGTAATATGTATTACAACATAGTACAACACGATACGGTTCAAAACTGTGTATTAGAAATGTGTTTTAGTATTCCATGGTATTTGATCTTATTTGAACCAATATTTTCAGAGTTTATGCTCAGTCTGCGATAGTCATTATGTTTCTATTAGTTCATGGTGAGTGTGTGTTTTCCTCCAGATCTTCTTGCGAGAGTTGATCTCCAATGCCTCTGATGCGCTGGACAAGATTCGCTTCCTGTCTCTGACGGACAAAGATGCGCTGAATGCTACTGAAGAAATGAGCATCAAGATTAAGGTAACATAACTGAACATATCAGCATGTTTCCTGAAAAGAGTCACCGTGCACTGACAACTGTTAACACTGGTCACAGTACAGATTTTCCTCAGGACAGCTGATTTTCCACTTTATATTCTTTTTTAACACAGCTTGATCATATAGTAACCACTTTAACACAACCATGTAATCTGTCACCTTTTCACTGACTCTGTCTCATACATCTGTACCTTGTTTTGTGTTTGACAAATCTGAATTAGCTACTTCACTTTACCATCAAGAGCTGGTAACTTCTACGTATGTTGACGTTTGGTTATGTGTCTTTGTCACA
>CM065734.1:34742430-34769930 GCA_033310375.1 Conus canariensis | reverse complement strand
TAATCCCCTTATGCATTGATAACTTTGATGGCGCTGTTAGTTGTTGATAGCCTGTGTAATCACTGATAGCTCATGTAGTCATTAATAGCTTAATCTAATCATTGGTAGAGTATGTAAGCATTGGTAACTCGTCTAGTCTTTTGATAATCTCTTCAGTTATTGATAACTCAATAAATCATTAACAGTCTATCTAGTCATTGATAGCATACCTTGTCATGATAGTCCATCTTGCCATTGATAGCCCATTAAATCATTCATAGACCATCTAATCAGTGACAGCCAAACTACGAGTTATATAATCTGGGTGGGGGACACCATTGTGACACACATCACAAGTCACAGTTGAATGGGTTCATGTTGTTTGGTCATTTTTCAACAGACAGTGGAAGAGGAGGTGAAGGAGGAAGGAGAGGAGGGCGCAGAGGAAGGGTCAGGGGAAGGCGGAGAGAAGGTCATCGACACGGAGGATGCCCAGAAGACCACAGAGGGTGAGGCCAAACCCGAGAGCGAGACGTCGGAGTCGGAAGGCGAAGCTTCAGAGCTGATGGAGGACGGGGCGGTGGAGGAGGAGGAGGAGGAGAAGGAGAAGAAGACCATCACCAAGACCGTGTGGGACTGGGAGCTGATCAACGCTGTCAAGCCCATCTGGACACGCAAGTCAGTGGCTGGCTGTGATGTGGGGTTGTTAGATGTTTGAACATGTATAGAAACAATCTGAAAGGCGATGGCCTGTTTTGTCGTGCATTGTGCATGTCATGTTGTGGGTGTAATGGAAGGGGAGTGAGGACGGGGTGCGAGTGGGGAAGTGGAGAGTGAAGGGAAGGTGGTCCTGAGTTTGTTGTGGTTCCCTCAAGGCATAGTTTGTGAGAGAGTTATACTTCAAAGAAAAGCTGCCTATCTCTTCAATTGGCTTTTTATTATACAGGCATTTTAGCCCAGAGTTTTGCAACTATTTGTCTTCATTTTATATTATGCATTACAGTTTTTTTACATTACGCTTTCTTTCCAAACATACCTTATATCTGCAGTATCAGATTTTGTGGTTTCCTTTCCACATCTATACCTGTGGTGAGGTAGTCAGAAAGTCTTTGGATCAGTGAGTCCTTGGGACTGTCATTTGATGGAGTTTGTGGACTTTTTTTGTGGTGCCTTCTAAACAGGGACACTGGGTCAGGCAGGCACCTGTGCCAAGCAGTTATTGTCATGTGTAGGGGTTACTGAATTTTAATGTCTATATTAATTGCTCTCTGTGGACTACAGTGCTGCACTGCAGCTGGAACAGTCTGGGTGTAGCTATGTATGAAGTAGCGGTGTGGGAGTAATGCGGCCATTGAGGGGACATGGAAGATGAGATGGTGGAAAGAGAAAAAAAGAGAACTGAAATTACATGGGCCAGTGATTTCAAACGTTTTGCATAGATCTGTCTGTCTATAACTATCTATCTGTCTGTCTATCTATCTACATGTATGTATTTATGAATGTTTGTGTTTTTGAAATCTTTTATTTTGTCTTATTCATATGTATTTCCTTCCCCATAAACATGCACCACTTGATAAAAGCAGCTTCCATCAGATCTTGTCCTGAGCTGACATTCTGTTATTTGGATGTGTGTGTGTGTGTGTGTGTGTGTGTGTGTGTGTGTGTGCGCACTCATGCATGAGCTAAACTTCCACATAGGGAACTGAACTAACCCAGGATTAGTGAACAGGTCTCATACCAGCATCCAAAAATGGAAAGAGCAGTTGTGACAGGAGTGTAACTCTCGTTTCAGACCATCAGACATAGAAGACGAAGAATACTTTGACTTCTACAAGTCCATCAGCAAAGAGACTGAAAACCCCCTGTCCAAGATCCATTTCACAGCAGAAGGGGAGGTGACGTTCAAGTCCATCCTTTTTGTGCCAAAGAAGCTGCCGGAGAACATGTTCAACGCAGAGGGTCGCAGGGTGAACATGATCAAGATGTATGTGCGGCGTGTCTTCATCACTGACAACTTTGAAGAGATGATGCCGAAGTACCTGTCCTTCATTAGGGGCGTGGTGAGTGAGTCGTGGTAATTGTGTGTGTGTGTGTGTGTGTGTGTGTGTGTGTGTGTGTGTGCGCACACTTGTGTAAGTATTTACATATGTGTGTACATGCTTGCATATTGGTATTTTGCTTGTGAGCATGCTTGAGTGTCAATGTGTGCTTATCTTGTAAGTGTGTGCTCATTGCCATGCAATGCATACTTAGCCTGAAAAATAGTTTGATTAAATATGTGTGCTGGTATGTGTAAGAACTGATGGGCTTACGAAGCAAACATATATTTTGTGTGTGTGTGTGTGTGTGTGTGTGTGTGTGTGTGTGTGTGTGTGTGTGTTTTCATCATAGCATGCAACTAGTACATAGCAAATATCATTTAACCTCTCTCAGTGAAGAAATGCCACACCATTTAGGAGCAACAGCAGCTTAAATCTCTTATCAAAATGTACTGAGTGTAAAAAGTAAGATTTCCTTATTCAATATTATTTTCCAGATAGTTAGCAGCTGTGCTCTCGTAGTGTGCTTGTTTTGTGTTGTGGGTGTAGGTGTGTATGGATGTACATCTGCTACCAGTGGCATCAACAACACGGACCTTTACTGGGTTTCCAGCTGGAAAACAGAAAGGATAAAAGCAGCACCTGTTTCTATGTTGTTTTGTTGCAAGACTTGTCACACAATAACATGTCACAGCATAAGAAGCCATGTTTGAGCTGCACTGCATTCCCAAGGGGTGCAGGAACATAAAAAGAAATCATCATGTGTGATCCGCAAGCTTGAAATTTTTTTTTTCTTTTTCAAGTCACTGTTTCTTTCAGCTTTCTGTCTTACGAGTTGCAGGGGGATTGACTCTGAAACAGATGGATTTCAAGTTAAGGCTTTCTAAAGTCAGGCTTTGGTTGTCTGCCATTTGATTTGCAGATGAAGTGGATGTATGTGTCAGCCAGCAGTGCTGTTTGTTGGTTCATGATTTCAATGCCACAAGAAGGTTCTGCCTCTCTAGAGGACATTGTGAAATCTGAGAATGCATGAAAGGGCTTCCAGATCTTTCAGAGGTTGCCGCATTGGAAACTCGGGGAAACACTGTTGCATACTTACTTTGTCATGGACAACTCCCCTATGACTTAGGCCTTTAACAACATCAAAATTGCCTCAAACTCTAATACACTGCCATCACACAATCATCACGTCTTTACCATCACTAGCGAAACTGCACTCGGGCCCGTAAAATTTCAGTTGTTTCTGTCATTTCAAATCATAATTCATCCAGTTTGAAAAAAGATCCACTCAAATGATTACAGATTTTAAAAAGGTTCATTTCAGTTCTAAATGCTTGTTGTTACCATGGTGAACAATGATTTCTTTTGTTGAAATTATGTTGTTAAGTTCAAGGACATGCCAGTTGACAGCTCATTCATTGCAAAAGATCTACAGCTTCAGTGGGTGCTGCCACTTGACCTCATCAAAGAGGTATATGCAGCTCACAACCCCCCCTCCCCAATCCTTCCATGAAAAATCTTTTTTTTGTTCCTGCCTGTTTTGCTGAGCGTGGTCCCCATGGACACAACAGTGACCCAGATTTTGTCTATATCAGGTCGACAGCGACGACCTGCCACTGAACGTATCCCGTGAGACGCTGCAGCAGAACAAGCTTCTCAAGGTCATCAAGAAGAAACTGGTGCGCAAGACGCTGGACATGATAAAGAAGATTGGCAAAGAGGAGTACAAAAACTTCTGGAAGGAGTACGGCACAAAGTAAGGAGCTGTTGGGGTTTTGTTCTGTTTTTACATCGGTATTGTTCACATGAATATCTGAAGGAAATTCCATCCCAAGTAAAGAAATCATTTTGATTATTAATGATTGGTATTGTTCGCAGTATGCATGAAATGAGAAGCTGTTTTGATTACTCTAAACTGGTATAGTTAAGAACTTTTAGGAGAGTGGCTTCATGTGGATTTACAAGCACAGATGATAAGGTTGACAAGAAAACAGTAGAAATTAGGCAGTAATTAATAAGTCTTTTTTTAAAATTATTATTCTGAATCAGTGTTGTTCACAAGAAAATCTGGAAGATATTTGAAGCTGAATAAAAAGCCATACAAGTTTGTTTTTTTTTAATTTGTATTGTTTAAAAGAAAATCTGGAAGGAATATAACACAAACGTAGATCCTCTGTTGATATTGTTTTCAAGGAAATCTTGGAGAAATGATGCGACAAGAATAGAGTTGATCTGACTTTTATAATTGATAAAGAGCATTTGGGAGAAATATGTCAACAAATTACAGGTTTATGTATTCCATTTTTCTTTTTCTCCTTTATTCACAAATGTTTTTCACAAGAAAATTGGGGAAAAAAATGCAGCACCAAGTAAAGAACTCTTTTCATTTCTTTCATTTGGCACTGTTCACAAAGAATGGGGGGTAGGGGGGGAGGAGGGGGGATGCAGGATTAAGAAAAAAGCTGTTTTGATTTCTTTAAGGTACTGCATTTTTGTGGGACATGTTTGTTTATTCTTATCCCTGTATTTTACTTGCCATCAAAATAAAACAGAGTGAATCAGAAGCCATTCTGAAAGGGATTTGGAACAGACTTAAATATTGGGGATGATTCTGTTGTGATAGTTATATCACCTGAAACTGTTGCAATGAGTTTTGCACAAAGGCTTAGCAACTGAGCGCATTTTCCGTCATCATTATTCTCATTCAACAACCACTTTGCGCCAAATATGAGAAGATAAGTGGTTGCTCGTTCTTCATTTTCACTGTCCTAAATGTTGTGTGTTTTTGCCTGAAGAAGACCCAAGAGGTCAAAATGCATCATGTTTTGTCCTGTAGTCTGTTTTGCCTGTGTAAATGATATCTTTCCTTTTTAATAAAGAAAATCATTGTTGTCTCTCCATACTGGTGTTTTGGCAGTCAGGGATGATAAGAATTCTGTCCTCAGTGTGGTGTGACTAGGCAGAGGCACCATAATCTGTCATCTGGGATGGCTGTTCAGGACTTGCTCAGTCTGCACTGGGGACACTCGCTCACTGGTTTGGGTCAGGGGTCATGGCATGCAATCCCATACCAGGCAGTTTTTACAGTATTTGATATAAGTGTAATTGTCTGCCAGCTACCTGCTGTGCTCTTTCTCCGTGTGTTCTTTGAAAAAAATCTGGGGAACACATCCAAGGCATTTGTACTAGAACACTGTTGGTTGTTCTTATTTACCTATTTCTTTTTTTCTTCTTTTTATTTTGTTGTTCTTAAAACGCTATCTCACCATGAGAAGGATAGAAGAGTGTGATCTGTACATGTCTTGTTTTGTTGTTGCTGTGACAACACTATCTCACCATGAGAACAGTAGAAGACTGTGACCTGTCCCTGTCTCACTTTGTGGCCAGCTTGAAACTGGGAGTGATGGAAGACACGTCGAACCGTACACGGCTGGCCAAACTGTTGAAATTCTACTCCTCCTACTCGGAGACGGAGCAGACAACTCTGGAAGACTACGTGGAACGCATGAAGGAGAAACAGGATGTCATCTACTTTGTGGCTGGGAACAGTCGGTCTGATGTGAGTCATTGTGTATGGGATGGGTGACTCGGTGTGTGTGAGTGTGTGTGTGTGAGTGTGAGTGTGTGTGTGTATGAGTGAGTGTGTATGTGTGTCTTTGTGTGTGTCTGTGTCTGTGTGTGCACATGCATATGGTTTGTGTTTGTGTTTGCATGCATCTGTTTATGTGTGTGTGTGTGTGTGTGTGTGTGTGTTATTAGCGTGCATATATATGTGTGATGTCAGTAACGGACCCACCATCATTAAGAGGATCGAAGCATTCAGCTGCACAAATCTGAATTCAAATTAGTTAGGATTTAATTTGGAACTGATTAGCATGTCTCTTTCCATATCAAAATTGGTGTCAAAGCGAATATAAGCAGGACAAAACAATTGAAATTTCTTTTTTAAAAACAAAACAAAACAAAAAAAACAGAAAAATAGTCGAGAATTCAATCATAAAAGTGAGCACTTCCAAGCTTTACAGGAAGAACTGGTGATGCTTGATCCAGATCTCAGGCATCTTGGAACTGAAAACCAATCGTGGCTGACAGCAGGAGGTGAAGATGACCCTGACCTCGCTTGACCTCTGTATGATGTGGGCAGTATTTCTGATTAATGCGCCAGCATTTTATTTTGTTTCCTGTTGGTAATGGAATATGTTGGCATACCACGTGTGTGTGTATGTATGTATGAGCGTGTGTGTGTGTGTGCATCTTAATGCACATGTTTTTGTGTGTGTATATGTGTAAACATTTGGGCACTTACATATAATTTGTTTAGTTATGTTTGTCTGCACGTTTTTGTGTGTGTATGGATGGTGTAGTGGACAGAGATGGAGATGGTGTTGGAGGTGGTTCAGGAAGGCAGAGCAGGTTTTAGGGATTGTGCATTCAGCTTGTTTTTACATGTATTCATTACGATTTTTCAGACATACTGTTGGGCACATCCAGAATTTGCATGCGCCTGTAAGTCTGCAAAAATGACTCCATAAAGTCACAAACTTTATGTACTGGGATTTTTAATCCATATAGCCATAATCATGCATGATGTCAACAAAAGTGTGACTTCATCTTCTGGAACAAAATGATGATGCTACACTGTTTTGTAAGTACAACTTCATCGTCTGGAACAAAATGATGATGCTACACTCTTTTGTAAGTGCGACTTCATCTTCTGGAACAAGATGATGATGCTACACTGTTTTGTAAGTGCGACTTCATCTTCTGGAACAAGATGATGATGCTACACTGTTTTGTAAGTGTTTCTTCATCTTCTGGAACAAGATGATGACGCTATACTGTGTTGTAACTGTGGCTTCATCTTCTGGAACAAGATGATGACGCTTTATATTATTGTGTTGTTTAACCTTTCCTAACGGGGTACTTATTTCCCAGGCGGCCAAATCGCCCTTCGTGGAGCGCCTGCTGAAGAAGGGGTTCGAGGTGCTTTACCTGACGGAGGCGGTGGATGAATACTGCGTTCAGGCCCTGCCCGAGTTTGATGGCAAAAAGTTCCAGAATGTGGCCAAGGAGGGGCTGCAGATCGACCAATCGGAGAAGGCCAAGGAGTACAAGGCAGGGCTGCAGGTGGAGTTCGAGCCCCTGCTCAAGTGGCTGAAGGACACTGGCCTCAAGGACAGGGTGGGTGGAAGTATGTCAGTACACTGATGTGAAGTACGCTAACGTCAAGGACGGGGTGGGTGGAGTATGTCAGTAGACTGGTGTGAAGGACACTGTCCTCAAGGACAGGGTGAGTGGAAGTATGCCAATAGATTGGTGTGAAGGACACTGGCCTCAAGGGTGGAAGTATGCCAGTAGATTGGTGTGAAGGACTCTGGCCTCAAGGACAGGGTGGGTGGAGTATGTCAATAGACTGGTGTGAAGGACACTGGCCTCAAGGACAGGGTGAGTGGAAGTATGCCAGTAGATTGGTGTGAAGGACTCTGGCCTCAAGGACAGGGTGGGTGTAGTATGTCAATAGACTGGTGTGAAGGACACTGGCCTCAAGGACAGGGTGAGTGGAAGTATGCCAGTAGATTGGTGTGAAGGACAGTGGCCTCAAGGACAGGGTGGGTGGAAGAATGCCAATAGACTGGTGTAAAGGATAGTGGCCTCAAGGGTGGAAGTATGCCAGTAGATTGGTGTGAAGGACTCTGGCCTCAAGGACAGGGTGGGTGGAAGTATGCCAATAGATTGGTGTGAAGGACACTGGCCTCAAGAACAGGGTGGGTAGAAGTATGCCCATAGACTTGTTTGAAGGACAATGGCTCAAGGACAGAGTGGGTGGAAGTATGCCAATAGATTGATGTGAAGGACACTGGCCTCAAGGACAGGGTGGGTGGAGTATGTCAGATTGATGTGAAGGACAGTGGCCTTAAGGACAGGGTGGGTGGAAGTATGCCAATACACTGGTTTTTAGGGACAGTGGCTCAAGGACAGGGTGGGAGGAAGTATGCCAGTACACTGGTGTGAAGGACAGTGGCTCAAGGACAGGGTGGGAGGAAGTATGCCAATACACTGGTGTGAAGGACAGTGGCTCAAGGACAGGGTGGGAGGAAGTATGCCAATACACTGGTGTGAAGGACAGTGGCTCAAGGACAGGGTGGGAGGAAGTATGCCAATACACTGGTGTGAAGGACAGTGGCTCAAGGTCAGGGTGGGAGGAAGTATGCCAATAGATTGGTGTGAAAGATGGTGGCCTGAAGGACAGGGTGGGTGGAATTATGCCAATACACTGTACAATACTCAGCATGTGTCATTGCCAAACATTCAACATAGTGCTTCCTCTGGCATTCCTTTGTCAAATTGTGAACCAGTATGTGAATCGGGGATGAGACATTAATGTTGTCATGGAAGTGTGTGAGCTGGATCATCTATCATCTTCACTCCTTACTGAGTTTCTGGATGATGTGGCACCATGTTTTATTGCAGTAGGGAATGGGCTCTCTTCTGGCTGTTTTCCATCTGACTTAACATCTGCAACTGGTAAACCCCTGTCAAAAAAAAAAAAAAAGGCTGTCTTTAAATGCAGAAAATCTCAAAAACTATAGACCAGTTTCAAACTTACCTTTCCTCACTAATATTGTTGACAAGATTGTATTGGTTCAGTTTCCTGAAGATATCATTTCTTCACCAAAATAACTTGCTCTGCTCTTTACAATCTGCCTATCAACCTGGTCACAGCACTAAAACAACGCTCTTGGAAATAGTCAGCGACCTGCATGTTGCTGTTTACAATGGTCAGATTTCTCTCCTTTCTCTTCTGGGCCTATCTGCTGATTTTATACAATAGATCACGCCGCTCTTCTTTCTCTTCTGCAACTTACTTTTGGCATTTCTGGAACTGTGATCTCTTGGTACCTTTCTTATCTTTCTGGTCATTATCAGGTGGTTTCTGTTAATGGCCATACCTTTCTCCTGCTGATCTGTCAGTGTGGGTTCCACAAGGAGCTGTTTTGGGCCCCTACTCTTTGTTATTGACAGTGTCTTTCAGCGCACTCGGTCTCACCATAGTAATTCTGATGATAACAGTCTCTGTAAATCTGGTGAATTGTCCATGCTAGCATTCACCATTCAGAGTACACAAGCATGCATTTCTGAGATTAAAGCTAGAATGACACACAGCAGGGTCCAGTTGAATAATAATGAGACAGACATGAATTTTGTTGTAAACAACTGCTGAATTCGTTCATCTGAATTTTTACGTTACCTTGGTGTTACACTGGACAAGACACCGTAATTCCAGTAGTACATCTCCTCCACCTGTCACATATGTTACATGAAATTCTGTTGTATTAGTTCTGTTCGACATCATTCAGATGATGCAACTGAAACCCTGATCTCTGCTTTTGTTCTTTCACAGCTCCAGTACTTTAATTCTCTTCATGCTGGCTGTCAGCAATGTCTTATTCATCAGTTACAGGGAGTAGGGAATAATACAGCCTGGCTTATTTTCAGATGTTCCAATTTCACTCATGTCGCTCCTCTCCTTCGCTGTCTTCACTGGCTTCCTGTTAACAAACGAATTGTTTAGAAACTGTCTTTGTTCAGTTTCAAGTCTCTGAATGGTCAAGTCCCACTATAACTTTCTGATTTTCTTTCACTGTACACACCTGCACAGCTGTTACATTCCTCTGTCCATACTGATCTCCTTCAGGTTCTTCATTTCCATGCCAAGATCTTCAGAGAGCGTTCCGTCTTTTTTCAACGCCTCTTATAGAGCAAATTTCCTTTCTCTGTCTGCATCTCTAGTTCTCTCTCTTTCTTTCAAGTCACCCCTCAAGACTATTCTTTTCACTGATTCATAGGCTCGTTCAGTTTTTGTTTTGCTTTGCTGGTGTGTGTGTGTGTGCGTGCGCGCATGCACGTGCATGTGTTTTGTGTGTGTGTGTAAGGGGGGGAGGGTATGTGTGTACGCCTTCCAGTGCTATGAACTTTGTAAGCATTCAGGGCTGTTGAAAGATTAAATGCCATAAACATCCACTATGATTATTATTATTATGAATACCTGTTGCATGTAGTAACAAAATCAGTTGCCCAGTATGTGTCATTGTAGCATAATGAATTCATTTGTAACTGACATTGTTTCTTGAATACAACAGATAGAGCGGGCGACCATCACGGAGCGTCTGTCCAACTCCCCCTGTGCTGTGGTGGCCAGTCAGTACGGCTGGTCTGGCAACATGGAGCGCCTGCAGAGGTCCCAGACCCACACCAAGATTGAAGACGCCTCCCAAGAGTAAGCCCTTTACCACCTTTAGCTTCAGTGGCTGAAGTTGCAGTGAGAATGGAGGATATGTTATAGTTGTAGTAGTTGGGCCTGGCAGTATGTTAGTTGTTGTAGTAGTTGGGACTGGCAATATATTAGTTGTTGTAGTAGTTGGGACTGGCAGTATATTAGTTGTTGTAGTAGTTGGGACTGGCAGTGTGTTAGTTGTTGTAGTAGTTGGGACAGGCAGTATATTAGTTGTTGTAGTAGTTGGGACTGGCAGTATGTTTGAGTTGTTGTAGTAGTTGGGACTGGCAGTATGTTAGTTGTTGTAGTAGTTGGGACTGGCAGTATGTTAGTTGTTGTAGTACTTGGGACTGGCAGTATGTGTGAGTTGTTGTAGTAGTTGGGACTGGCAGTGTGTTAGTTGTTGTAGTAGTTAGGACTGGCAGTGTGTTAGTTGTTGTAGTACTTGGGACTGGCAGTATGTTAGTTGTTGTAGTAGTTGGGACTGGCAGTATATTAGTTGTTGTAGTAGTTGGGACTGGCAGTATATTAGTTGTTGTAGTAGTTGGGACTGGCAGTGTGTTAGTTGTTGTAGTACTTGGGACTGGCAGTATGTTTGAGTTGTTGTAGTAGTTGGGACTGGCAGTGTGTTAGTTGTTGTAGTAGTTGGGACTGGCAGTATGTTAGTTGTTGTAGTAGTTGGGACTGGCAGTATGTTTGAGTTGTAGTAGTTGGGACTGGCAGTGTGTTAGTTGTTGTAGTAGTTGGGACTGGCAGTATGTTAGTTGTTGTAGTACTTGGGACTGGCAATATGTTAGTTGTTGTAATAGTTGGGACTGGCAGTATGTTAGTCTGAGTTGTTGTAGTAGTTTAGACTGGCAGTATGTTAGTCCTAGATGTTGTAGTAGTTGGGATTGATGATATGTTAGTCTTAGTTGTTGTAGTAGTTGGGATTGGCAGTATGTCAGTCCTTGCTGTTGTGGTAGGTGGTACTGGCTATAGGTTAGTCTTAGTTGTTGTAGTAGTTGGGACTGGAGATATGTTAGTCTTAGTTGTTGTATAGTTGGGATTGGCAGTAAGTCAGTCCTAGCTTTGTAGTAGGTGGTACTGGCTATAGGTTAGTCTTAGTTGTTGTAGTAGTTGGGACTAGAGATATGTTAGTCTTAGTTGTTGTAGCAGTGGGGACTGGAGATATATTAGTCTTAGTTGTTGTAGTGGTGGGAACTGACAATATGTTAGTCTCAATTGTGGTGGTAGTGGGGACTGGAGATATGTTAGTTGTTATAGTTGGAACTGGCAGTATGTGAAATCATTTCAGTCCATAGTACTCCCCATATACTTTTTTTCTTTCCTTTTCTTTTTTTTTTTTTGGCAGAAAGTGCATTGCATTCTTATTTATAGACTCAGATTATTTCATTCACCACATTGCATAAGTTTGTTCAGAGGTTTTAGGTTGGTGCCCCTGAGAATGTGGAAACAGTTTGGATTGGGTGTATTTTTCAGCTCAGAGAAACATTGTGTTCTGCTGGTACTAATCGTGCGCATTATCCCTGTCAAGAACAGTCTGGTATTGCCATCTTTGGCTGCTTTGTTTTTCTGCACACAGGACTAGGCAAAAAACCACGGTACCAAATTAAATCAGGCTCCATCAAAAGATGGAATGTGGCAAAAAGACAAACCCATCAAAGTTTGATGCAGGCCTGTGTGGTGAAAACGTGCCAGGTTTAGGGGGTGACCAGTGTAAATGTCCCTGAACATTATTTATGTTATTATTGTTAATCATGGGTGGTGACCAAGGGCTGACCAGCAAGTTGGACTAATGCGCAGGTTAGACATCCATTAAGTCATAGCCATGAGGCTCTTAAATGCTCTCATCTTGGTCATTAATTTATTTATCCATCAGCTTTGCATTGTGCACGGTGTGATCTCAACACTAAGTAGATGAGGTGTAGCATGTAATGGACTAGTAAATAAGAAACAAGTATGGTAACTCTTGCTCCCATGATAAAATAGATACACACACTTCATTCACTCCAAAAGATTACATTTGTTTGGACTGATTGGCGTGAATTTATCTTATCATGGGAGCAAGAGTTACCCTACTTGTTTGATGTTTACTATTTCCTGTTCCCTGCATCATTAAGATTTCCTTATATATTAAGCAAACTGGAGTTAGTATTTGTTACTGTTCGTCCAAGTGTTTGTTCAACTGTACTCAAGATCAAAAAGGCTGTGCCAGTCTTGAGTTTAATGTTAATTTTGTTTTGATCATTTCTCCAGACGTTGTTGCAGTGTATATGAGTAGGTACAGGGTACATGGGCAAGCTTGGAGTATCCTTTTTTGGGGATGTCTCCTTGTTTGTTCTGTGCGCTCTGTATTGTCATTTCTGCCAGGTGATTTGGTGTTGTAAGCAGCATTCATGTGGAGTGATGGGCGTGTGCTTACTTTATCATGGGAACAAGAGTTACCCTACTTGTTTCTTATTTACTGTTTCCTGTTCCTGAGAATGATCTGCAAACAGTGTCTGCAGCACCAACAAGATCTCTACCACGTATTTATTGATTTTATGAAGGCCTTCGACAGGGTATGGCATGCAGCATTATGGACAACCATGAGGAAGTACAACATCAATGCCAACCTCGTCCACATGATTGAAGAGCTGTATAACAAAGCCACTGGCGCCGTCTTCCTGAATGGCAGCATAGGTGACTGATTCCATACCACTGTCAGCGTGCGTCACGGATGTCTGCTTTCACCAATCCTCTTCAATGTCTTCTTGGAGAGGATCATGGAGGATGCCTTGGAAAATCATGAAGGAACAGTTAGCATCAGAGGAAGAACAATCACCAAGATACGATTTGCAGTGACATTGACGGCCTTGCAGGAAATGAAGACGAGTTCATGAGCTTGGTGGAACATCTTGACAAAGCAGCTTCCGCATACGGCATGCAGATCAGCGCCGAAAAGACCAAGCTCATGACCAACAGTACCAAGGGCAGAGCTCAAAGTCAGCGGGAGAACCTTGGAAACCGTGAAGGCCTTCAAATACCTAGGATCCATCATACCTGATGAAGACTCAAAGCGTGAGATTGTGGCAAGGATTGTACAAACAGGAGCTGTAGTGGCAAAACTAAAAACTATATGGAGAGACAAAAACCTCAATCTTCGCTCCAAGATCCACCTAATGCGCTCCCTTGCCGTCTCATTTTTTCTGTATGCATATGAAACTTGGACACTTACAGCAGAGTTACAAAGAAAAATTCAGGCAACTGAAATGAGATGCTACAGAAAGATCTTGGGCATCCATTAAACAGACCACGTGACAAATGAAGAAGTCCATAGAATAATTCAACAAGCAATTGGACCCCATGAAGACCTACTCACAGTCATCAAGAAGCGGAAAATGAAGTGGTACAGACATGTGTCTTGTTCACTAGGCCTTGCAAAGACAGTCCTGCAAGGAACAGTCAGAGGAAGCCGCAATAGAGGAAGACAAGGGAAGAGGTGGGAGGACAATATCGGAGAGTGGACTGGAATGAGCCTAGCAGAATATCAGCGAGCGGTGGAGGACAGGGACGGATGGAGGAGAGTGGTGGCCAGATCATCAGGGGTGCCCCACGACAACAGACGATGTCAAGGGATAGGTGAAAGTGAAAGAAGGTTCCCTGCCTCACTGGAGATTTCCTTTCATAATGGACAAGTGTGAATGCAGTGACACCTTGATGAAACTGAAACTACAGGTGGTGATGATGGTGGTGTGCAGGTATTACTCCTCCCAGAAAAGGACACTGGAGGTCAACCCACGCCATCCTCTGATCAAGTCACTGAAAAATAGAGTAGAGGTGAGTAAGTGTATGTGAGAGAGAGAGAGAGAGTGTGTGTATGTGTGTGTGTGTGTGCACCGGTGTGTGCGTGTGCAAGTGTGTTGTGCTCGCACATGACTGTGTGTGTATGTGAGTGTGTGTGTGTGAGTGAGTGTGAATTTATGGTGTTTAGTCTTGTGTGTTCATATATGTGTTTAGTAATCTTGTTCATGACTTGATGAAAAGAGCTGTTTTTGGCTTGCTCTGCCTGAACCAATGATTTTGGGCAGAGTGTGATCTGATACAGGTCAAAGTACCTGAAGTTTCATTGAGCACCTAAAGCAGCCAAGATTGAGGTTGGAAGTTCCTCACAAGCTGATGATTACTGGTGGGGGAGCATTGGAAAAATTGTCTTTTTTTCTTAGATAGTACTAAACTTTTTTTCTTTTTGCATATAATTTCCTAACCACCTTGCATACATGCTGTGAATGCACTTTGTGCTTGGACGTGTGTGTGTGTGTGTGTGTGTGTGTGTGTGTGTGTGTGTGTGTGTGTGTGTGTGTGTGTGTGTGTGTGTGAAAGGAAGAATGTTTGTGCTAGTGCTTGTGCATGGAGTTGTCATGTTTGTGAGCAGTGGCTGGATTTTCTTTTTTCATTAAGAGGATGGAGTGGTGAAGCTCCAATTTTGGATTATGTGACTTCTGTTTAGGTTCCTTTTCCATGTTCTTGTAACTTACATGTATATAGAGTGCTTTACGCTCACCAGAGAAAAAGTGCTAGGAAAATTCTCATGATCTTCATTGTTAACATCCAGATAGAATACCAGAATGAATGACAATCTCCAGTCAATAGAATTCCAGAATGAATGGCAATCTTCAGTCAATAGAATTCCAGAATGAAAGGCAGTCTCCAGTCATTGTATCCCACTGCCTTGATGATAACCATGACAGTTGTCTATTAAGACTGAGCAGAGCAACCGAAGTGCACGCGCCATGCTGACCGTTTCAGGTGGACCCAGAGGACGAGACCGCCAAGGACCTGGCCAATGTGATGTTTGAGCTGGCTGTGATGCGAGGGGGCTACATGCTGGCAGACAGCGCCGGCTTTGCTGACCGCATGGACCGCATGCTGAGGCTGAGCATGGACATCCCTCTGGACGAACCAGTGAGCAGCTTGGGCTTTGGTGTTGTGTAGTTTGTCTGGAGGTTTATTTTTTTGGTGGTGGTGTGTGTGTGTGTGTATGTGTGTTTGCACATGCAAGTGAATATGCTTTCACTGCTCTTTTGAGACTGGAGGTGGAAAAATAAAAATAATTTGTTTGTATGTATGTGTGCATGTGCTTGCGCATGCACGTGTGCTCAGGAGCATGCTTTAGTGAATGTGACACCATAGCATGATTTTAAGACACAAAGGTAGGAAAATGACTGGCCACTTTTGTTGGTAAACCATCCATATGGGAAGTGAATCTGTCAGAGTGCACAAACACGCACACACAAAAGCAGTTCAAGCCGCAATTCATTCAAGGGAAATTTGATCTTCAGTGATGAAGAAAATGGCATGTGAATGTGTATGTGGTGATGCTGTCATAGAGTTAAACGACAAAAGGTACTTGAAACTGAATCAATGAATTGCTCAGTCCAGGCTGCTTGAAAGACTTGGTAACATTGTTGGCCAGAAACAGAGCTTTGTCAGCTCTGATGCCTTCACATACTGGATGTTCTGAGCAGGAGACCTTGAACGCTGTGGAACAGCTCATTCACCATCTGAGTTTTTCTAAAGTCTTATGTTTGTGCGTGTACGTGTATATGTAAGGGTATAGCGTGTATATGAATTTGAGCATGCTTACATGAGCATTTATGTGGTGCATGAACATATTGAGTGTTATATCTGTGTTGTGTGTACACGTGCAGAGCTTAAGATGAACATGACAATAAACAGATAATTTATCACTCATGTTTTCACAGGTGGAAGAAGAGCCGGTATTTGAGGAAGAGGAGGAAGGAACCGAGGAGGAAGGCATGGAAGGGGAAGGTGGAGAGGGAGTTGGAGGGGAAGGGGAAGAAGGTGCAGGAACAACGGAAGAAGGTGCAGAAACAGTGGTGGAAGGTGCAGAAACAGTCGGGGAAGGCGCAGAAACGTGGAAGAAGGCTCAGAAACCGTCCCAGCAGATGGCAGTGCAGAAACCACCGTGGAGACGGAGGAGACGCCCTCACCAGAGGTCAGTGTGTGGAGGAAGAAAGAGAGAAGGAGAATCATGTGTTGTGATCAGCTGTGTGGTTTTTGAATGGTAAAGGTGTTGCATCCATGAGGTCCAACATTGGCACAATTTTGATTGCCAATAGTCTGAGTTTTTAAACTATCAATCTTTGACCCTAGTTTTCCCACTTTAGCTTGTTGTCTGCTGTGGTTTTCTTTTTCGTGTCAAAAGAAGTGCAAATTGATGTAGTCAGTCCATAGTAACATGTGTAAGTACAACACTTTAAACACACTGTCAAGCACTGTTTTCTGTCATGAAAAAAGAATCTCAAGGTTTTGGAAGAAAATGGTAGTCTTATGTTCCTGTTTTAAGTTGAAGTGAATCAAGTCGTTGATTACCAGAAGGTTATTGCCCTTCTGGCTTTCTAACATGCCAGAGCGAAAGCTAAAATGTGTGTTGGAGTCTCTGTTCTGAGGACACCTCAGCTACACACACACACACACACACACACACACACACACACACACACACACACACACACACACACAAGCGCTAATTCACTAGCTTTCTAGACAGCATTGAGACGAAAACTGAAGCAGTTCCAAACATCAGTCCAAGGTAAATGTTCATTGAACATGTCGTCCAGTTATCAGCAGACGTAACTCCACTGGAAAAAAACCATAATGAACACCCACTTTGAGTGTGCCATCCTGACAACAGCTGCAGTCACATATCCCATGGCCTGCACCAGTGTTTGGCCCTGACTGACAAGGGGAGGGGAAGAAAGGGGTGGGGGGGGGGGGGGTCCAATCTCCAACAGTGCTGCAGGTAGATGTCCTTGCTCATGAATAATTGATGCAAATGAATCGGCTGGCTGACTGACATGTGTTGGAGCCTTCGCACCTTTAGTCTGTAGAGAAATTGTCGTGATGAAATTGCTAACGTAGAAGATACTTATTGTGGCGTCTGAGGATATGAAGACTGGTACAAACCAGACACGTCTGCAGGCAGCCAATGGGTTAACATGGTGATATCAATTGTTTGTTTTGTCTCTTTCGTATTCTCTGTACAGTGCAGCTCTTTTTATGGTGAGCATGTTTGTCATCCAACCCAGTTTCTCCCTTCATTTGTTGGTTTGCAGATTTCATTTGTATGTTTGTTCCACTTCAGATACTCTCCTTTGTTTTTTTCTTGAGCCTGATTTTCATCTCCCCCCCCCCCCCCTCTCTCTCTCTCTCTCTCTCTCTCTCTCTCTTTTGTTGCTCTCACTCTCTCTCTTCTCTTCTCTCTCTCTCTCTCTTTGTCGCTTTCTCTCTCTCTCTCTCACTCTCTCTCTATGCGTGTGGGATCTCTCTCTTTCCACACACTTCTGTCTCTTCTCTCTCTCTCTCTCTCTCTCTCTCTCTCTCTCTCTCTCAGCATGTTGACAAGGAAGTTGTGTTGTGTGACTTTCAGGGTGGAGCTGAACCGGCCCGTGAAGAGTTATAGAGGATCCCCTGTGCGTGTGGTGTGGAAGGCAGAGCAACAGGATGGATGCATGGCAGACAGAATGGCCAGGGATGTCAGAGTCCCTCATGGTGAACCTTGGGCTTCACAGACAACTTGCACTTCTACCCTCTCCTTTCTTCACTGGTCTTCTGTCTTCTCCGCTCTCCTCACCAGTTTACCCCAGACGCTGAGGTCTCTGACCCCATGGGCAATCTCCTCTTCCTGAAGCATTAGGATTACCTCACCAGCAAGTAAACAGTTCTTGACTGTGCCGTTAGTGTATGGAATGAAATAGGATCAAAGGTGCCATATCTCTTACAGGCTGTGAACTGTCCTGTCACAAAGGTCTTGATCTGATCACACAGTTGTTGGGTTCGAGGTTTCTTCCCACTAGCAACCAGTGAATGTATGCATGCATGGTAACACTGTGACCATTCAACAACCCAAGGTTGGACATGCCATGGTATAAGTTAGGTCTCCCTCACTGTTTTCGTCCATAGAGAAATGAGCAAGTTAGTCTTCAGTCAGGACTGTATTAATCAGCCAAGAGATTGATTCATATTTTTTTTATTTTTCTGAGACACACAACGGAAGGTTGCAGGCATTGTAGGGAAACACTGATCATTCTGCAAGCTGTGCTTCATGTCAGCCTCCCGTAAAGAAGAAAGGGGACCACAGGGTAAGGCCAGCAGCAGAAGAGCTAGGGCGGAGATTTGGTACTTTTCAGTTCAGCCCATGAAATACCCAAAACTGTCTGTAAATGTGAGTGGTATGATGGCCCAGAGCGGCAGACTAGGCGTTACATTGGGTATATCTATTCACTTTGATCATGAACCAAATATTCCGCTTGGCTAGGTACAGGGAAGGGCAAGAGGGCTCAGTTCCATCGTATGTTGACTTCCCCTTTCTGTGGGGAGAATGATCACAATTCTGTTTCGCTGAGACATTGAGGCAAGACGACATGGTACCTTATTGAGGGCGAGTGTTCACGGTGATGTCATTTGGTATGATGATGTGCAGACCTAAGTCATGTACATAGTGTTCAACAAAGTCTGTCAGGGTGAGACTGGAAGACCTGCCTGTGCAGCAATTCATAGGACCTACATTGTCTGTCTGTTTAGAACCACAACCACATAGCTCAAAATATTTCATGTTTCTTTTTCTTGCAAGTTTTGGTGGTTTCTTTTCATATACATGATATGCTTGAAGACATGTATTGATGGATTACATAATCAGTGTGAAAAAAATTAATGCATGTTTGTTGCCTTACAGACCCAGACCTTTTTTCTCGCAAGCCACAGCCACACTAAAGACAGTGTGTTGTTCTGCCTGAAAATCTTTCCCTGCATGAAAAGAAGGGAAGGGTGAAGTCAGAGCCACACATTGCAAACTGGTGGGATTTAGGGGATCAAGACTTGCAGCGACAAAATGGACAGCATGGATTTTTTTTTGACTGGCTGTTGGTGTTACTGGGCCTGGCACATTAAACATTGAATCCAAGAATGTGTGTTGAATGCCGCAATCATGCAGAGGGCAGATGGCTTGTGGCCTAAAACGTACTGTCGCTGTTGTTCACCTCAGTCTCTGCTATTAGGCTACAACAAGGATATTTGAGTCTTGAATTCAGAGAGGAAATATGAACTTTTTCCTGGCAAGAATGAAATATCATTGAAATCATAAGATGAATAATTCTTTATAACTATTTTAATAACCTGAGATAATGAATCAGAATAACTAAAGCTTTTTGGTGTGTGTGTATACATGTGATTTTTCTGTTTTGTTTTTGAGAGTCATCTTTCTTCTGAGCCCAAATACCGGTTCCATTGCTACTTGAACATTTTAGTCCTGGATTTCACAACTTAGTTATTTTGAACATTTTAGTCATGGATTTCACAACATAGTTATTTTGAACATTTTAGTCATGAATTTCACGACATAGTTATTTTGGAGATGCATGGTTGTGGCTCTCAACAGACATTGTTTTCCTCTTTTTGTGTTTTGTTCCTTTCTTTTTCTTCCATTTCTTTTCCTTTTTTTGTTCACTCTGTCTCTTTTTTTTTTAAACTTCTGTATGTCCTTTAGTCTTTCCTCTTTTGTTTCTGTCTTTGCTTATTCCCTTTGACAGCATCTTTGTGGGTGTGTGAAATGTGGGAAAAAAGAAATTTGGAAATAATCTTTAACAATGTATGAAACAACAGCTCTTTGTACACACTGAGATCTTTGTTTCAAAGCTAGGGCAGTTGCTGGGGAACTTATTATAAATGCTGTTGTTTTCTTTGTAGTAGCACAGAATGTGAAATGTGCGCTCCCAACATTTGCATAGGCTGTCTTGTGGCTAGGGTAGGTCAGTATGCAGAGCAGCAGGCAATAGAGAAGTGACTGGTGCTAGGCAGGACACATACAACATGGTGCCAGGTAGGACACATGCAACATGGTGCTAGGTAGGACACATACAACATGGTGCCAGGTAGGACACATGCAACATGGTGCTAGGTAGGACACATACAACATGGTGCCAGGTAGGACACATACAACATGGTGCCAGGTAGGACACATGCAACATGGTGCTAGGCAGGACACATACAACATGGTGCTAGGTAGGATACATGCAACATGGTGCTATGTAGGACACATGCAACATGCCATGGATGTGTTTTTCTCCCACAACAAATGCATTCACCAACAGGCTGTGTATGAAAATTGGATTATTCTCCGGTCGTTAGAGCATTGCAGATTGTTGCACATTATCGTTGTCACGTGTGATGGTTCTTCTTTGAAGAGGGTCAACATTCGCCTTTGTGAGAAAGCACAAGCCAAACTTCACTGATGGGCAGTGTTAAATGAAACAGTGTTCACAGCATGCAAAGAGAGAGATAGTTTGTATGTCCCTGTATCTATGCTAATTTCTAACTTCATTCACAAACTGCACATGCTTTCGTCTGTTTTCTATTTTGCTTCATGCTTGTCTTTAACTGGTCACTGAAGTGTTGCAAAATTTCCAGCATTGATTTCCAGTAGAGAACCTAACATGGTTTCACAATCTCTGTCTTGTACTTTATGAAAAGCAAGAGCTGTGATGTATTATGAGGAGACATGGAAGCCATGGTGGGTGAACCAGAGGTCACACTCTACATTGTCCCTTTTCTTTCAGCTGTCTACCGTCTTGAAAGTTTGTTTTGCTGGTGTGTGGGAGTATGGAGCCAGAGAGACACATCTCCTTCCTATGTCTGTCCTGACCGCTGTCACAGCCCCATCGCTGCAGTGTACTCTTTGTGTGTGAAAGATGTGTTTGCCATTGGTGGTGTGCTGTGGAGTCGTTCAGCGCTTGTTTGTGGTCATTCTTTTGGTATGGCTTTGTGACAGTTCTGTATAAGTGGGTTTGTGGTAGTTCAGAGTTTGTGACAGCATGGTAGTTGTGTGAAATGTATGAGAAGGATCACCTCGCCACAATTTTTTTTTCACAATTTTTTTTAATTCTTGGTATGTTGTCACCATTGATAAAACACTACATGTTATTATTTCTCAGAATAAAGACGGTGTCTCTGCACCCCTCAGTCACATAGGCCGTGAGAGAGGGACGAGGACAAAACAAACCAGTCTGACATCATGTGCAGGCCTTCACTGCTGTGTTTGCTTAGCTCACTCTGCACAGTGTCTGCACTGCAGTGTGTGTGTGAATGACTTTGCCCCATTAGTAGCTGTGTTGAAGAAGAAAGATGTCACAATAAGGAAGATTGCGCTTTGCTTGTTGCACTTTGCCTGTGATTGAGGCTCATGGGTCACACATCAGTGAAGCTATCGATGTTAAAAAAAAAGGGGGTAGGGTGGGGGTGCGGTGGGGGATGGGGAGTCTTCAGCACCCTGACAGTGATGATACCAAAAATGCCTTTGTTATACAGCAAGGTGTCTGCAGAGTTCAGTGTTGTATTATGACAGTGTGTATTCTTTCCTGTCAGGGGTGTTGCTGTCTTCTCTCACATTGTGTTATGACAGTGTGAATTCTTTTCCTGTCGGGGTGTTGCTGTCTTCTGTACATTGTGTTATGACAGTGTGAATCTTTTCCTGTCGGGGTGTTGCTGTCTTTTGTCACATTGTGTTATGACAGTGTGTGTTCTTTTCCTGTCGGGGGTGTTGCTGTCTTCTCACATTGTGTTATGACAGTGTGTGTTCTTTTCCTGTCGGGGTTGTTGCTGTCTTCTCTCACATTGTGTTATGACAGTGTGTGTTCTTTTCCTGTCGGGGGTGTTGCTGTCTTCTGTCACATTGTGTTATGACAGTGTGAATTCTTTCTGTCGGGGTGTTGCTGTCTTCTCTCAATTGTGTTATGACAGTGTGTTTCTTTTCCTGTCAGGGGTGTTGCTGTCTTCTGTCACATTGTGTTATGACAGTGTGAGTTCTTTTCCTGTCGGGGGTGTTGCTGTCTTCCATCACATTGTGTTATGACAGTGTGTAATTCTTTTCCTGTCGGGGTGTTGCTGTCTTCCATTTACATTGTGTTATGACAGTGTGAATTCTTTTCCTGTCGGGGTGTTGCTGTCTTCGCTCACATTGTGTTATGACAGTGTGAATTCTTTTCCTGTCGGGGGTGTTGCTGTCTTCATGTCACATTGTGTTATGACAGTGTGTTCTTTTCCTGTCGGGGTGTTGCTGTCTTCACTCACATTGTGTTATGATCAGTGTGAATTCTTTTTTGTCGGGGGTGTTGCTGTCTTTGCACACATTGTGTTATGACAGTGGTGAATTCTTTTCCTGTCAGTGGTGTTGCTGTCTTCTGTCACATTGTGTTATGACATGTGAATTCTTTTCCTGTCGGGGTGTTGCTGTCTTCTACTACATTGTGTTATGACAGTGTGTGTTCTTTTCCTGTCGGGGGTGTTGCTGTCTTCTCTCACATTGTGTTATGACAGTGTGATTCTTTTCCTGTCGGGGTGTTGCTGTCTTCGCTCACTTGTGTTATGACAGTGTGAATTCTTTTCCTGTCGGGGGTGTTGCTGCCTTCTCTCACATTGTGTTATGACAGTGTGAATTCTTTTCCTGTCGGGGGTGTTGCTGTCTTCTCTCACATTGTGTTATGACAGTGTGTATTCTTTTCCTGTCAGGGGTGTTGCTGTCTTCTCTCACATTGTGTTATGACAGTGTGAATTCTTTTCCTGTCGGGGGTGTTGCTGTCTTCTCTCATTGTGTTATGACAGTGTGGTTCTTTTCCTGTCGGGGTGTTGCTGTCTTCTCTCACATTGTGTTATGACAGTGTGTTCTTTTCCTGTCAGGGGTGTTGCTGTCTTCTCTCCATTGTGTTATGACAGTGTGAGTTCTTTTCCTGTCGGGGGTGTTGCTGTCTTCTCTCACATTGTGTTATGACAGTGTGTGTTCTTTTCCTGTCGGGGGCGTTGCTGTCTTCTCTCACATTGTGTTATGACAGTGTGAGTTCTTTTCCTGTCAGGGGCGTTGCTGTCTTCTCTCACATTGTGTTATGACAGTGTGTGTTCTTTTCCTGTCGGGGTGTTGCTGTCTTCTCTCACATTGTGTTATGACAGTGTGTGTTCTTTTCCTGTCAGGGGGTTGCTGTCTTCTCTCACATTGTGTTATGACAGTGTGAATTCTTTTCCTGTCGGGGGTGTTGCTGTCTTCTCTCATTGTGTTATGACAGTGTGAGTTCTTTTCCTGTCGGGGTGTTGCTGTCTTCTCTCACATTGTGTTATGACAGTGTGTGTTCTTTTCCTGTCAGGGGTGTTGCTGTCTTCTCTCACATTGTGTTATGACAGTGTGAGTTCTTTTCCTGTCGGGGGTGTTGCTGTCTTCTCTCACATTGTGTTATGACAGTGTGTGTTCTTTTCCTGTCGGGGGCGTTGCTGTCTTCTCTCACATTGTGTTATGACAGTGTGTGTTCTTTTCCTGTCAGGGGCGTTGCTGTCTTCTCTCACATTGTGTTATGACAGTGTGTGTTCTTTTCCTGTCGGGGGTGTTGCTGTCTTCTCTCACCGCCATAATCGATCAAGCTGGGGTCACAGCATGTGGCGTGGTGTTGATTCCGCCTCACCTGGATCATTTTGGATTAGATGTCTTGCACAGTGTCAGATTGCTCGGATGGCCGTAGGTATCACTCATGACACACTCAGCACACATCAGCACAAAGGGAGAGCTATTTTGAATTGCAGCTGGCTCAGCTCATGTTGATCCCTGTAGTGTTTGTCAGAAACAGTCAGGCAACAGAACCATGCTGGCGAAAAGGAGTTTATTCTGTGGCTAGAGATGATAGAGTTGGGTCTGGAGGATGTTTTCACGTGTTGAATGATAGTGTGCTTTACAGATGAGCTGCGCAAGTTGTGTGTGAGCTAGGTTACCAAAAAAGTTGTTGTGTGTTGTCCCACGTGTGTAACATCAGTCACAAAACTAATAGTGACAAGCAGCGAGAAGTAGCTACGCAGTGTGTAAGTTTTTCTGTCAGTGTCTGTGTTGGTGACCCTCCACACTGTGTTGATAGATATTTGCTTTACAGTCTGCACTGCTCTGAAGACAACAGTCACAACTATTTGGTACAGAATTACAAGCAAATGAAACCAGTTAAATCATTTAGAAATCAAAATGTACAACCCCAACAAAAAGACACGGTAAAAGAAAACCAGTGTCAGGCTAGGGGACTTGAAAAACGATAAGAAATTCCTGCAAACTTAACCTTACAACTGACACTTCAGTCCCACACATTAGACATAGAGAGATGACCAAGAATGAAGCTGTAACTGACAACAATGGCTAAGCTGAATATGCTTCATGACAGCTCTACCAGCTGGCCAGTGAAGACCAACGCTGATGGAGGTCATGTGTCTCCACACCAAGACGGACAAACCAAGAAACCCATAGTTTAAGCCATCCCAGCAGATACAGCATCGTGGATTCACAGCATGCTTCAACATGAGAAACAAAATGTGCATCCTGTGAGTGACCTGACTGTTGCTTTTTCTGCTGTTTCTGTCACTGAAGTGACACACTCTGTGGTCTGTCAATGAGTGCATGGTTGTCGATTGAAAAGAAACCAGCAGTTTTGCATGTGGAACAGACTGAAGCTTTAACTAACAAGAGGTGAGTTAGGATGACAGAAGCTGAACTTTGGCACTGCTTTCAGTCTGTGGGTCAGTCAGCGTTTGTGAACTGGATGAGCTAGTCAGGTGTGAAAGATCCCAGGAGTAGATTTGATGTATATTTGAACAGAATTAGTCTTTTTTTTTTAAAGTAATCGTAATAAAGTGCGAATCATTATAGTAAAACGAATAAAACTTTCGACAAATGATAGCTAGGAGTAGAAGTTTTACCAGTGTCTCAGCCCTCTTGATGGATTGCTCTAGAATACAGATCTGCGTTGTGTATAGATAGTTACAGGGAGGCCATTACCTCAAATACAGGCAAGAGTCAGATCACATGCTCAATGTAACATACTCACAGGTTTGGAGAGCTGGCACTTGCCCAAGTTATGAACTGCAAGGATTTGTTGTTTTCCTGAAATGCTCAGTGTGGTGGAGTGTACTAGTTCTAGGCATGTGGAGATTGTTCCCTCTGAGTTGCTGGACTGTGGGGCTTTCCCTTTCCTTGGGTGTCATGGAGTGTAGGGTTTTCTGTTTGCTTCAGGTTTGCTGAACCTCAGGGAAGTTCTGTTTCCTGACAGTCACTTGTTCCTGGGGACTTTCTCTTTCCTCTGGTATCCTGGATGCAGGGATTTTCTCCTTTCCTTGCTTTCGGATTGTGGGGATTTTCTTTTACCTTGGACGAAGTGAGTGTCGTTTTGCTGGGATGAAGGGATTTTCCCATTCCCTAGGTCCACTGGAGCATTGGGATTGTCTAGTTTTATGGTTTGCTGAGTGTCAGGATTTTCCTTTTTCTGTGGTTTGATGCAGTATAAAGATTTGTACTTTCCTCTGATTTAAGTGTATGGATTTTCCCTTCACTCCTATTTGTTGGAGGGATTTTGCCTCCCTTCTAGTATCCCATTACGTGATGACGTATCTTTTTTCCAAGTTGTTGGAATGTAGCCTTGTACTGATTTTCTCTTTCCAGATCACTGTCCTCAGTTTCTTTTGTGAGAAAATTTTCTCTGTTCTCCAAAAATACTAAGAGTATGGATTTTTTTTTTTTTTTTTAGAGTTTGCTTGAGTATAAGGATTTCCTATCCTTCCAGTTTGGTGGGTGTAGTGATACTTATTCTTTTTTTTTTTTTAATTCTTCAGTTGGTTGGAGTACAGGGATTTTCTGTTCAGTTTGCTAGAGTACACAGATGTTCTCTTTTCTTCACTTTGTTGGAGTACAAGGATTTTACATGTTTTCCAGAAAACTGGAGAGGATTTGGTCTGTGTCAGCTCTCCTGGTGGACCTCGGTCCTGTTTTGGTATTCTTCTTTGCACCTCCCACTCCCACTTCCCCACCACTATCTCCACCCCTCTCCCCCAAGTACAGATCTGTTCAACTCATTCCCCATCCCTGCACTTATCATTTAACAGTACAGTTTTGTTCTTTTCCGAATTATGTGAAGTAACCCAGTGTACTTACATGACTCATACATGTCTGTGATAAGTCTTTCATTTGTGCTTGTGGTTTTCTTAAATTTCTTGTGTGTGCATCATCTATGGCACGGTGTGTTCACTTTTTACTCTCTATTGTCATTTTGGAGTGAAAATGGCCTGTTGTATTATTATTGTCTTTTGCTCAAAAACATTCCCACCAAAGTGCAATGTTTCTGCCATAGTTTTGCAATATATATATATAAGTTATACAAAGTGTTCTCACTCGACTTTTAATGTTATTTTTAGAACTGCATTGTTGTGATGTTTTTTTTTGTGACAATCTTGAATGTGCTGGTTTTTGATGTTTATACATTTCTGCCAAAGGTATTGTGATATTATGGTGCTTTTTGTGCCGATCTTTCTAAACTTTTTAAAAATGTATATATACTTATTCTGACCAAATGTACAACTGTAAAATGGTGCTCGTTTGCGTGTGTGTGTGTGTATAGCAGTGTATTGTACTGAAGCAGGCAGTGGCACCTTCATGTGCCTTGTCAAGTGTTGACAGTTTCCACCACAGTGCCAAAATCTGTACAGTCGTCATAATCATGTGACCAATGTATCGTGCCCCATCTCTCCTTACATTGTGTACATCTACAAATGCAGTGGCTTTCTGAAGAGTACACATCAGTAAATGCATATGTGCATGCTCACTCGCACATACATGCACACCCCTTCTGGGGTTCACATTGGAGCTCATGCTTTCTCGTTTTGTCTTTTCGTTTCTATTGTTGCCTACACATGTGTTGCAGTTGGTTCTAGAACAGACAGACACCACCAGTCTTGCAGAAGAGCAGTGCACAGTGATCTCTGTTCTGCAGCACTAGTACTTGAGTCCTTTGTTCCTGGAATTTCCTGTAGGGTCACATGTATAATTTTTTTTTCTGAAAAAAAAAAAAAAACCCTTTTTGTGGTTCTTGCAATGTTCTGTTTTTGTCAGTTACAGTCTGAAAAAAGATGGTGTTCAGTATGAATATTTTTGCTGGTTTAGTTGTTGTTTTGTGTGCATGTCGCTGTCTTTTTGTGATGATTCAATGTTTTGGCCTTCCAACGGAAGAGGTGTGCATATACTGGACTGGTGAAGGGGAACCACCAGGTTTCTTCTCCATTGTGTTGTGATGCGCTGGCGTCAAATGACATTGGATCATTAAATCAATTTGATTGAACTGGACAGTGTGTGTGTGTGTGTG